>CM053772.1:10481965-10634356 GCA_028658325.1 Potorous gilbertii
GCAGGAGAAGGAAGAGCCTGGCACGTCTCGATCCAGGTGGATGGGCCGAGGCCAACGGGGTTACTGCTCCATACGACGCTTGACAAGTGATCATCTGAGTCTCCCGCAGGAACGATACAAAGGCATCATGGGCTGGGAGAACAATGAATAGATCAAATGGGAGAAAAGTCAGGTTCTCTAATGAAGGGGCGACTAATGTATAAACAGTCAAAGAATCAGAATAAAGAGATAAGAATAGTCCAGGATCTCAGTGCGGTGACGGGGAGAAAAAGAGGAAAGCTGAAAGTCGGGAGGGAGAGAAGGAAGGCAAAGAGCACGACTAAGGAGGAGGAAAGTGAGCGAGGATGGTGATAAAAAGACCCCACACTTTAAATGTAAGAGAAAAGATCTTTTCTGGAAAGTTAGACTTGCTCTGGCTTCACTTTGCCGGTCTCTTTTTTGGGAACCAGTGGGATACAATGCTAAGACTTTGGGACCAGAAGACCTGACTTCGAATTCTGTCTCTGCTCCTTACTATGTGTGTGATGCTGGACAAGTCACTTCAGTTCTATGACTTTCATCTGTAAAACAAATGGTTCGAGCTGGATGACCTTGAAGCTTCCTTCAAGTCAACAAGTATTTATGAAGGGTCTGCTCTGTGCCTGCCTTGTGCTAAGCTAGGAATACCAAAAAAGGAGAAAAAAGTCTCTCCTCTGGGGGAAGGGGGTGGGTGGAGCTGGAAACAACTTAAAATATACAGGATGAACTGGGAATGATAACAGAGGCAAGGCATTAGAATTCAGGGGGATCAGGAAAGGCTTCTTGTGGAAGGTGGGACTTGAAAGAGGCCAGGGAAGTCAGGAGGAGGGAGGGAATTTCGGGCATGGAGGACAGCAGATGAAAATGCCCAGGGTGAATAGTGTGTGTCTTGTGCAAGGCATAGGAAGGAGGCTATGTTGGTGCCTTTTGTCTTCAAGCCGTACTTCCAAGACTCAGAAACCCAGAATCAACCCTGCCTCTAAGTCTCCTTCACCATCTATGTACAATCAGCCACCGGGTCACTTAAATTCAACACTGCAAAAAATCCAGAGAATTATCATGTACTTGGTGCTCTCCTGGAGCTGCCAAGTCCGGTCCAGTTTGCTTTGTGGTGGCTCTTTACATCTGGTTCTTTCTTTCCCTTTCCATTGCCATGACTACGGTTCAATCCGTCATTGTCTCTCACATGGACTCAGCCACTAGGCTTTCCTTGCTACAATCACTCCACACACCACTGCCAGGTTAATCTTCCTTGTGTTCAGCTCTGCTCATGTTACTGCCCTGCTTAAGTCTTCAGTGATTTTCCATTGTCTGTAGAAGGAAGCAGGCCCTCGTTACTCTGGCTCTAATTTGCTTTCCCAGTATTGTCTCGTTATTTCCCTTTCTAAACTCTATATTCCAGCTAAACTGGACTGTTTGCCATTGTACAGATGCATTCTGCTCTCTCCCATTTTTGCCTTTTCTTAAGCTCCCTCATGATTGGAATGGACTCTTCTCTGAAATCTCATGAAATCCTACCCATTCTTCAAAGCTCAATTAAGATGCAAGGTCATTATTGAACTTCTTTGTTTTCCGTGCCAGGACCCTACCCTGAATTACTTAGAAATATATATTCTATATTTGCTCATCTGTGCCCATGCTGTCTCCCATTCCCCAGGTCTCAGAAGGCAGGGAGTCCTGCTTTTACATCTGTGTCCCACCCATGTAGCACAATACGTGGCACATTAAGTATACAGAATAAATATAGGTCAAATTGAATTCAATACCCTACTCCTGAGGGAGTGCTCTTCTCCCTTGAATGTCAGTGCACAGTACTGCCTCTCCTCTGCTTTTATCCCATTCTCATTTGAGTCCCTGTCTTATAAGTCCTTCTAGACTATAAATTCCTTGAGGGCAAGGACTTACTTTGTATAAATCTGTACCTTACATGTAGTAGGCAGCTTTGGACGAATGAATAAGGTAAGAATGAGGAGAGCTGGGTGCTAATTCCAATGACTACTATCTATCTTTTTGGACAAGGAACAAGTCACTTAACCTCCATAGACTCGTTTTATTTATTAAATGAAACAACGGAGTTTGCCATCCCTGTAGTGTTTCTACCCCTGAGATTCCAGATGGTCTGTCTTTTGACATGTGCAAATATAACCAATCTTGCAAACTCCTGTGAGGTTTGAAAAAGACCAATTCTGGAGATCGGTGCTTTGTATCAGTATGAAAGATGAGCTGTCCGTCTCTGGTAGGATGCAGGCTCTGTCAGTAGGGACTTTGCTGTTGTAGTTCTTCTTCTATCTCCCAGCACAGAGATGGTGCTTAATTCATATTTGTTGGTTGATTGATCTCCTGTAGGAAATGGGTGGCAGAGAAAGCCAAGGTACTGAGCATAGATCAATAAGTCTCTTCACATGGTGCTCTGTCTAATGAAGCACAAGTGTTTCATTAACAACCAATTCTTAAAAATCCCAAGCTAGAAAATTGGCTTAATCTTCAAAAAATTCCCCAATTTGACTGTAACTTGTTGTTTTGGACTTTGGAATGGAACTCCATCCCCTTTCTTGATGTCTTTGCCTGACTGTTCACTATTTGGGAATGCCTCTCCCCTCATGTGATCCTGCTTTCTTCATGACAGGAAAGGCATGAAGCCTTTCATGATTCCAGCTGTTTGTACTCTCTCTCCAGAATGATCTTGAATATAAATACTCTGAATATATCAATCAGTAAATATTTATTCAGTACCTACTATGTACATCACTGTGTTAAGATATTGATATGAATGGAAACTAATGTGTTTTTATTTATATTTAATCTGTATATATTTGGGGTAGGGAAACATATACCTGTCTCCTCAGTCCTGTGATAGAAACAAGGAGATCCAGATGGAAGGCACTAAGACCCCTTGAAGTAGGCTCATGGCCAAGGCCCATTGGTGGTCTTTCTCTCCTGATGCTGCCTCTCCTCGTCCTCCTTTTCTTCTTCTCCACACCCAGGAGAAGAGGGGAGAGGGCACAATCCCCCTTTCATTGGTGGAGAAGAAAGACAGAAAACTGAAGTGTCTAGTAGGTGTTGGACACTGTGCTAGGCACTGGGGATGCAAAGACAAAGAAGTTGATAATGTATCTACCCCAAAACACCCTTTTCCTCAGATCCCTGTTTTCTTAAGCTTCTTAAGGGAATCAGATTAAAACAAACCTACTTCCAGTGCTTAACACCATGCTTGGCATATCCTAGGTGGTTACTAAATGTTTATTGATTTGAATCCTATTGCTAAGAAGAACCAGGTCCTAGGAAATTCCAATTCATCCTGGTGATTCTGTGCTCTGCCCAAGCCCACAGGGCACTCTTCTCTTTGGTTTTCAGAGGAGAGGTCCTCCTATTTCTGAGTTTTGTCTCTCCTCTGGGGTGGCCATGTTCCATTTCTTTGTCTGAAGGGCATGGTTGGAGGAGGAAGGGAATAGGTACTTTTTGAGCACCTATCATGTGCCTGGCTCTGTTCTAAGAGCTTTACCAATGTTATCTTCTTCCATCATCACAACAGCAAGCTATTATTATGCCCATTCTCCAGAGGAGGAAATGAATGCAGGCAGAGGTTAGCTGCCCAAGGTCACACAGTTAGGAAGTATCTGTGGCTAGATTTGAACTCGAGTCTTCTTGATTCCAGGCCCAGTGATCTCTCTACTACATCATCTAACTGACCAGCTGGTTTGGATTCACCCATTCAAAAGTACTGGGCTTCCATCTTGACATTTCTCCCCCAATGTGCTACATATTGCTGAGCCTTTAGTCAGATATTTATATTAAATCAGCATGAATGAGATTTGCTTAACAGCATTCAGGGTATGGGATAGGGCCTCCCCTCCCTCCCCCCCTCCAGAACTTATTATTACATTTTTAGTGTGAGGATTTGCATCTCAGAAATGGGCAAATGCTAAAAATCAAGGCTTGATTTCTTGTTCCGTTGATTGTCTAGATCCAGAGTGATGAAGAAAATGTCTGTAATTCAGATGAAAATTACAAGTGTGTCATACACATATCCTCTGCCTCCCCCTGCCTCCAACCAGTTGTTAAACATTTATCGGCACACTTCTTCATGAAGGCACAGAATCAATGAAAGACATCAAATCAGAAATACATTTAAATATTTCTCTTGTTATCTCATTACTTGATGTACTTCCCAGACCCTGACTGCCCAGGACCCATTATTGAGATCTGGATCTTCCAGGGGTTTGGAGACAGATTTGGATCTGTTATCTAGCTTCATTCCCAACTCAGCCCTCAGCAACAGGCAAAGGAGAATGATTCTTCAGTACTGATCTTCTCACAACCTCCAGCAGTAAATGGATAGAAGAATATCTGTGCCCCACCCCCCCATCCCTCATGCTGCCTCCCTTCTACTTATGAAACTATCTGTTGCAGTTCACAACCTTGGAACCACTCTCCAGTTGGTTTTTGGTACCCTGATCTGGAGTTGAGCTGGAGATGGGTAGGACTCTGGTCACTCCTAGAGAGAGCCATGTGGTATGGTGAATAGAGGACTGGGCCTGGAGTCAGGAATGCCCAAGTTCAAACTCAGCCTTAGATATTTCCTGTGTGACCTTTGGTAATTCATTTCACCTTTCTCAGCCTCAGTTTCCTCATCTGTAAAATGGGTGTAATAACAGCATTTTTTCTCCCAGGTTTCGTACAAGGATCAAATGAAATTTTGTACACACACACTTTACAAACCTTAAAAAGCCATATAAAGGCTACTGTTATTAGCCAAAGTTCATGCTTTAGTTAAAGAATATTTATCACCTCCCCTGAAAGAGAGAATATTTTGTTCATTCATCTAAAGAATATTATGTAGATGCAAAGGATAATCTAATCATTAGTATACTTTTAAGTATTATATCCCCTCTCCCACCCCAGTAATTTATTCCACTAAGTTAATGCTCAAAGATGGTCAAAACCTGTGATATTTAGTGCCTGTAGAACTGGAAGTGGATTGGAGAGGACCAGGGGCTGCTTTGTATTTTAAAAATCTCCTTGGTTTGATGGAGATGTGCATGGTGGGCACAAATAGGGTGTGATGTATCACAAATGAGGAATTACCCTGAGGAAATCTCACAAAGGACATCAGCAGAGGCAAGAGTGATTGCAAACGACAATGGTCTGGTCTCAGCAAGGATCAGCAATAATGGATGGACAGCTCTTGATTTCCAGTTCTCCTGGAGACACTGAGAAGTCAAGGAAGACCCCTCTCTGTTTGAACCTCCCCACCCACCAAGATTTTAATGGAAAATGTAGATGGGGGCTGCAATCTGCACGGAGGGAACATCCACATTGATGAGATGAGGAGCCATTGGATTTTTGAAGTAATTTGTTGAGTGTTGTCTGGTCCTTTGTTGATCTAGCTCTGAAATCAGAGAGGTCTTCCATGAGTCTGAAGTCAGGTACCCTGGAGATCTAGCAAGGAACCTCTTTAATTCTTCTCTGCCTCCATGTTCTGACACAGTCAAATTAGGGAAAGGAAGCTGATGAACCAACTGCCTTTCTGGCCTCAGAGCACTGACTTAAACACTCTATCATGGGGGTAGCATGCTCTGCTGAGCTGAGGTTGGAGTGCTAAGCCTCCCCCAAGACAAAATTGCATCAGACTGATTCTGGGCTCACCACTTTAAGCTGTTGTATACTGCCAGCAGTTTCAGTAATAGATTTTTTTCCTAGCAAAGGTTTACCATGGGTATATTGGCTTCACCACCCACAGGCATATCCTCATTACTCTCTTAGTGTGTGCCTCTTTACAATTTAATTAACATGGAGCCACCAAGAGTCACCCCCTCCTCTCTGTTCATTCCTCACTCTTTGCTAGCCAAGGGCAACAAACAGCTAATAAGTCTCTTGCTAAATCTGCTGCTGGTGTCTCTTGGCTGGGGGTTTGCATTGAGTCAAAAGCTATTCCACACAACCCTCCACTGCTTCTCCCTTCTCCAGAAATGGGGTGTGTGTGTGTGTGTGTGTGTGTGTGTGCATGTGTGTTTGGGGGGTTATGGCCTTGTTTCCTTCGACTGAATGGTAACTGTGTTGAGATTCTGTTTCACTTGCTGCTGCTGTCTACCTGGTGATGCAGTGTGGTTAAGACAGCTAGTCAATTCCTGATGCATCTTGGGAAATGCTAATTAATTGGCCTGTCCCAACCTCTCTTATCCATGTGGGGAACAGGTGGAAGTAGCCCCCATATGGGGGAGCTCTTACATGATTATCAAGATGTTTAATGCATTCTATAAATATAATAAATCTATAAAAATAATAATTAATCTAAGCAATTATATTTGAGAAACCTCTATATGTGTGACTGAATGGGAGGTGACTTGAGCATGGCTGACTGAAACTGACTTCACCATAGCAATAGTGAGAAAAGCCCCCAAGTGAAGAAACAAGCAAGGATGGAAGATTTGCCCTTGATTTTCTGGATGGAGCCCTCCACTTAAGGAAAACCATGCTACCTTTGGAAATAAGAGTGCTGTGTCATCTGTCATCAAACATTCATTAAGTGCTGGCTGAAGTGCCCTTCCTGGCATGGCACTATAAAGGCAAAAAGTCCCTGCCCTCAATGTCCTTACAGTTTAATTGAGAAAGACAACATGTGTAGAAATAGGGACATGTATCTTTTTAAAATGTGCAATCTGATTCTACTAAATATTTCCCAATTACATTAAAAACTTTTTAACATTCATTTTAAAACTGAGTTCCAAATTCTCTCCTACCCTCTCGCCCCTCCCTCACCCATTCAAAGGCAATGATACTGATTATACACTGGATGTCATTGAAAACACTATTTCCATATTAGCCATGTTGCAAAAGAAAACTCTCTCTCTGCCTCCCTCCCCTTCCTTCCCTCCTTCCCTCCCTCTCTCCCTCCCTCCCTTTCCTTCCCTCCTTCCCTCCCTCTCTCCCTCCCTCCCTTTCTCCCTCCCTCCCTCTCTTCCTCTCTCCCCCTCTCCCTGTCTCCCTCTCTCCCTGTCTCTCTGTCTGCCTGTCTCTCTCCCTCTCTGTCTCTCTCCCTCTGTCTCTCTCGTTCTCTCTCTCTCTCTCTCTCTCTCACACACACACACACACACACACACACACACACACACACACACACACAAGTGAGACAAGTCTTCTTCAGTCTGCACTCAGAGTTTACCAGTTCTCTCTCTGGAGGTGGATAATGATTTTCCTCATGGGTCCTTTGGAATTGTCTTGATCAGAGTAGCTAAAGTCCTTCACATTTGACCATCCTTACGATGTTGCTGTTACCACGTACAAACTAAAGTTGCCTTTCCTCTGTGCATCGGTCAACTAGTATTTATTAAGCAGCTACCACATGCCAGGTGAAAGGGCCCGGGTCTTGCATTGCATCCTGGGCCATCAAATATCAGACCACTGGACCTACCCTTCTTCTCCAGAGAAGAAGGTGAGGCTGGTGACCTTGCACAGCCCTCCCTCCCTCAAATCAAAGTCAACTGCAAGTGCTGTCATCCTCTTGATGCCATGATCCTCTTTGAGAACAGAGGACAAACACAGCAGTGTCAATGTATAACGTTCTCCTGGTTCTGCTCACTTCACTCTACGTAAGTCTCCCCAGACTTTTCTGAAAGCATTCTACCCATCATTTCTTATAGCATAATAATATTCCAAAGCAATAATATAAGACAACTTGTTTGGCCATTCCACATGATTGATGGCCATCCTTCTGATTTCCAATTCTTTGCCACCACAAAAAGAGGTGCTATAATATTTTTGTACAAATAGATCCTTTCCCCTTTTCTTTGTTCTCTTTGGGGTACAGACCTAATGTAATATTGTTGGATCATGCAGTCTTATAGCCTTTTCAATATTTAGCTCCAAATTGTTCTCCAAAACGGTTGGACCAGTTTACACCTCCATCCACAATGCATTAGTGTCTCTATTTGACCACATCCCTTACAGCATTTGTCATTTTACTTTTCTATCATGTTAGCCTGATATGTGTGAAAGTGGTATCTTAGAGTTTTTTAGAATTGTGATTTCTATAATCAGTAGTGATTTAGAGTATTTTTCATCCGATCTGGCCTTAGATATTTACAAGCTATGTGATCTGGGACAAGTCACTTCACCCTGCTTGCCTCAGTTTCCTCATCTGTATAATGCGCTAGAGAGGGAAATGGTAAACCATACCGCTCCAGTGTCTTTGGCAAGAGAATCCCAAATGGGGTAATGAAGAGTCAGATATGACTGAAAAATACGGAAGAACAGCTCTTGACGGCTTGGATTTCTTCTTCATAAAATTGTAAGGACACACATTATCCTAATGATTAACAATTGTCCTTTAAAATTTGTTTTTTGTTTCTAAGAGAACTTATGTGAGAGGGCTGTCTGCTTTCCACATAAAAGGCTACTTTTTACCTGGCTGAACTCCTGTGGTATGTCTCTGATTTCTCCACCACGCTCTAGGAGGCTCAGCATTGGGAAAACTTTCTCAGCCTACAAGATTCTGTCAGCTTTAGCACTCTACCTTATCACTACCCTCTGCCTCTCTGATTGAAGGTTGGAGTCATGCACTCCCCAATCTCTAAGGAGAGAGGTCAGCTCAGAACACCTTGTCTGTCACCTATCTGCCCTACTGTGGGACATCTGACCTCGCCACCATGTCCCCAAGTTGGGCAACTCCCCCCCTCCCATTTTGTTTCTTTCAGTATGCCGTTTTCCCCTCTTAGATCACAAACCTCTTGAAAGCAAGGGAGTGTCTTTTTTGATCTTGCATTCTCAGCAATTAGCCTAGCACATGTAAGTGCTTAATAAGTGCTGATTGACTATTTGATGGAGTCTAATCTAACAGGGAAGGCAGTATCAGAGTGTAAAATGATCACTGGAGCTAGAGTCAGAGGAGCTGGGTTAAAATCTCACCTCTAATTCTTAAAAGAAATGTGACTGGGCAAGCCCCATAATTCACCTGGGCTTTCAATTTCTCTACTGTCAAATGAGGAGGTTGGACATTTAGCTTCAGAGATTTTTTTTCAGCTCAAATTCTTTAATCTTATCCTTAAAAGTAGGAATTGAAGAGGAAGGTGGGAAGGGGATGTTGCACTCTAAACCTGACGGAGCAGCCCAAGTTTCTCAGTGCCTCTGAATTTCTAGTGGTTTCCAGGAGCTGAGGCTCCCCAGTACCATCCCTTCACCCCTCCCCAGCAAGGGTATGGTAGGTCCCATATTGTTTTAGAGTATAACAAGATGCAGTTATTGCTATTATTTCCTCTAGAATTAATTTAATGTCAGTCTCATAAACACCTAACATGTGCCAGTCACTGTATTAGGCATTGGTAAGGCAAAAGGAGCTCTCAAGGCAGGTATGGTAGTTCTAGTCTCATCAATTCATGCCATCATAGCCCCAGAAACCTCAGTCGAATCAACCAATAAACCAATAGAGCAGACCAGGTGTTCAAGAATTTTCCATCCAACTAGTCACAATATGTGAACATACCTTGCTTGGTTACTTCCTAAGTCTGGGAAGGGAATCTAAGTGACAGATATAGTCAGGGAGACCTAAGTTTAACTCAGACCTCAGACACGTGTGTGACCTTGGGTAAGTCATTTGTTTAACATGTCTGCTTCAGTTTCCTTATCTGTAAAATGGGGATAATGATAGCACCTACCTTGGGGATTGTTGTAAAGTTCAAATGAAATAATATTTGTAAAGTGCTAAGGACAAGCACATAGTAGGTGCTATATAAATGCTAAGTACAACTATAATATATTATTGTTTTATTACCATTACAGTCTGTTGACTCCTTGACCATGATCACAGCTCAGCCAGACTGAGAGATGAAGTGTTGTGCATGGAAATTCAACTCCTTTCTCCTTTTCACATATGACCAATTTTCTCTTTCATTTCATTCCCCTTTTAAAAAAGTTTGTTTCAGCTTCCCTGCCCTGTGCTGCAATTAAAGCCGGACAGCTTCCTAACCATGGACTCCCTAACAATGCAATCCTGGGTGATGTTGGAATAGAACCTGTTAGTTGTCACCCAGCAACTGATCATCAGCTTCGGTTTTGATTTGGCATGGGGAAAAGACACTTGCCCATCTCCTCCCTCTCCCTGAATGTTCTTGTACTCTCTGTTGCTTCTAAAAATTAATCACACATGTAAATGCCAGCTCCAACTGCTAGTCTCCGAGTGCAAATCACCTTTCATGGCTGAATTTATATTTAAAATGACTTCAAATGTTTTTTAAACCTTGTCTCCTATCATCATCTAAGCAGCAAACCTTACAGTGATTCCTTTGCTAATAGGATTCCTCCCTCCCAACTCTACCGGAAAATCAAAGAACATTTTTAATGAAAAAAGGCTTGGTATCATCTTTCATGCAAACCCATGATCATTTTGAGCCTGATGGTGACATTTAGACTCCAGCAGATATTCTGTGGTAGATGGAGGCTCAGATTTTGACATAGTTTTGAAGAGCAAAATATTTTTACATATCCACCTGTAACCTTTGCTTTCAAATAATGTCAACAGAAAATAAAATAAATGTCTCACGTTTGGACAGAGAGAGGTGCAAGTGCTCCTGTAACTAGCAATTTCCTCCTTATTCATATTCATCCCCCAAGAAATAGCTTCCATGTCTTTTTCTTATAAGGTTAGATGGCACATAAAGTTTTTATTTTTTGTACTGCATGGTAACCGAGCACAACAATCCCCTACCCCACCCCCAATACCAAATCTGTTGTTAGGAAAGCGATGGACATAGGGCTGGGGATCATAAGACATGGGTTTAAATTCTGATTTTCCTATTTGTAACCTGTGTGAATTTCAGTGAGTCGCTCAGCCTCAAGTCCCTCATTTGTAAAATCAGGCTTGGACTATATAATATCTGAGAACTCTTCTAGGTGGAAACCTATAGTTCTGTGGTCTTTCTCATCATTAAACTCATTCCTAAAGAGTTTGGATAAAAAAAAAAAACCTTTAGGGACATCAACAGTCATATAGTTCAATTCTCTCATTTTATAGTAGAAGAAACTGAGGCCCAGAGAGTTTCAGTAATTTGCCTAAGGTCATCTAAGTCAAAGATCTGTGATACTCTAACTCCAAATCCAGCGTTCTTTCCAATTGGCCATCATCCCTCAGGGGCCATTGCCTGGCCATCAAGCACAAATTGGGTAGAATCCTCCATTCCTTAGAGACATGTTTTTAATGGTGAGGGGATCCCTTTTTGTTGATACAGATTACCATTCCTTCTTGACTTAGAAGATGTTTTCACAAGTTTCTGTGGCAACAACAACCTGTTCCCCTGCTGATGACCCTCTCAGAACTTAGCTAGGCTGATCCTCAGACTTTGGGAATTGATCACAGCCTTGCAGGCAAACCTGTAGTAGGCAACATTTACCTGAGTGCTCATTCTGTTGGTCAAGCCTTCAAGAACCCAGACACACCTTCTTGCCTGAATGAGTAGAGAGATTAAGTCTTCAGGGGAGGGGGTAATAGAGTAAGAACCATCCATTATATTTGGATGCAGATATCTTTGGTTGTTCCCAAATCTCAGTGATTGTAACAATGACCAAAGCAGCCCCAAGGAGAATGTAGCTTAGTAAGGGTAAGTTATCGATCTCCAGCTTTCACTTAGGAAAGAAAAAACACTTTGTGCAATGTAAGATCTTGGAGGACAGGAACTGTTTCAGTTTTGTCTTTCTGTTTCCACTACATGCTTGCCACAAAGCAGCTACTTGATAAGAGCTCATTGGTGGATTCTTTTTTGCATATTTACATCTGTGCACGTGTCCCATCCCAGCAAGTGAAACCCAGAGTGGTTGATGAATTGTCCAAGGGAGAACAGCTAGTGAGCAGTGGACCTGTGATGCTAATACAGGTTTTTGGACCACAAATTTCCACCGAAACTTCCTTTTACAGATAAGGAAGATGAAATACAGCAAAGGAAAGTGCTTATCTAAAGACCCACAGACAGCAAGAAGAGGAGGTTTGGAAAAGGGGATTTGAGGTAGAATCTCAGAGATGTTTTAATGTGCATTTCTCTTATTAGTGATTTGAAACATTTCCGCCCCCTTTCCCCCATATGACTATCTGGAGTTTACTGTTCTTCCTGCAGAACCTGCCTATTCATATCCTGTCATCATCAGGGGTATTGTTCTCAGATTTATATGTTTAAATAAGTTCCTTGACATCTTAGATATAAGAGCTTTATCAGAGAAACTTGTCCTGAAGAATTCCATCCCCACCTCCGTAGCTGTTTGACTTCAGATTTTGATTCTCTGAAACATTTTTCAATTTTATGTAATCAACGTTATTCTTTTTATGTCCTATTATCCTTTCCATTCCTGTATTTCTAAAGAATTCTTTCGCTTTCCAGACTTGAGGTATCTTAAGTCCTGTTCCTCTAACTTGTTTTATAAGTTAACCTTTTGTATATGGGTCATATTTATTTGGAGCTTATAAGGTGTGAAATGTGACCAACTCTAAATCTAATTTCTGCCAGAATTTTTTCTAGTTTTCTTCACAAAAATTTGTTGAAGAGTGATCCCTTAATCCAGTAGTTGGCTTTTTGGGGTTGTTGAATACAATCAATCAATCAACATCTATTCAGCACCTACGTGCCAGTTGCAGGCTTAAGTGCTGAGTATGACATTCATTTGCTTCTTACTTTTGTAGACCTAGTCTCTTCCACTAAACAACTTTCCTGTTATCACAGCCCAAGGCAAAATGATTTTAATGATTGCTGCTTTTTAACATAGTTGGAGATCAGGTACTGTCAGGTCCTTTCCCTTCACTTTTTTCTTTATTTCTCTTTAGATTTTTGTCCCTTTGTCCCTTTAGATAAATTCTATTATTTTTCTAGGTTTCTTAAGAAGTTCTTGATAGTTGGAATGACATGGCACTGAATCTGTAAATTAATTTAGGTAACTTTGTCATTTTTACTATATTGGCTCTGCTTAGCCATTAGCAATTAATATTAGAGGAAAGTCATAACGCATTAGATACTATTTACTATATTAAGGAAAGGTCATTTTATTCCTATGCTTCTTAACGTTGCTTTTAAAAAAGATTTTCTTTAAATATTGATGTAATTATATAATTTTACTATTTTTGTTATTATGACCTATTATTTTCATAGCTTTTCCTAATTGAACCAACCTGGCATTATTCATATAAATGCAACCCAAGCATAGTGTAAAAACCTCTTTTACATGTTTTTAGAGCCTCTTTGCTATTATTTGATACAAATATTTTTGTATTGCTATTTCTTAGACATATTGGTCCATATTTTTCTTTAAATCCTTTTACCCTGGACAAAGAAAAAATTTTATAGGACCCCTTATTTTTCCTATTTTCACAAATAGTTTCTATAATATTGAAATTGGTCATTCCTCAGATGTTTGATAGATTTCACTTATAAACTCACTTGGTATTTTTTTTCTTTTTAAATTTGTGACTTGTTCATTTTTTTCCTCTGAAATTAGTTCATTTAAATTCTCTACTTTCTCTGTTAACTTGGTTGATTTGTGTTTTTGTACATGTTCACCCATTTTATTTGTTATCAGTTTTGTTGTCATATAATGATATTTTCTAATTTCTTGTATTTCTTTTTCCTTTGCTATAAATTTTCATTTTTATTTTTGATATTTGCAATTTGGTTATCTCACTTTTTAAAACATTAAATTTACTAATAGTTTTCTCTGTAGTTATTTTATTATTATTTTAAAGCTCCTAGTTTTACTTATCAACTCAAGGATTTTTTCTTTGCTTTCACTCTTGTTACTCCAAATTTGACTTTCAGAATTTCTATTTAATGTTTATTTAGTTTTTTAAAAGTTTATTATTTTGCTTAGGTTTGGTAGATTTGTCAGAAAAGGGCACACTGTGGTCCCCAACTTCTACAGTTTTGCTTTTCATTTCCCCCTACAATTCAATGAACTTTTCCTTTATGCTTTTGGATATCATGCTATTTGATGCATATGTATTCTTTTCTGATTTTTTTCATTCTCTATGGCACTTTTAATGGTAATGTTGTTTGCCTGTCTACCTCTTTTTAACTATATATATATATTTATTGTTGTTTTCTCTGAAGTTATGCTGGCTACCTCTAGTTTTTTTGGTTTGAGTTTGCCTGAAGAACAATTAATCAATACTCAAACTTATTTTGATTTTGAATATTGGTTTCACGCGAATTTCTTGTAAATGGTACATTACTGAATTATACTTTATAATTTATTCTATTTTCTTATTTTTAGGAATGAGTTCATCCCTTTTACATTCATAGTGATGATTATTACTTATATATTTCTTTCCATAATTATAGTGTTTTCTTTTTCTTCTTTCTTTCCTCACGTTATTTACAAAGAACAGAAAAACAGGAAAAGGGAAAGAATACGTTCACCACTAGTGAATGAAGAGATCTGCTTTCTCACTCAAATCTGCATTACTGGTTCTTCCACTTCTTTTTTTTTCCTTTTAGTCCCTTACTTTTTTCCTCTCAGTGGCTCTTCATTCATATCTTCATCTTTCCCACTGAAGTTTTTTCTTTTAATTGAAAGCACACCTGAAATTACTTTGCATTTTTTACTTACCTCTAAATATATATGTTGTGTTCATTCCCATCCCAACAAAATGTAAGCATCTATGAGCTGGATCATTAATTCAAACTTTTTTTTCAATGATCAAACATTTAGTTTTCTCTCTCCCCATACATTTCATTCTGTACTGAGAAAAAAAAGAATAACAATAACCTTATAACAACGTACATAATCAAGAGAAACAAATTCCTATATGTTCCCTGTCTAGAAATATGTCTCATTCTGCATACCTAATCCATATACTCTCTTCCAGGAGGTGGGTAGCATTCTTTAGCCTAGTCTTTTATGATTGTTGAGCATTGCATTGACTTAAGACCTTTGTTTTTCAAAATTGTACATTTTACAATGTTTTTATACAATTTATTCTGTTTCTTCTCACTTCACTTAACATCAGTTCATCTAAGTCTTCCCATGCTTCTCTAAAACCATCCCCTTCATCATTTGTTACAGAGCCCTAATATTCCATCACATTCATATACTAGAATTTATTTAACTGTTATTTAATTGATGGGCACTGCATTAGTTTCTAGTTCTTTGTTAGCACGAAATGAGTTATTATTAATATCTTTGTATATATGGCAACTTTTTCTTTACTTTCTTTGGGCCATAGTGTGATAATTCTGGGTCAAAGGATATGCCTGAACTTCATTTTTCATATCCCTGCTGTCCATTATGGTGTCTGGCATAGTAGACATTTATAAAACCCTTGTTAAATGATTGAATAAATTCCCACCTATTGAGAATATTTTGGAGCAGGGTTCTGTCATCCAGCATATTTTCCACAGTTCCTGGCTTCATGTCACCTACAAACCTGATAAGTATGACACATCTATCTCCATCTTTAAATTTCCCCTGAATCTCTGATATAAAGGTTGAACCGACTGAGGTCGAAGTCTGTCAGTCACTCATTTCTGAATCCATCTGATTGCATTATCATCCAGTCTCTAGCTCTCCATTTACCATGTCCCTGGCTGCAGGAAAGGCTCTGTCAAGTGCCTGGCTGCAATCCAGGAGTCCTACCTTGATGGCATCCCTATGATCCCCAGTCTTTGAATAAAATAGGAAAGGATCTTGGTCAGCTCAAGGGACTCTGAGAAGATTCATTTTTAACCCAGAAGAGATGTTAATTATGGGGCTAGTGACTGGGCAGCCATGAAATTTCTTACTTGGGAGAGAATTATCTTATACCTTGAGGGATGTTGGTGCTTTCTTCTAAAAAACAAGAGGATGGATTGGAACAGTCTCTTGGCAACCTTTCTAGCCATAGGATTTCACTGTTCCCTGGTCCCTTTTCAGTGAAAGTGGTTGACTGAGGCTTCTTAGATTTTGCAAGGAATTTCCTTGGCCTCTGACTTTCACTACAAAGTCTCATCATGTTAGGGGGAGGGAGGAGGAATCAGTTTCACCTTTGGAGGTGGTTTGCTCTTTCAGATATTCCCAGCCTACACAGTGATGCCTGCCTTCCTTTTCCCCATCACTGGACTGGATGGTGTGTAATCCTGACCCACAAACTGTTCCTCGTATGTAACAATCCATCTCCCATCTCCATGCCTTTGCAAGGTGGTAACCAGCTGTGGTGCATGCTCTTTCTACTGCAGGGAATGTCCAGATTCCTTCAGGGGCTGCCTCTTCATTCTATCTTCCTTTTAAATATTTTGTAGGAGAGGATTCTGGGAAGATGGTAGAATAGGTCAGAAAACTTTTGGTTCTCCAAATTTTCTCCACAAAAGACAAAATTGCTTCAAAAATAAGCATGGGATAGAGCAGTTTTTTTGTAAGGCAGGGATGGGGGGCACTTGTAGACTTGAGGCCACATGTGGCCTTCTAGGTCCTTGAGTATGGCCTTCTGACTGAGTCCAAGTTTTGCAGAACAAATCTTTTTATTAAGGGGACTTGTTCTGTGAATTTGGATTCAGTCAAAGGACTGCACTTGAGGACTTAGAGAGCCCTATGTGATTTCGAGGCTGTAGGTCTCCCACTCCTGTGTAAGACAATTTGAGAAGACCCCAGGAAAGCCTCAGCCTGAGAAATCAACAAGCCCTGGGGGCATCTGGGTTGAGAGGCAGCCTCAGCCTTAGAAACTTTCATCTCAGACACTGTTGGGCTTCTGACAACTGAGTAGGAGATTGAAAGACATTCCACTGTTAAGAGATGCCAAGCACAGCTGTGCTGACCAAACATGCATCTGGCTGTGGCCACACACCTGGTGAGTACAGTAGTGAGGGGCAGAGACCCTGATGGCTGTGGGCACTTGGAGGAGAGCAGAGTCCCTGGCTTTAGTTCTGTAGCAGGGAGGACAGATGTAATTTGCAGCTACCAGAGGGACCAAAGAGGGCAAGATCATTTGCAGGGCTGTGTGACTGGGGGACCTAACCATGGCTTAGGAGTAGAGAAGAGCCCAAGCTTGGGCCCTGAGACAGACCTCCAAAAATAACAGTAAAAAGAAACTGAGACTTGGGGCATCATTCCCCATACCTCAGGACTACAGTTTGATTACACTAATAGCTGCTTAAAAGAAATGAAAATGAGCAATCAGAGGAAAAAGAACTCAATTAGAGATAGTTACTAGGGGAATAGAGAAGATCTGGGTTCATATTCAGAGGAAAATAATGAAGCTAAAAAAACCTTCTTTTTCAATGAAAACATCAAATGGTCCTGAGCACAAAAAGAACTCTTATAATAACAAAAAAAGTTTAAAAATCAAATAAAAGAGAGTGAGGAAAAATTAGAAAAAATAAGAGCAATCCAAGAAAATTACGAAAAGCAAGTCAATCAAACAGAAATAGAGAATCAAAAACTAAGGAGGAAACTAATTCCTTGAAAACTAGAATTTGGCACAGGGAAGCTAATGATATTCTAAGATATCAAAAAATCATAAAACAAAATGAAAAGAATGAAAAAATAGAAGAGAAAGAAGCAGTACATCAGAAAAAACAACCAATCTGGAGAACAGATTGAGGAGAAATAATATAGTAATATTCAGACTATCTGAAACTTATGATTAAAAAAGAAATTGATAGAAAAAATAGAAATTGATAGAACATTGATAAACTATTATTAGAAATTATTAAAGAAGATTGCCTTGAAGTTTTAGAATGAGAAGGCAAAGTATAAATAGAAAGTACCAAAGTATAAATAGAAAGAGATTCCAGGAGAAAAACTTATAGTAACACCATAGCCAAGTTTCAAAGCTCTCAGGTTAAAGAGAAAATATTGGAAGCAAAGTGAAAAAAATTAGGTATCATGGAGCTACAGTAAGGATTATAGAAGACCTAGCATCTACTAAGGTGAAGGACCATAGATCATGGAATACTGTATTCCACAGAGGAAAAGACCAAGAGTAACTTACCCAGTGAAGTTAAGTGTAACCCTGAATAATAACAGTGATCATGGATATTTAACAAAGACTTTCAGGCTTTCGTGACAAAACTTAAACCCCCAGAACTTAAGGGAAAATTTCACATATAGCATCCAGGAGAAATTACAGACCAACTGTAAGGGACTCAATAAGGTTAAATTGTGTACTTGGTGTAGGTGAAAATATTAGCAGTCCCAATTGTGCTCATTATTTGGGTAGTTTGAAAGGGAGGTATGGGTGAGCTGAGCTGAGTATGATGGGGTGATTCTTTTAAAAAAAACTTTGTAGGGAGAGCTAAAAAAGGAGTAACTATACAAATGAGACATAAAAGGAAAAGCTGATGCAGAGGAAGCTAGTAGTAGGGAGGGCAAGTAGTGTTGGAGTCTAACTCTTATTGGGAATGAGTTAAATACATATCTAGAACAGTATGTCTTCTAAATTCAGAAAGAAATAAGAGGGCAAGGATAGGGGGAGAATAAGGGAGGGACTCTTAGAGGGGTGGGTAGGTTAAGGAATGAGGGTAAGGTAGCAGGTAGAAGTAAAGCAGAGGAGTGAGGAGGGATTGGGTAAATAGGGTGAGAAGAGTAGTGAAGAAAAATAGGTAGGAGGAAAATATACAAGTAATTGTAGCTTAGAATGTGAATGGGATAAATTTACCCATAAAAAAGAAATGGATAGCAGATTAAAAGTTTGAATTCAACAATATACTGCTTTCAGGAAACATTATAAAAATGAGAGAAATACACAATGATAAAACAAAAAGGGAAGGTGTAGAATTTAGTATGTAAAAGCAGGGATAATCACGATCTCAGAGAAAGTTAAAATAGATTTAATCGTAAGTGCAAAATAGAGAAACGACACTGTGTATCAGTAATACTATTCAATATTGTTTTAGACCATTTAAAATACCAAGACAGTATAAAATGCCTGAGCATGTGCCTGCCAAAACAGATACTGGAACTGTATTAACATAAACAAAACACTTTTTTATACAAATAAATTCAGATCTAAATAATTGAAGTAATATTTTTATTTACAGGTAGCAAAAGCCAAATTGGCAAATTTACTTAACAAGGACAAATGACAAATTTACTTAACCATTCAATGTCATCCCAATTAAAATACTAAAAAAATTGACTTAAAGAATAACCAAGTTCATCTGGAAGAACAAAAGTTCAGGAATTTGAAAGAAACCAGGAGGGAAAGATGTAAAGGAAGTAGATGCAGCAGTAACAAACCTTAAACTATGATATAAAGTGGGAGCAATGCTGAGGTATAAAAAGGATAATTTCAATTATTTTAAATTAATTTGTTCTATAAATAAAATCTATGTAGCCAAGAATAGAAGGAATGCAGAAAACTAGAAAAAAGTTTTCATAGATAATATCTCAGATAGGGTGTGATTGGGTTGGAATATTGCTGTGGTGTAGGAAATGGAGAGCTGGTCTAGTAAACCATGGGAAGACTTGGACCTAGGAGGGCAGATGCTCTCCACCTTCACAAAAATGGATGATAGGAGGAAATAAGCATAGTATGGGCTTCCACATATGTGTATGAATGTATTTGGGTATATATGTGTACATTTATAGATATTTATATATGTGTATGCACACCCCCCCACACACACATATTCATGCTGAATTTTAGCCTTCTTTAGACTGGCTGTGGCAAGGGAATAAGGGGAAAAAATAAAGTGAAAGTGCACAGCAGAGAAGAAAAGAAAAACATCAAGGAAGGAAAGAAAAGCAAGGAAGCTTTGAAAACAATGCATTTATTTATTTATTATGTAGGTTTTCTTGAAGTGGAAATTTGCTGTTTTATATGGTCTGCTGTGTACACAGCAATGTTTTTTTTCTTTCTTTTCTCATTTTGTAGCTAAGTTTAAAATAAAAAAAATACAAACAAATTTAAATGTTTTGTATTACATGGTCAGCTCCATGGTGCACTGGGCAAAGTACTACACTTGAAATGGGAAAGACCTGACTTCAAATCCTTCCTTAGATATTTACTAACTGGGTAAGCAAGATATCTTAACATCTGTGCCTCCATTTCCTCGTGTAAAACAAGGGTTGTGTTGCCCGTAAGGTACCTTCCAACTGCAAATTGATGATCGTGCTTTGTCTCTGTGCCTCTGTATTTGCGTTGCCCCCAGAGTAGAAGGGGAGACGCACCTTGAAGACAAGGGCTGGGGTTTTTTTTTTTCATTTTGTTGTTGGTGCTCCAGCGTCTGGCATGTGCTTCACCCATCCTCACTAAAAGGAATCAAATTGAATGCTAGTCTTCTAGTCTGAAAAGTGGCAACTTTTCCTAAACCTCACTCCCCCCTCTTTCATGGATGGTGGGCAGATAGAGCTGGAAGGGGTCTCAGAGGGCATCTAGTTCAACCCCTTCCTCTTACAGACAGGTAAACTGAGGCCCAGGGAAGTTAAATGATTTGTCTAAGATCACATGGGTCATGTACCAGAAATGGAATTTAAAACCAGATTCCTGATTGTGGAGCCAGAGCTCTCTGTCCCCTTATGCCTGTTGGCTTTTGACACTAGTCAATGGCTAGTACCTCAACCTGGTGAGGTCAGAGTCATGGACAATCTCATTGGGTGCTGATTGCAAGCATTATGATTTCCTCCTTTGCAACCTTTCACAAAATGAACTGAAATTTTCTTGTCACAGCATGGAAACTGGAGCGATTATTCTAGAGAATAGAAAAAAATAGCTTGATATCTTAGTGTAGCCTAGGAGACTCTGTGGGGCTCCCCATGTCTCTCCAAAGGACTGTTCCAAGAGGGTAGCTTCATCCTTCTTCAATCTAATCTGTTTAATGAAATCCAGTTGGATTAAGGTTGGTCCCAAAGACAACTGTGTTCCCCACAGCCCTGTCTTTCCCCCTTTTCATCCTCACCCTGGTGAAACTTCTCTGCTCATGAAAATTTAATGTTCTGCTGTCAGCAAGAAAAAGCTGGGCTTCTCCCAAGTGATGTACAAGCTCTCTGCTGAACCATTTCAGGGATGACTGACTGGTGGTCAGGGTGCTATGAATAGAAATGACCCCTTTTCCACCATGCAGGGAAAAGGAAGGTGGATGTAACTGTTGGCATTCAGGGCTGGCTGGACTCCTTCCCCACTCCCCCAGCATGGGGAGCTTCTGAGAGAGGATGGGGTTCTCACATGAGATTATTTACTTCCAGAAAAGACAAATCCACCAAATTCAGGATGGCTCCCAGTCTCCCTGGATCACAGATTTAGAGTTGGGAAGAGACCTCAGTAGCTAGGCTTCTCATTTTACACAGCTCCAGAGAGGAGATTTGCCTAGTCACAATATAGACTCAAAGCTCAGGATTAGAACCCAGGTCCTCTGGCTCCAGGGCTAGTTTTCTTTCCACCGAACCACACAGTCTCCCTAAGAGTAGTGACCCTGAAGGAGGTGTAGTGAAAAGAAGCCTGGGAGAGAAGTCAGAAGTCTTAGCTCTTCTCTTTTTGCCACATACTTTTCTATGGACAAAGCACTTAATATTAATTAGAGGTTCGGAACTGGATCTGTGAGCTGCAGGCAAGACACCTGTTTTCCCATTCAGATTGGCACTTATCGTCTTAGCTTGTCTTGAGCACTGAGAGGTTAAACCATTTGTCTAAGGTTACACAGCCAGTATGTATCAGAAGTGGGCACTGAACTCAGGTCTTCTTGCTTCCAAAGTCAATTCTCTCCAAGCCACATGGTATCTCATCACCACCATCATCAGTATCTTCCTCCTCCTCCTCCTCCTCATCATCATCATCTATGTATCACTTTAAGATTTTCAAAATGCTTGACAAATATAACCTTATCTGATCCTTGCAACAACTCTGGGATGTAGCTACTATCATTGTTCCTATTTTCCTTCTGCTCCTTTATTTCCCCCTTTCATCTGCAGCTCTGCATGGTTTCAACTCCATGGAAAAAGATGCACACTGTGTGCCACCAGGTATCCCCACTTTTCTAGCGCCTGCTTGTGTGTTGTCTTCCCTCATTAACTCCTTGAGAGCAGAGACTTTCTTTTCCTCTCTCATCACTTACCATAGGGCCTGACATGGAGTGAGTGCTTAATAAAATATTTCTTGAAATTTAGAGGAAGAAATTCAACCAGAGGCTAGATGACTTGCCCAGGGTCATACAGCTAATAAGTATCAAAGATAAGATTTGAATTTGTTTTCCTTCTTCCATTATTCTATCCATTGCGCTCTGCTCTCTACCACCCATTCACTTCTCTGTAAGAACATCTATAAAGTGAAGTATAGGACTAGATGATTTCTCAGGAAGTTTCTCCTCGGAATCCTAACACAAGAATCCCTCTTCCCTATCTTCCTCCCTCCCCCCCCCCCCACCCATCCTGGCATATCTAAGAATCTTTCAATGGTTTTCTTCCTGTGGATAGAAAATTATGTCCTAAAGGGAGAGGAGGCAGAAGGAATGGGCAGAAGGAGAAACAGCCCATCTAGACTGCAGTTAAAGAAGAACCAAGATTGAACCTTCCTTCCCGACGTCAGGCATGTCACTTGTCGTACTGTTGATGAATATATCAGCCTTGGAGCGTGAGGAGTTTATTAAATTAGCCTCTCTGTGTCAAACACACCCTCTTCCATTCTGTTGATTGATTTTTGATTTTGTTAAATCTCATATATTGAAACGTGTTAGGAATGTTACCAGTCGAAGCTGCCAAGAGTCAGGTTTAGGTAAGGTGTTAGGAGAAACTTGCTAATGATGTCGAGAGCTGGCCCAAATGAATGGAAATCTCCCTATTCCTGGAAGTCTTCAAGCCAAGGCTTGTTAGAGAGAGCGATTCTTTCTCAGGTAGGTTTGGAATAGGGAACCTCTAAGGTTCCTTCCTTTTCTGGGGTTCCGTGACTGTGAACTCTTGAAGGAGAAGAAGGGTATAGAGAGGGAAGAAAGCTAAACTGTGCTTAATTTCAACAATATCATGGGATTTCCAGCTTGGGGGAACAGCTCTTATAGTCACATGGGCGCATAGTGTCAGAAGACTTAGTGTGATGGTAGGAGCCACTTGGTGTAGATTCAGGGGACAACGGAGTTCAGATCACACTTCTGATTAGCTGTGTGACATAATCTCTCAGAGCCTCAGTTCCCTTATCTGTCAAATGTGACTAAAAGTTAGCTGTAGAATGGGGGTCCAGGAACTTGGTTTAAAAATATTTTGATAGCTATTCCTACCTGTTTGATTTCTTTTGTAATACCATATATTAGATTTTGTGCTTTTATTCTAGGAAGGAGTAAGGGCTACTCCAGATGCCAAATGGAGCCCATGACATAAAAAAGGCATATTCCTTCCAGTAGAGTCTTTCTCAGAGGGTTGTCAGGAAAAATAAATGAGATCATATGTGTAAAGTACACTGTATAATTCACAGATTGTAATTTTTATTGATATCATTAGATCATAACACAGGAGAAAAAAGTGAAACTGCCTGAAATATTTTGAATGTAATGCCCTGCTCTTTGATCTACTAAAGAGAAAACTAGTAAAGATGTCACACTTCATTTTCAATTTAGATTGTTGTATTTTAAACTCAATATTATTAACCTGAGAGGAAGTCTAATATAATGGTTAAAGTGATGGTCTTAGGACAGAAGACCTGGGTTCAAGTCCTCCCTTTGATACATACTGGCTGCGTGACCTTGGGAAAGTCATTTATACTCTGTGTTCTAGGCAACTCTCTAAGATTACAAATGACTGGCCGAGTGCTGACCTACCTTGTTAGGGGGTGCTTCCTTATCCAAGGGCTCCTCTATAGCAATGAAATTGCTGGTCCAATCCCTAGTTCCTAATATTAATGAAAGATGATTGCATTCTCCTTTCTGTGTATAGAGAGGATCCACATTAGTGCTTTGACATGACACCATTATTTAAAAAGAAACTCAAAAGAATCAAGTTCTGGGTTTGGTTCTCCACTAATCATTAATGTGACTTCAGGTAAAGCACTTTTTCTCTGGACCTTAGTTTCCTTTCCTATAAAATAAGTAGGTTGGACTCCATAACCTAAGTTTCCTTTAACTAACATGTTGTGATTCTATGACTGAATATACAGCTCCAAGCACCAGAAAATATGAGTAAAAGCTCGCCTTTGTCATTTTCTCATAGTATCGGTAAATGGGGAATACAGCTATGACCACATCTGGACAAATCCCTCACTAGCAGCCTATCCACTTTCACAGACCCTGATTTGTCACCTAAAAGGAAATACTTTGACCACTTCCATAGATACTACTGCAGATAGTAAACAAAATTAAATCGATCTCTTCTATCTTTGTCTTCAGGCTCAATTATCCAGGGTCCTAGTCACTGGAGATCTGCCAGTAGAGGCTAGTAGATCTCTTGTTGGGAAAGATGAGGTAGGGATTTTTGCTCAGGTTGAGCCCTGCATGGCTATGAGAGTCTCTGAATTATGAACCCATTGGCTCTGCTTCTGTTATAATAACCCCCATTGTGGGTAAGATACCCAGAGTTGACACGGTTAAAGGACTAGGTTTCCTTCTTGAGTTTTGCTCAATCTGAGGAAAGTCTGAAGAGATTTCTTTTTCACGGTGGACCTTAAAAATGCTGGTCTGGTGAAGATAAAAAAAACTGCCTCGCAGTGTTTTTCTGTTCCCGCTAAGTGCGTTTAAGTGAATGTTGGGGGTAGGGAGAGAGCAGGAAGAGACCCTAATGAGAAAAATATTGGAAAGTCAGTTAAAAAACAATTCCAGTCTCTAAATGAAGGCTAGGGAAAGCCAAGTATCACAGCTGCTTTCTGTAATGGCCAGCCTGCCTCGAAACAGCTCAGCTGTGAAATGATGCTCGCCTAGTCGGTGCGGGCTTCCCTGATGGCCGTCCCTGGGCCACAGGCTGGATGAGGCAGAATGCTGCAAACAGTGATTCTCCATCCCAGGAGGATCCAGGGCATTTTGGGGAAGATGGCAGTTCCTGCCCAATGGTCCTTTGCCAAAGGTCATCCAGGTCATGAGTGATTTTTTTCTGAAGTGTTAGTGCCAGTAGCCCCTTCCCTGAAGGCCAGCCTCCTCTTCATGGAATGCTCTCCAGTCCCCTTGGTCCCAAGGCAGAGAGGAAGGCATGGCAGACTCCTACATCTTGGCCATTTGTCAGATCTGCTGGCCTGTGTAGCACTGAAGGCTTATGGACATCTAGCAGTTGATGGATGGAGCAGCTCTCGTTCCCACGTAGGCCATATTCAAGTCACTGGCTTGCTGGCAGGACTGTGTTCTACTTTACAGCCAAGGTTGCTCGGGTTTGCTAATTTCACAGACCAGCAATTAATTGACCTGCTGTTTTATTTATTAAATTGTTAATGGCTTTTTCTTCACAGAGCCATCTGGGTCACTGGGAAGATATTTTTCCCCTGAGTTCACAGCTTAAGTCTATGCAGGAACATGTTATTTCCAGCTCATAGGAGCATGGGACAATCAACGTAGGGCTGGAAGCGACCTTAGAGGTCATCCAAGCCAATTGCCTTATTTGGAAGATGAGGAAACTGAGTCAGAGGGAGAGGAAGACATATGCTCCTGTGACCATGGGGAGGGCTGGGATGGGAACCCAGGCATTGCAGCTCCCACTCTGACACTCTCTTCCCGAATAGGTTTCCAGATTTGGGTTAAAATCAGACCCTGCCTTGTGGGTAAATCCTTGTGTATTTGAAAACCTTAAAGGAATATGTAAATGTGAGTTATTACTCTGATGATGATGGCATATGGAAGACTGTCTGTGATGAACATTTATTAGTTCCTGAACTTCCCTCTAGATTAGTGAGGAAGTGAAATTTTCAGTAACATTCCAGATGAGTATAAAAATGCTTTGCTCTTAATCTGTTTTCTTTTCTCCTGTCTTTCTTGGAGTGGGCAGGCATCCTCGCAGAATGTTCTTTCAATGGGAAAGTATCATCACTGTACTAGTGTAATCTGTGGGTCTCATCATCTCTGGACCCTCAAGGATTCAGGTTCAAATTGTGACAACTGTGAAGGGTAATTTACCAATGCCATTGCTATTCAAGGGGGAGGGAGGAAGGTTCCTCAGGATGCAAGGCATGAATCAGGTGAGATACAGCCCCAAGACAGTTAGAAATTAATCATAAGGCAACAGAAAACACCACTGGTCAAGTTCTTGAATGAGCACAGTATCAGAAGATCACAGATTGGAGATGAAAGGGACATTCTTTTTTTTATTAGTTTTTTTATTTTAGTTATTTTATTTATAAGTTTTTTTTATTATTTAATCTAACTCCCTATTTGACTGATGAGGAAAGTGGTCAAGAGAGGGAAAATGACTTATCTAGGATCACACTGAGTAAGTAGCAAAGGTGGGTGTCGTACTTTCTCCCAGATTAGTTCAAGAGGTAAGGACCTCTAGGTTAAGACCTTTTTAAAACTGGAAAGAAAGTTAAAGCCATCAGCTGGGAGCTGGGAGCTCCTAGGTTATCCATTAGTGATGTACCCAGCCAATGCTTCCTGGTGATTGGGAATATGCTTTTCTCCTTGCTGGATGAGTTTTCTTCTGAACTGAGGCAAGGGAAATCTTTCCAAGAAGTCATTCAACATGGCCCTTAGCAATGATCTTTCTCTGATCTCTGGAAAAGTCCCTCCTTTTCCAAATGTCACTTTACACTAACTGCCCTCTAAGGGGTTTTCCAGATCCAAATGCTCCAGGTTTATGATGTAACTGAAATTATTTACTTCACAAACATCGATTGCACCTCCTGCATTCAAAGCCTTGTACTAGGTTAGGAGAGAGAGAACTTGGTGGAGCCATGGCCCTTACCTTCACACTATGTGCTGTCTAGGGGGTCTAAGGCATGTGTGTAAGTAATTAATGAGGCAGTTGAGTACAGGGGAAAGAATCATCCACCCACAATGCGTATTTCCTTTTAAAACTTCCACTACTGTCAGGAAATGGGGCGGGGAAAGGCAACCAAAAACTGACTGATCATAACATATTAAAATACCAAGTCCTTTCAGCAGAGGCCCCTTGGCTACAATTGGCCTCAGAACTCCAACATGATGAATGGAAACAGGCAGACAATATCTGCTCAAGTTCTGTACCAGTTGCCAGGAAGGGCAAAGCTGAGTGTGCTCCATGACCCTATCACATTTATTGAGGATATATTCCATATGTAGCCACACTCATGTTTGTATATGACACATATGGATACACATGCATGTATGTGTGTACCCAGTGCAGATGTATATATACACATACATACACCTACATGCACTATGTCTCCCCCATCAAATGTAGCCTTCTTGAGAGCAGAGACTTACTTCGGTCTCTGGCTCTACAGCCTTGCAGTGGTGCTCCATTGGCTGATTGATTTTCTCAGTCTAGAGAGAAACAAATATACCTCTTAGTTCTTCCAATCTCTGTCATGCCACAGCAGTCAGTCCCCAGACCATAAAAATTGTCCTGAAGCTCTGGCCAGCCGGGAAGAAGCCCCAGCAGTCTGGAGGGAGGGGGACCCCATGACTGGGGATTGCTATGGAAGTCCCCTGGCCTATTCTGCATGCTTTTGCTGCTTTTCTTAGACTTTCAAAGCAGGGCTCCTTTGGGATTTTTCCTTATATGTGCCAATGAATTTGACATTATAAACCACAAGTCATATAAACCACAGTGGATGGCACTGCACATGGAACACCTGCTTGCTGCTGAGTAACAACCCAGCTCAGCTTTCATGTTTAGTTTGGGTTTGCAAATTGTAGGTGGCAATTACACGGTCATTTTTCAGGTTGGACTGAAATAATCTCTTCTGACTTATTGTAGCTAAGGACTACTCTGTACCTTGGATCCTGCCTCTGCTCAATACATCCATCCTCATCCCATCTGGATTCTGTGCAAAGTGGCTTCCCCTAGAGGAATGCTATTTCTCAGCAGGCTGTTGGGTGTTCAAACTCAACTGCCATTTTCTAGCTATGTGACCTTTATCTCTGAACCTTAGTTTCTTCATCTGTAAAATGGGGAGAATATGTGTACTACCCACCTTGCGTGGTTGTTGTGAGATATTACATGTCAGCTATTTTTATTAGCGAGAATACTAGATGGATGTATACTATTTGTTATTTTTATTTATTCATTATTTAATTTATTTATTATAATATAAATAAAGATAAATTTATTAAAATAAAAATATCGGTGAATATCATGGAGCGGAACCATCAGCTAGAATCATAGGCACCCTCCACTCCCACTGTACATGGAGGTGGGTGAGGATGGAAAGGAAGAAGGTGAGAAAGTCTTACTGATAATCAATTCCCTGGCACTGGATTCCCAGAGCTGTTATTGGATAGGAGCCCCAAGTGCTTAACTAATAATATCTTTATTCCACATTATCATCATGCCCATCATGTGAGGTGCGTACTATGGATATTGTTATCCCTTTGAAGGTAAAGAAGCAGATGCTCCAAGATGGTTTGCTTGGCCTATTAGCCAGCTAGTTGCAGAGGAAGATGGCATCAATCAATCACCAAACATTTATTAAATACTTGCTGTGTGCTGGGCACTGAGTTAAACTCTTAAGGTGCAAAGAAAGGCACAACCAGTCTATACCCTCAAGGAAATGATATATTCTAGTGAGGGAGACAATATGTAAATAATAAGGGAAACAAACATCATTTCACTTTGGATGAAAAGTAACTTTAGGGGTAACATTAGCAGCTGGAGAGACCAGACCGGGTCTCTTGTAGGTGGTGGTGGTGACTGAACTGAGTCTGAAAGGCAGCCACGGATTCTCGGAGGCAGAGATGTGAAGGTGGGAAGCACTAGGGAGGTAGATTTCTCCTTAGTTTGCCTTTTGTCCTCAAAGATGACTATGACATCAGGAAGATGATACCATGACTTCCAAATGAATTGGATGTAAGTGGGGAGTGGGGGCTGTGCAAGGTCACCAGGTTCGCTTTCGCTTCTGGAGCCATCTGGATTCAGCAGCCAGACGTCAATCAGGATGTCTGGAGATGGACTCCACTAGGTCTGGTGCTTTCCCCACTGAACCATACTGCCTCTCACGTGCTGGAACTTCATATAGATTGTAGTTAGCTGGTTGTGTACATGTTGTCCCTACCCAGTAAAATGTAAGCTCCTTGAGGGCAGAGGGTGTTTCATTTTCATCCTTATATTCCTAGTAAATTGAACTGAATTAAACATTGTTGCCAATGTGTCCTCCCTCAGTAGATTACCCGTTTCTCTTATCTGTTGTGTTCTATAGTAGATGGCAAACTCGCTGTGGGTAGGGGCTTTTTTTTTTTAATATCTCTAGTTCTTGGCATAATTCTTACTAGTGTTTAAGGAATGTTTGCTGAATTAAATTTAATCAGCATTTAGGGTATTTCTTGATTCATTCCCAGTTAACTGTTAGATTAAGGATAGAAACATATCTGCATATACAAGAGACAGACTTGAAATAATGCGTATGATTAGGTAGATAAGGTACAGAGGGCAGTCATTCATGCCACAAACAGGAGGATGTTTTATCATCTTTTCAAAAATTAAAAATAATAGTCTTTTGGACTGAGAACTCGAGTTTGGAGTGATGTTAGAGATCCTCTATCCATTCCACCCTCATTTTGCAATGAAGGAACTGAGGCAGAAGGGAGTAAAGGGCTTGCCTGAGTCCCCACAACTCCAAACTATTGCAGAAGTGCAATTCAATCTCAAGTATTCCTCCCAGTACATTGTACTGCTTCTCAAATGTTTGTTGAATTGCTTTAATGTCTTGTAAATTCCTGTTAGCTTGGTGTGACAAGATGTAATATTTAGTAATTAATTCTCATATGCATAGGAAATTCTCTTCCTGATTAGTTAAAATATATCCATATCATTTGTCTGATTCACTAGGAACCTAAGACATTTACTGAAGAAATAAATAACACAATTGCTTATATGATGTCTGAGTCAATGACAATCTGAATCCATTTAAGCAAATGAGGTAGTAGATGGAGGTTGACTCCCATAACCAAATTACTGTGATTTTATTAAGTCTCCATTTGAAATACGAAGTCCCTACTCTGTCTGTTCAGAAGGTAAATGAGGCCCTGACATCTGATGTCAACAGCCTGTAAATAATTAGCCTCTGAAATGAGTGCTTAGGGTAGAACCATTTATTTGGCTAAAATGGAAGTAAGCGAGAGGCCAAATGGACCATAGAAAGGGTGGCAAACACTCTCTAGTGCCTAAGAGAAAATGTAGCCTTAGTCAGGGCTGCTGACAAGGGGGAGAATTTTTAATGAGGCAACAAAACTTCCTCTCAAAGAAGGTTGTTCCCTGGATAGAAATAAAATGAGAGAAGATAAGAGACTAACCAGCCTGAGTGAGTCAATATCACTCAATCAATGATTGAGCTTAATGGGAACTAGAGGGGAGACAATTTGGAGGACTTGGAGTCAACAAACTTTGACTCTTGGTCTGACTGTGAATTGTTGTGTGTTACCTTCATGAACTTCATCTGGGGCTTTCTCATCACAGTGTGTGTGTGTGTGTGTGTGTGTGTGTGTGTGTGTGTGTGTGTGTGTGTGATATTTTTTACACCAGACTCACAGAGTGCCAGACTGCTTATAAAAGGAAATACCTGCATCAAATTTATGACTAAGAGCCATTCCCCAACAGATAAATTGTTAAAGGATACAAACAGGCAGTTTTCAAAGGAAGAAATTTATACTGTCAATAACAACATAAAAAATGCCCCAAGTCACTGACCAGTAAAATGTAAATTAAAAAAAACTCTGAGATTAAATCTTATGCCCATTAGGTGGGCAAAAATGATTAAAGAAGAAAATTTAAGTTCTTGGAATGGAATTGGGGAAACAAGTACACTGATGTATTATTGATGGAGTCACAAATTTGTCTAACCATTCTATCAAACAACTTGAACTATGCCCCTCAGAGGTGTTAAACTTTACATACCTGTCAACCCAACTGTACTACTTCTATGCCGATACCCCAAATGTATCAAAGATGGAAGAAAAGAACTCGTATTTACAAAAATATTTATAGTAGCTCTTTTCAAAGTAGTCCCAAACTGGACATAAAGGGGGTGCCCACCTACTGGGGAATAGAAAAAAACAGTGGTTGTACAACTATATAATGGAATATTATTGTATAATAGTAAATGATGAAATGGGCCGGGTCTAGAGAAAGTTGGCAAGGCTTGTATTAAAGGGAAGTAAGGAGAACAATTCACACAATGTTAACAACATAATGGCAAAAAACAATATTGAAAGACTAGAAATTTGATTAATTCAATGATAAACCGCAAGTTTAGAAGACTGAAGATGAAAAACACAACTTACTTCCTGCCAGAGAGGGAATGGACTTAAAATCCAGAATGAGACATGAAAATTTGGACTGGGCCAATGTGGAGAGTTGACTGGACTTAACTTGTTTTCTTAATTGTTCTATTGAAGGGGTAGTTGAAAGGAGAGGTAATCAATGCTTGTAAATAGTAAACAAACTTTTAAGAATTGGAAGAGAGTATTTGGTAAAGTGTAAGTTGTTTAGTCATTTTCAGTTGTGTCTGATTCTTCATGACCCCATTTGGGATTTTCTTGGCAAAGATACTGGAATGGTTTGTCATTCTTTCTCCAGCTCATTTTATAGATGAGGAAACTGAGGCAGACAGGCTTAAGTGACTTGCACAGAATAACACAGCTAGTAAATGTCTCAGGTTAGATTTGAACATAGAAAGACGAGTCTTTCTGGCCCAGCACTCCATCCAAAGCTTCCTATGCTGAAGTGTAAAGCTCAGGATAAGTATGGTTTAGAGCTAGTGCAGGTGGTAGTGCAGTGGATAGAACACTGGATTTAGGATCAAGAAGATCCAAGTTTAAATCCTACTATAGAAATTTACTAGCTGTGTGACCTAAGAGAAGTCACTTAACATTTCTGCCTTAGTTTCTTCACCTGTGAAATGATCAAATGAGATAATAGAGGTAAAGCACATCGTAATCTTCAAAGTGCTATATGATTGTAGCTGTTGTCTGATAATTGTACTTACCCAGAAGTAGTATTTCCTGTCCATTTTTGTACAGTGGACTTCAATGGGGACTGTGGCAAAATGGAACCTTTGCCAATCTGGAAAATGCTTCTTTCCCAACAGAGAATAAAAATAAAACTCATTTTAGAAAAGTAAAGGTACATGTTGCTGTGGCCGAAGACCTCCTCCTGTGGACATCCTGTTGATGGTGGACCTCTTTGTGCGGAGCCCCCTGGCAATCAGACAGTCTGGTGCTGGGACAGTCCTTAAAGCCTTTCCAGAAAGGTAGAAACTGAATCATAGAAAAGTGAGAATTAGAGAGGAACTCATTGGCCAACTAGTCCAACCAGTAATCAAGAGGAGTCACCTTTATTAACATAGCTGAATGCTTGTTGTGAGTGGGAACCCACCTGATCCCAATGCAGCCCATTTCCCTTTGGACTCTAAGGGTTAGAAAGGCTTTATGGTTAGCAAGCCAGCCTCTGTTTCTTGCCCGCTTCCACCCACTGCTTCTCAGGTTGCTCATTGGGGCCAGCTACAACACACCTAATCCTCCTTCTTTATGACAGTCCTTCAAATGCAATCCACCTTGACTTCCCTGACCAAACTGAAGCTCCTAAGACATACACCATAAGAACCCAGGCTTATCTCTGCACCATATGAATAATCAGAATAAACATTTGTAGAGGCTGAGCCCCTGTTGTGATGAACGTATGGGAGGACAAGCACAGACATGCATGGATGGATTGTAATCTGTCTCAGAGAAGGGACTACTGGCATCAAGGATATTGTGTATCCACAGGAGTTAAGGTTCAAAGCATTAAGGAGATGTAAATAACAAACTCTATACACTCAATAATGGGGTAAAAGATTTTTTTGCTTCATTTTGATTGCCCAGTGTGTTTATTTTTGTCTGTCCTCCAAAGTGAGTTTGTGAAGTTGTAAATATATCCTCATTGTAAGAGTTTACATCCAAAACCCCTGCTGACATAAATGGGGATTATGAGCCCAACTGAATATGGAGAAGCTCATTGAAAGCTACTGGAGGTGATGGATGTGTTGGCTGAGGCAAATCGCAGACAAAGGAAAACACAAAGGACTGTCTTCAGTCCTTTTCTGATTCTGCAGTAATGGAGGGAGAGAAAAGATCAGGGTATGCTGATAAACAAAGAGTTCTTAGACAGGGCATACATTTTAATTTGTTGCTGAGAAGGCAATGAAATCCTTGACCAATGAGCTAGTACACTGCTAGACGGATAGCTTATTAATTCTGACATCACTACCAATTAGGAGACATAAGGAAGTTGCCACTCAATGGAAGGATGATTTGGAAGACTTCTTGAAGAGGCAAAGAGATAGGTGTGGGGTAGCACTGAATTTCTTGTGTGTCTGAAAGCAGCAAGAATAGATGAATGACATCATTATTGAGGCAATAGAGGAATCATGCCCAAGGTACAAAATCCTGGAGCATCTTGTTCACATCTAGGCACTATTTTTTAGGAAGGATACTGATAAACTGAAGGGTATTCAAAGTAGGGCAACCAGGATGGTGGAATATATGCTGCATAAGAATCAGCTGAAAGACCTACGGATGTTAAAGTCATTGAAGTAGAGACTCAGGGGGTGGGGGTATGTTGGCTGTTTTCAAGTATTTCCTGTGCTGTTACGTAAGTGAAAGTTTAAATTTGCTCTGCCTGGGTCCAGAGGGAAGAAGAAGGGGAGATACTATAAACCTAGGAACAATAAGCAGAAGCTACAAGACGAAAAATTTAAGTTCGATATGGGGGGGTGGGTGGGAAGTGGAGATCACTTTTATAAAGTTGCGCAAAAATGGAATTGTCTGTCTCTGCAGTTGTTTCTTCCATACAGGAAGACTTCAAGCAAAAGCTGACCACGTGTAAGATGTGTTGAGTTGAATAAATGAGAGAAGTCAAAGAGATAAATAGAATCTTAGATAAACTAGATATGATAGCCATCAAGAGAGAACTGGATAGGAATAAAAAGAAATATACCTGATTCTCAGGTACATAATACCTTTACAAAAACTGACCATATATTAGGGGCATAAAAACGTTGTAGCTAAATGCAGAAAAACAAAAATATTAAATGCCTCATTTTTCAGATCATAATATAATAAAATTTATAGGAATAAAGGGCCAAGGAAACATGGTTTAAAATTAATTAGAAATGTGATTAAAATTAATTAATTAGAAACTAAATAACTGAATCTTAGAGAATAAGTGGGCTAGAGAACAAGCCATAGAAACAATAAATACTTTTATTAATGAGACAACATGCTGCATATGGGATGCAGCAAAAGCAATAGTCAGAGGAAAATGTATATCTCTAAATGCTTTCATCAATTAAATAAGAAGTAGACCAATGAATTGGATATATAATTTTAAAAAGGTAGAAAAAGAACACATTAAAAATCCCCAGCTAAACACCAAATTGGAGAATCACGATGAGATTAATAAAATTGAATGCAAGAAAACAATTGAATTAACAAATAAAAGTAGGAGTTGGTTTTATGAAAAAATCAGTAAAATGGATAATTATTTCTTAAATATGCTTAAAAAAGAGAAAATCAAATCACTAGTATCAAAAATGAAAAGGGTGAATATATACCACTGATGAAAATGAAATGCAATTATTAAGAATTATTTTGCCCAATTATATGTTAATAAATTTAACAGCTTAAGTGAAATGGAAGAATATTTAAAAATAAAGGACCTAAATTAACAGAAAAGGAAATATCTAAATATTCCTATTTTATTTTGTATAGTATTTTATTTTTCCCCAGTTATGTCAAGAAAATTTTAGCATTTATTTTTACAAGATTTTGAGTTCCAAACATTTCTTCTCCTCTCCCTTCTCTCCCCCTTCTGAAAAGGATAAATAATTTGATATAGCTTATATATGTATTGTCATCTAAAAACATTTCCATATTAGTCACAATTGTGAAAGAAGAAACAGAATTTAAAAAGACATGAGAAAGAATAAGGTGAAAAAAAAAACACTTTGATCTGCATTCAGAATCCATCAGTTCTTTATCTGGATATGGATAGCATTTTCCCTCATGACTCTTTTGTACTTTGATCACTGTGTTACTGAGAAGAGCTGAGTCATTCATAGTTGATCACCACACAATGTTGCTGATGCTGTATACAATATTTTTCTGATTCTGGTCATTTCACTTTGCCTCAGTTCATTCAAGTCTTTCCAGGATTTTATGAAATCTGCCTGTTCATTTCTTATTGCACAATAGTATTCCATTACATTCGTATACCACTTTGTTCAGTCATTCCCCAATTGATGGGTATCCCTTCAGTTTCCAATATTTTGTCACCATGAAATGGGCTACTATAAGTATTTTTGCCCATGTAGGTCCTTTCCTCTTTTTTATAATCTCTTTGGTATATAGACCTAGTAGGGGTATTGCTGGATCAAGAGGTATGCACAGTTTGGTTGCCCTTTGGGCAGAGTTTCAAATTGCTCTCCAAAATAGTTGGATCAGTTCCCAACTTCACCAGCAGCGCATCAGTGTCCCAATTTTCCCACATCCTCACCAACATTTATCATTTTCCCTTTTTGTCATATTAGCCATTCTGATAGGTGTGAGGTGGTGCTTAAGAGTTGTTTTAGTTTGTATTTTGTCTAATCAAAAGTGATTTAGAGAACATCTTCATATGCCTATAGATAACTTTGATTTCTTGGTCTGAAAACTGCCTGTTCATATCCTTTCATCATTTATCAGTTGGGGAATGGATAAATATACTTGTTCTAGAAAAAAGAAAGACATTGAATAGTCCATAAACGAGCTTCCTAAGAAAAGAAAAAGCATTAAGATCAGATGGATTTACAGTTGGATCCTAGGAAATATTTAAAGATCAACTAATTCCAATATTAAACACATCATTTGGAATAATAGGCAAAGGAGTCCTACCAAACTGTGTTCATGAAACAGATATGGTGCTGATACCTAAACCAGGAAAAGCAAAAACAGAGAGAAAATTATAGATTAATTTCATAAAGGAAAATGGATGCAAAAATCCTAAATAAAATACTAGCTAGAAGACTATAACAATTTATCACTAAGATTATGTACCTTGTGACCAAGTGGAATTTATACTAAAAATGCAGAGACATTTTAACATAAGGAAAACTATTAACGTAATTAATTACATCAGTAGCAAAAGTAACAAAAATCATATGTTATATCAATACATATAGAAAAAGCTTTTGACATAAAAACTTTTTTTCCTTCCTCCATCTCTCCTACTCTACTCTCCTTTCCTCTCCCTCTCCATCTCCCTCTCCTCTTCTCTTATCTCTCTCCTCCTGTCTCCCTTTCTCTCTCTATAGAAACCCTAGAACAGAAGACCAAAGTGTGTGGGCCAACTTCAGAGATCCACTGGAGAAACTAGAAAGGACATGCCTCTTGGGTATATCTATTCAAACAAATGATTCTTGCTCCAACGCTCCATGAGTGTAGGTGCTACCCAAGTCTCTGTCCTAGGGCAAAGGCTTCCTCAACCAGCCTAGTTTTATCTTTAGGAGGGAGAAATCATCCCTTTGGGAGTCTTGAATTTTGCTTGAGTAGTTTCTGACTGGAGAGAGTTAATTCCACCCTTATTTCTGGACATTTCCTCCAAGCTGACCCTAAGGAAACTTAAAATAGAAGCATTATTTAAACATTTTCAAAACCGTCTGCTGAGTTTTTTCCCAGTAGAATGCTGGCAATTTTGGAAGTTCCTGTGGCTGGAGATGACATCACTGGAGCGAAAGGTGGTAGGAGAGGGTGATGAGGCATGTGAGAAGGCCTTTCACAGGGGCCTGGATATTTCATAGGCTTAGGAAATACTGCCATTAGATTCTCTAGAAAGCAATTTCAATATAATAGCAGCAACTTACAACACCGCCACTATGACCCACATCCAGTGTTTTGAGTATCTTACATCATTTATGGCTGGAGTCTGCATGGCCTAGAAGATAGAGTATGTGCTAGGTTTGGTGGCAGGAAGGCCAACAATTCCCAAGGACTGATCTAGGCTGCTGGGTGCCACAGTGCACAGAGCACTGAACTTGGCTTTGGAAAGACCTGAATTCAAACCCAGTCTCAGATATTGTGTGACCCTGAGCAAGTCACTTAAATTCTGTCTGCCTCAGTTTCCTCATCTGTAAAGTGGGACTAATAACATCACCTACTCCCAGGGTTGTTATGAGGAGCAAATGAGATATTATTTAGAATACATTTTGCATACCTTAAAGTATCATGCCAATGCTAGCAGTTGTCATAACTGTTGTTATCTCAGGGATCATGCCCTGTGGTTTTCAGGTGTCCTGTGAACATGAATGAGAAAATCTTTTTTATTTTCATTAATTTCTGACAGAAATTAATCATTTACTTTAATTATGAGTGTAGGCAATAAACTGTTGTTTTGAAAAGGGATTCATAGACTTCACCAGTCTGCCAAAGGGCTCCAAGACAAAAAATGATGATGAGTTCCCCAGATTGAGGTTGTAACAGTTTTCATGCTGGGAGTTTTCAACACGGATGCAATCATAAACCCCCCAAGTATCTGTAGAACTAAGATTATAATATTCAAGGTTCAGAGGTGGGAAGGACTTCAGAAGCCATTGGATCTAGCATCCTCATTTCTTTTCAGTTGAGGAAACAGGCCCAGAGAAGCAAAGGGTCTTGCCCAAAGTAACACAGTAAGGATTAGGTACTTAAAACCCAGGTCCTCTGACTCCTTTACTTTTTACTGTTTACAGGACTATTTACTCCATCCAATATGAGGCATAGATTATACTGCCATCGCTCTGAATATGAACTTTCTGACTTTCTGGGCAAGAAGCTTTCATATGGAAAAGGCATTTCAGTGAAATGGACGCATCCTCAGCTGGCTGTTCTATATAGACTTGGGAGTGACTCTGGGGAAATCTCCATCTCCCAAGTTTCCTTGAGGGTTTTCCCATCTGCTTGCTCAGGACACATTCACAAAGCCCTTGTGGGTCTATGTGCTTTGCAATCTGGATGCCTCATGCCCTGAATTTGTAAGCATGATTGCTGAAAAAGGAGGGGCCCATTAAAAAGTAATAGGAAGCAGCCTGACAGTTCTGTTTCTAGGAACATTAGTGTCATGGTGATGGATTAGTCAAATCTCCAAACCGGAAAGGCGGGTTTCTGAAAAATATTTTGCATAAGCATATATTCACAAATGTTATTTTTTTGAGTCTCTAACATGCATATTTCATCAAGCCTATTGTCCTTAGCAGAGTGTTCCACCAGATGACTATGGAAGAGCTAGAGATGACCTGGATGTTTCTTTGTGTTCCATAACTCTGGATACTATTGGGATATAAGATGCCACAACATTTGTGGAAGAGAGACATGGAGCTCTAAGCTCCATGCAATGAGCAAAACAACAAATGGCTGTTGATGGAATTTCCTGTTGCCTAGGGAACAGATCTTATGTGCACACATGTTTTAGTCACATGTGTTCCTTACATTTTTGTGCCTGAATGGGCACACCCTGTTCACACATTTCCCTACATGTGGCCTCTAGTGTGTTCCTTATGTACATCCCCTCTTCCCATTGATGACATCTTTTTGTGGGACATCATGATCTGTGTTTGTGGGGGAAATGTTTATTACTACTTTTCCTATCATGCTATTGCATTAAATGCCTTGCCTTTGAATAGTCTTTTGCCTAACTAGTAAAGGTAAAGACATTGGTGGGGACTCATGAGCTGTGGTTTTGAACATGGATGCCGGCTCATGGAGTATCTTGAAACAAGGGCTGCTTTGTCTGGAATTCCACTGGGCAAATTGTAGGATACCTTCAGATACTAATTGAATATTCTAGGGAGCACTGGATATTGGGATACATTCTGTTAAAGAGAATGTGTCATCCTGCCTTTCTAAAACCTTTGTACTCAGTTTTCTTTTGCCACAGAATAAAGCTCTGGTTCCTGAGCAGTTATTTACTGACAATTCAAATGTCTCCATCTAGCAAAATGAAATCTTTTCTTCCTCTGCGTTGCTGCTGGTACATTCAGAGGAAGAGGTAGTAGAACCTGGGAGGTCACGCCCAGTCATCTTCCCTTCCACACTGGCATTCATGTCTCAAGCTTCTACCACTGGGTTATTCTTTACTGGCCTTCTGAAGTGTTTTTGGATGAGCTTATGACATCTGTCATGCTCCCAATCCATATCAAGCATGTTCTAAAAGGAAGGAGTTGTCCCAGATGGCTCTCGTAGGCAATGATGATTATGACAAAAATACTAACTTGCTTTATAGGATCATAGGTTTTAAAGCCGAAAGAGATATTAGAGGTCATTTTGTTTAAACCTCTCATTTTACAGGTGGGGAAACCAAGTTCTAGAAGGTTAAGTATGTTGCCTGAGACCATAAAGGCAGGATGTTAATAACACTTTAGTAGCACTTTACAATTGTAAAACCCTAGGAAGTCGACAGTTTTGTTGAGCTTAAGAGCACTTATTTATGAGAGACAATTGGACTGACTCCTGAATAGTCTTCACTGCCTAGAGGTGCCTGAGCATTGTGTCACCTCAACCTTAGACACATAAGGTAGGCGTACCGGTTACAGTCTGGGGGACCCTTTCACAAAAGTTGGCACAACAGCCGAGTGCTCTTGATCTCTCTGCTTCTCTGTCTCTCACATACATCCATGCCAATAATGCAAAGCCCCTTTAGCCCTTGCTTTAGGTCTTCTCTGTTCCCAGTTGGAGTCACCCAGGAGCCCCAAACCACCACAGTCAAATAAAGTAGTGAAGAAATCGCCAAACAGATCTGGCTTCAAGGTTTGCTCTGATGGCTACTAGCTGTGTCATCTTGGTCAAGTGATTAAACCTCATTAAGCCTTGGGTTGAAATACAACAAAGTCCGTAATGCATAGAATCTGAGTGGCAAGAGACCTTAGAGGCCATTTAATTCAATGCTTACCTGAAAAAGAATCTGCTCTATGACATGTCTGATAAATGGTTATTCAGCTGTTGCTTGAAGACCTCCAGGGATAAAACTCACTACAGCCCAGTGAAGTCCATCCCATTCTGGGATAGCCCTAAAGGTTAGGAAGTTCCCCCTCGTATCCAACCTAGATGGAATTTTCTACAACTGCCTTTGTAATTCTCTGCCTGTTGTTGCAGGGGTGAATGCCACGGCCCTCTCCAGTTGCGGTGGCCATATTTGTTTTCTTTCCACTTCTACTCTCCAGCTGGGTTGCCTTTTGGAGATGCTGATGTAATAACAACTGGAAGAGGTAACATTAGTGAATATGCCATCAACATTACCAAGCCTAATTATTAAGATTATCCATCGACATATATTAGAGAGTAGAATCTTAAGGAAATAAGATATATTCTAGGAGATCCTGACTAGGCGGATAAGATCATATTGGATAACCCTGGTTAGCCAGAGAATAAAATAATGGAACACAGAGAAGTGCTGAAACAAAAGGTGGAAAGACTTTATGGAATTGGCCCTGGGTGTGTGTCTTTTGGTGCCTTCAGTGCCCTTCTTTGTTGATGGTTACAATTCTTCAGTGACAATTTCACACAAGTTGACTTAAGCTCTTTCTGATGGTTGTATGCGAAGACTGATGACCTCTAGTTTTCCAGCTCCAGCATGGGTTTTAGGTTTTATAGAATCTGTTCAATGGACCCAAGCAGACAGAAGGTACATCAACATGTTCTAAAGCAAGGTGAATTCAGAGTAGTGACAGCAACCCATATTTTCTATGATTATTATATCCAGAGAAATATACTAATGATTCTATCTACTCCAACAGGCATCTATTCAGTCCCTACTATCTGCCAGTGTGCAAGGTTATGTACCCATGAGACAAATACAGAAGAATGAGCCTATCCTGCCCTCAAGGAACTTATATTCTATGGAGTATATGCAACATGTTCACATATAAGTAAAATACAAGTTGGGTAATGAAAGACCTTGTATCTGAATGTCTACAAAGAAACCTCCCAAATCTACATGCCCAGTCTTCAAGAACTCTTCCAAGCTGAAATCCCACATTTCCAAATCCTTGCTGGACATCTCCCTCTGTGTATTTATCCTATAGGATATCCTATCTCAAAGGCAGAGTATCTGAAAGAAAACTCAATAACTTTCTCTCAGATCTGATCTCTTCTAAGCCCTCCCTGCTATCTCTGTTGAGAGCATCACCATTCTGCCAATCCTCAAGGTTCCCAACCTTGGACTCATCTTTGACTTTTCACCTCCTTAATCCAAGTATTGTTGATTCCACCTTAACAACATCTTTTTCACGCCCCTCTCTGTCCCAACCGGACCGTGCATGCGCTTTCACTCCTGACCTCTGCACTGTTTCAATAACCTCCCACTAGTCTTTACCTTCTCCAATAGTTTCCTTAAAACTGCCAAATATATATTTATAAAATAGTTCTGACCACGTTACTCCTCACTCTTGTCTCTAGATTAAAGTAGGAACTGCAATTTTACAGTTAAAACCCTTTATAAACTAGCTCCAAGCTCTCTTTCTAAGCTGATTTTACATTGCTTCCTATGACGCACTTTAAGTACCAGACAAGCTAGCTTGATTTTCTCATGTTTAGGTCCTCCAAGCCTTTGTATTGTCTGGAATCCATTTTCTTCTCATTTCTCTTATTATTTCTTGCTTTAATTGAGGCTTAGCTCAAGTGACGCTTCTTCCAGGGGACCTTTCCTTATCCTCCAATTGGTGGCACTCTTCTATAACCCCTGATTAGTTTGTTTATTTTGTATTTATTTAACTGTTGCCACTTTTCCCATTCTAGTAGAATTTTTGTGTCTTGAGACCTGGGACTCTGGTTTTAATCTTAATGTCTCTGGTGCCCAGTACAGTGTCTATCATACAGTAGGTACTTAGTTAATGCATGTTGAATTTAACAGTATTGAGTGATAGAGCCAAAAAGGAGATCTGGGCAAAGTGCTTATAGAACAGCTGTGGGCAGATCTGTGTATGGTACATCAGAATGGAGCTGATCAAAAAAAATTCCAAAGGTTTGAATTGTTTAATTAAAGAAAGCTGATTCATTTTCAGAAGCTGGGCATTCTCTATTAGAGGCAATCCTGAAATATGACCACAAAGCAGCTGTAAAAGGAACTACCCAAATGGTTATGCCTAAAGGAGCTCTGTCTTTCAGAGATCATGCTTCGAGTCTCTATCCTTATTATATTGATGCCATCAGCTATATGGGAAGTTAGTGAAGTTGAGGGCCAAGTTCAAGGACTTTACTTGAATTGAATCCCAACATTATGGTTTCCACCTCCCTCCCCCCACTTTCCACTTACCCTTGTCTTTTGAGACTGAAAGATCCTTCAGAAAGACAAGTTCTCAAAATAAAATTCATTATTTTCCCCCTAAACCCTCCTCTTCCATGTGAACATGGACAAAACCTATGTGGATAATACATACCTTACACAAATATTGTGCAGAATAGATACAAAGTCCCTGCTTTCAGTCCATTTTGAACTTTCTTATATTCTATTTGTGTATATGTTTAATTCCCTTTGCTAGACTGTAACCTTCTTCAGGGCAGATGGACTGCATTGTATGTCATATCACAATAGAGTTGTATGTCATGTAATTACATATCATAACATATAATCATATAATATACTGTATCATGTGTGTTATAGAAATAATTTTATGTCATAATATAAAAGCCATTATGTCACAAAAGATAAGAAAAAAGTGAATCTGAAGAGAACATGGCATGAAATCAAGCTAAACTAGCTAATTTATATATGAAAGAAGGAAAAACAGTGGGTATGAAATGAACAAGCTTAACATGTTTTACTTTTTGACAATATAGGCCCATCCACAACAGAAGTCCCTAATGGATCCATTTATGCAGATGATATGTGAGGAAAGGGAAATGGTGCTTAAGAAGAGGAAATAAGGAATGGAGGATGGATTGGAATGAATAGAGCTAGGAGGAGTCTTTGTTGGAGTTGACACAATTTTAAAGGCATCAAAAATTAAATAACAGGAGATCAGAATAGAGCAAGTTTGGAAAACTATATGACACTCTTACTGATCCCAAGCATCTCCTTATCACAAAAGTCTATAATTTAAAAAATACGTATTTTAAAGGTGACTCTGTGTGGCCACATTGTGGAACACCATGATCTCAAAGCAGTTATAATTGTATGTGAGCCAAGAGACAAAGGAAAGACTTACAGAAAGCAGATTCACACCAATGATGGCTTGGGTGTGAGAAATAAAGTCCGTCATCAAGGACAGGTACACTTAGAAAGGGAGCTGGGCAGCTCATTCCTCAAATGACCAGGTCACTCTACTACTTAATAAACTTCGGTGGCTCCCTATTGTCTCTAGCATAAAAGATGAACTCCTATGTTTAGCTTTCAAAGCCCTTCACAAACTTTCTCTGACCAATTTTTTCAGCTTCATTATATGCTACTTATGCCCACACTCTATAGCCCAAGCTGACTTTCTCTCTTTCTCACAAATGGCACTCATCTCACAACCTTGCCCTTTCTGCTTTCCTTCAACATCGCTCCCTTTCCTGTGCATGCTACATTCCATCCTAACTGATCAAATGATCACTTTTCTTCTTGATACAGTAAAAAAACCAAAAATAATGAAAATGAACCCAAAAATAAACAAAGGAAGATCTTCAGTGTGTTGTTTGGATCCTATAGGAAAGATACATGAAAGAATGAATACATGGAAAGACAGGAAAAAGATTTCCTGATATGAAGAAGAGTGGTCAGCAGGGGCGCTGTTGAACTCACCAAGCCCCCTAGGCTCTGAAGTACGGAGCTGTCCCTGGTACCGGTATTTAACGAGTGATAACACTTATTTGTGTAAATGAAGTAAATTTCCATTCTTGCCCTCTGGCTTCTCTCACATTTTGCTTCTGACAGTGTTTTATGATAAGAGTAGTAGCTTTTGTTTTCCCCTCCCAATAATCCTGGTTAAAAAATGGAAATAATTTCTTTTTTATTGGCTAAGCTGGGGTTTCTTAGGGAATTTTCATCTTTATCATTGAATTACAAATTGTTTACAATATAATCCTGATTTGAAATTATCAAAGAAAAGAAATCTCCTCTCTAGCCTCACCTAAGAGATTAGCCTCGTTCAGCAGGTTGGGTTTGAAGGATACTGTGGCTTCCTTTATCCGCAGGCTCTGGTGATTACCTGAATTAGTATTTTTCTTATTTCATCTCTGAACATCCAGTATTCATCATTTAGAAAGAAACTTTTCCTGATTAAAGCATATAAAAATCATCTCCTTCCCAGCAACATTTTCCCCATCACATTTAATATTTATCTCATTTTTCTTGGTTCAATTTTAGAGAATTTGTAATGCTGTGGAATTAAGGCATACACTATCGTAGCTGCCTGCGGGGGTTAAAGAGAGTTAACCAGCTGGGAGAAGAGTTCATTTCTGAGCTTGATACTCAGAAATAAAAAGGCTGGATCTCCTTCAGTGATGGAAAGTTGTAAGATAAATGAATCTTGTAAGAAATGAGGCTAGCCAGGGAGTCACAGCAGACCACTTACATTTGATCTCGGTAGCTATAAACATCTTGAGTCTGAAATGGTCTTACCCATGTCCTCCGAACTGAAGGAAGCCTATGGTATGAGTTAGAAGGTATCTTTTACATTTTTAACTCCATGTGGGGATGCTAAGGTAGACTTTAGGCTAAGCACCATTACAGTAACATTCCTTGGAACCTTAAGAGAAACTGTCATGTCTGTTTTGGGGAGAAGGAACTTGGACAACAAACTCAGGTTTGTCACTAAAATGGGGACTTTGCTAGTAAATGGATAAAATGAGGAAGGGAAGCTGAATCCATCTGCCCCCTTCTGTGAGTAGGAGGCTTTCCTCTTTCTGAACTGAGAAAAGAAATTGGGGAAAAATGATCCACAAATTGGATAATCTTCCAACAAATAGCCAAGAGTAGATTATATTCATATTTTAAATCTGGTTATAAACTTAGTCCCAAAATGAGGAGAAAAATATTGCTTAAATGATTCCTCTCTGGTTTTAGATAATTTATTAGGCTATAATTAGTTTTGAATAACAGTCTTGGTAGTTATAGACAGTGGTCCCTAAAAAGAGTGTTAAAACTCTAAAAAGATTTTTTCTTAAAAACAACAACAACAACAACAACAAATCTTCCACAGTGTAATTCTCTCCAGCCTGCTCTTAACTTTCTCTATTTTTTCTGTCATGTGGTAGAAGTCTCTTCACTCTGGAAGCTCATACTACCCCTGCACCTCACACACTGGAAGTACCTTCAGCCCCTTAGACCTCTCCCTTGGATTGCCTGGCTCCTCCCAGGACCTCCATTTTATGGAGGAAGCCTAAATCAGCCCTGTCTTTATTCCTGTTTCCACTGCCCATCCTATTCCCCTGGACATTCTCTCCTGTACTCCAATATTAACCACCTTCACTTCTGCCTTTCCCACCCCTTATGTTTCAGCTTCCTTTTGTGCACTGTCTTCCCAATGGAATGGAAATTTTCTGAGAGCAAGGCCTAGCTCTCTTTCCCTTTGTAGTTGTACTCCCAGCATTTAGCACAGGGCTTGGCACACAGGAAGCATTTCATAAATATTTGTTGTTCATGACTAATATGGAACAAGGTTTTGCAGATTTGCACATGTATAAACTTTATCAAAGTGCTTGCCTTTTCAAACAGGGGGGAGGGAAGAAAAGGATTCGGAATTCAAAATTTAAATAAATGAAAGTTGACAATTATTTTTACATGTAATTGGAAACAATATTCATAAAAATAAATGTTATCATTGTTTTTGGTGCTCCAGACTGGACTTAGGGTAAGGAAGACCTGGGTTCAAATCCTGTTTCCAGCAGATACTGGTTTTATGACCCTGGGCAATTCACAAGAGACAGCTATGTGTGGTATATGAAGCACTGGGCTCAGAACCATGAAGAACTGGTTTCAGATGTTACCCCCAACAAGATTAAATGAGATAATTCAAGCAAGTGTGTAGGAAACTCCACATTGTAGAAAGGCCAATTCAATAAACATTTGTTAAGCCCCTACTATGTGCTGGACACTGTGCTTAGTGCTGGGGATAAAGATAAGAAAAAAAGAGACAGTCCCTGCTTTCAAGGAACTTAGCACCTAATGGGTCACACAAATATGCAAAATGAAGCTGAAAAGTGGGAGTTTAGGGGAGGCTCACTGAGCATGCCTAGTGCCAGGGTATCCTGCTCCATGACTTCTAAACTAAGCAGAGCAGCAGATAGAAAGCGGAGAGCTGACTGGAAATCATTTATAAAGAAAATCTTTGGGAGGAGATTAGCGTTCCAATCAGAGGGAAGAAGAGGCTGAAGGAGCTGACAAAGTGTTGAATATTATAAACTGACTTAAATACCATAATGATGAGATTTCAGGCGACCAGTGATTACTGTCAGTGGTCCTGAAGATTGTGTGCCAGTGTTTATCGTGCTTGAAAGGGTCTGGCCAGGAAGAAAACCTACTTTTAAAATATTTCAGTATGTCAGAGAGAAAAAAATTTCAGGGAGGAATTTTCTTATTTAAAAAGTCTCTTTTGCATAGGTAGGAAATATTCCCTAAAACATTCAATATTTTGCATTCTCCTCTTGTTCTAAAGTAGCTACTGAGAAACTGCTTGTACATATATATACCGTTTTTGTATATGGGCATCAACACATAAAACAGTTTTTCTCTAGATATAAATTATATAGGGAGAGATTAACTTTTTCAAATATCTTTGCTAATGCTTTTTGTCTTTCTTTCAATCATTTAATTCTTCCCTCCAAAATGCTTCCTCATGACAAAGCGACTAATAGAGAAACTCTTCCCTCTCCATGATTGTCACAGGAAAACTTATTTCCTTTACCTTGATAGAGATGGAATATAACCCAGAAAATTTCAGTCAGCCCTTGTATGAACAATTGACCCCACACCTTTTAAATCTCAGTTGGAATAGGATCAGCCCTAGGTGTTTTGCAACAGGAGAGGAGCCTAATGGAAACTTCTTCTTAGTTGGAATTTAATCTAAAGAGAAATTGACTTCAACCTGAGGTAAATAGTCAATGACTTCAGCATTGATTGATGATGGTCTGTGGAGAACACTAGGGGAGTGTTCAGCCAATCTCTCCAGGATCATGTCCTGATCCTGTGCTGATATGCCCCAAATAAAGAACAGCCTGGAATTGGTTGCAGAATGATAAAAGAACAGGGATGAAGTCCATAAAGTCATGCCTGGATAGGAAAGAGTTTTGAATCAAGTTTCCTGCAGTTCATTGATAATTCATTCATTCTTTCTATACAATGAGTTTATTCCTTCTTAATCCTTAGTATGAATGATGAGGAAAGTTAGACTTCCTGGTCAACATTTCAGTTTCTGTAATGTGACTACAGTCATTTTAAGCGTAGCCTAAATAACCATGGACATCTATCACACAACATAAATTAATTTCTTTCAACAAATTGCATAGGTTATGGCTGAAGGCAAACTTGAGTTACTGTCTACAGCATATTAAAAAACAAGTATCTCTTGTAGCTTTGGAAGGGTTGACCAAAGATGGAATGTGCTGAACTGGGAAGAAGATGATTCCTCCCTTCCTGGAGCTTTTCCATCACAGGCTGGGGAATTCTTGACCTTATATAGATTAGGCTGGGTGGCTACTTAGTTTCTTCCAACTCAGAAATGTGCTTCTGTGATTTTTCTATGAATGTGATTTGTGGTAATGGCCTTGGTCTTCTGAAACATTGGTAATCCAAAAATGAAGCAGTTCTTTTGCAGTAACTTTTTTTTTCCATTTAGTCAATTGTGTTTTTAAAGAAATTGTTCAATTTGACTTTTAAAATCCTTCTTGAGCTATTCCAAGAAGACTTTTTGGTCTTGAGACCATTCTGTATTCCCATTTGAATACCATTGAATACCATTCAGATGTGGGTATATTGATAATTCTGTCCTCTTCTGAATTTGTGTTTTGATCTTCCCTATCCCCATAGCAAGAATTTGTGGTCTTTGTTTTTCTATGTTGCTTTTTGCTCATGGTGTTTGCCTTTTCTCTGGCTTTTAAAGTTGATCTGTGCTTCTGGGACCCAGGGAGTTCTGTTCCACACTTCTTGTACTGGGAGCTAGGGGTCTGGTTACTGGCTTTGTGTGCTGGGCCTCAGGTGCTGGTAGGTGGAGGCTGTAAAGGTTATAGCTTACCTAGTGATGAGCTGGAGCTGGTGATGGTGACTGGTGTGTGTAGAGGCCAGGTGGGGTTCTTCTCCATTTCCCCAAGGCTATACCAAATGAAGCTTGTGGGGGTGAAGTATGAGAGTGTGGGTGGTCTGGCTGCTGGAGGTTGCCTCCTCACCTGGGGCTGCGATAGAGAACAAGTAGACTCAGCTGCTGGAGGACAATTTCCCTCCAGTGAAAATGAAGGTTCTCTGTGCTGTCTTCTGCTGTTTCTCCTGGCTGTGCCAAAGTATTCAAGGGATTCTGGTGTTGACACTTGTCTGCTTCACCATACTGGTGCTCAAACTTTCCCACTGGTCCACTGAGGTGAAGCTTGGGGACCTTTCCCATGAATCCCCCTAACCTCATGAGCTAAAAGGCTAGCACACTCCATCTTTCTGCTAGTTCCACTGTTTCAGAATTTTTCCTAGAGTGGCATTTTCTGGGTTTTTCAAGGGATGGTGAGAGCAAGTTATTGCTTACTCTGCCATCTTGGCTCCTGAAAGTCTCTGCAGTAACTCATATCTATCCCCATTTTTTTTCTATTCCCACTGCCACCACCTTGATACCACAACTATTTTCCCAGTTTCGTAACTGGGCACCCTTTGTCTAACCTTACCTTGATATGATCTATTGAACACACCGATTACATTATGACAACCCTTCTTGAAACCCTCCAGTGGTTCCCAATTCAGGTTCAAATCTATCATCTCTGTGTTATGAGCACAGCTCCAGGCCACATCTCAAGATCTTCCACTTCCTTTGATCTTTCTTTTATATTTACTTCTCTAGGTACAATTATATTTCCTTCAACGTAATGGAAGAGCCTTGAAGGAAGGAGTTGTCTCATTTTTGCCTCAATATCCCCAGTGCCTAGTATACAATAGCTTAGACTCCCAGCCCCTTAAAAACGGAGTGTACATAACTAGTATGTTCTTCATAATTGCTTGCTGATTGATTGATTCTATAGTTTTCTCAATAAATGGACCTTCAGCTCATCAAGTTTTTAGTGACCTGGTCAGTTGTTTAGAATTCTATAGGATTCTTGGCTGCTGTCCAACTTCCCATTGTCAGTTGTTTAGTGTTGGATAAAGTCCAAACTCTTCCACTTGACACTTGAAAATAGTTCTCTTACAGTCTGACCACACCCTACCAAGCTTACTTTCAGTATAATATAAGCTCTCAAAGTCTCAAACTGTCCCTTTTTTCTTACCTCCAGTGCCATGTGTTGTGGAAAGCAAATAGACTATAGGTCAGTAAAAAGAACTTTAGTATATGCAGTTGCAAGTCAAGGCAGGGAGAAGCATCAGCAGGTGCATAGAGAAGTGTGTCTCTTGGGGCAAGTGGAAGTCTTAATACAAGCCAGGTCCCTCAGGCACCAAAACCCAATAATGATAACAGGTCAGTTATTGCCCTTGGGGTCATCTTGTTTTTCAAGGGAAGGGACATAGATTTCCTAATATCCATCTTCATCACTAGCCTCAGTGTCTGATATAGGGAATACTCTGGTTTTGTTTGATCTTTCACAAGAACTGGGATAAAGGAAAGCACTTCATAGGAATTAGACTGGACTATCCATTTACATTAGAGTGGAAGCATATTTTAAAATAGAATCACTCATGTCAAGAAATGGAAAATACAACATCTCTTTTTTATTCCACACATGCATAAAGTGGGGAGGGAAGATGGAACCTCTTTGAGAGTATGATATGATAAGTTTGAGAGTTCACCAGGATGCTGGCAAAGTGAAAAGAGCCTAGGATTTGATGACAGAGAACGCTGGTTCAAATTCCAGTTGTGCCACTCATGTGGCACTAAACTTTCTGGCTCTCAGTTTCCTCACTTGCAAAATGAGAGGGTCTGTAAGTTCCCTTCCAGCTCTATCATGGGACCTATGACCAGTTGGCAGGTGGTAATGTAATGGAAACTGGAGCTTGGGAGAGATGTTGGGGCTAGAAATAATGGTTTGAGAGTCGTGTGCATAGAACGTGACTGAAAGCTGAAGTCAAGAATCTGGATAAAATCCCACTTCTGTCCTTTACAGTGTGTGTGGCCTTGGACAAGTTATTTTCTGAGCCTCAGTTTTCTTGTCTGTAGAATGGAGAGGTTAGTTGATCTCTGAGACTCCCTAGAACTCCAAACACCATAATTCTAAGAGGGTCAAGAATGAGATAGGGGGAAGAAAGGAAGCTAGGAAGAGAAGCTGAGAAATGGCTAGAGAGGTAGGAGAACGAGGAAAGTTCAGGGACACAGGAACCAAGGGAGAAGAAAGAGTGGTCACCAGGGTCCAGTGGAGCAGAAAAGTCCAAGATGACAAGGACTCAAAAAAGGCCATGATAATTGTATAATGCTAGTAATAGCACTCATTTTTTTCTATTATTAACATTTTTATTTAAAGTACTGAGTTCCAAATTCTATCCCTTCCCCTTCCCTGAGATGGTAGGCAATCTGATATAGTTTATACATGTGCAATTATGTAAAACATTTCCATATTAGTCATTAGACTCGAATAAGAGAAAAAAATGAAAGACAGCATGCTTCAATCTGTATTCAAACAATATCAGTTCTTTCTCTGGAGGTGGATAGTGTGCTTCATCATTAGTCCTTTGGGGTTGTCTTGGATCATTGTATTAATGAAATTAGCTAAGTCATTCACAGTTCTTCATTCTACTCACTTCATTTTACATCAGTTCATGTAAGTCTTTCCAGGTTTTTTTTCTGAAATGATCCCTACTTGTCATTTCTCATAGCACAATAATATTCCATTACAATCCTTTGATTTTTAATTCTTAGTCACCACAACAAGAGCTACTATAAATATTTTTATATAAATAGGTCCTTTTTCTTTTCCTTTTTTGATGTCTTTGAGATATAGACCTAGCAGTACTGGATCAAAGAGTATATACAGTTTTATAGCCCTTTGGGCATAGTTTCAAATTGTTGTACAGGGTGGTTGGATCAATACACAACTCCACCAACAAGTGCATTAGTGTCCCAGTTCTCTTACATCCCCTCCAATATCCAACATTTTCCTTTTCAGTTGTATTAGCCAATCTGATAGTTTTGCGGTGGTACTTCAGAGTTGTTTTAATGTACCTTTCTCTAATTAATAGTGACTTATAGAATTTTTTCATATCACTATAGATAGCTTTCTTTGTCTGAAAACTGCCTAAATAACACTTGTTTTATTATAATAGCTCATATTTATGTGATGTGTCAAGGTCTGCAAAGACTCTGACATAAATTATTATATTGACCTCATCATCATCCTCATCATCACCTTGGGTGATAGATATGGAACTTGAGACCCATAAAGATGAAGTGACTTCTCTAGGAAGTGTCTAAAGCCAGATTCCCAAGTGAGGCTTCCTCTCTTCAGGGCCACTTTGTCACTATGCACATTGTCACCTATTTCTTTCCTGTCTAGTTTTCTTACTTGCTTCCTCCATGCCATCATTACTTCCTAATTAGATTATAAACTCCTGGAGGTCAAGGGCAATAGCCAACACTTCCTATGGAAGGCTATCTGATTAGCCTGATGGTTTATTGAAACATAAATATATGGCCATAGCATAAATATTTGTTGACTAAAGGAATGGAATGTGTTTATTGAGTCTGGGCCCTTCTGGGAAGATATTGGACTTAAGGATTTACATGAGGGAGGAGGAAAAGAATCTGTCATTTCATTGGTCTAGGCAGCTTTAAAGGAAACTTTCTACCAAGGCAGATTAACATGTGCTCAGCAATATATTGCCATAGAGGGTTGGTTGCCTGGGAACGTGGAGAGGTTGTGACTTCCCAGGATCAGACAGTTGGCATATGTATGAAGCAACACTTGACAGAACCCAGGGCTAGAAGTAGAGAACCAAAGTCTCCCTGATTCACAGCTGACATGTTCCTCCAAACAAATGCCTGGAGAGAACCAGCTTCCTGAGGTGAATGCTGAGTGGAAACCACGTCTTCTTCTTTGACCACACACCAAGGGAGGGAGCTGTTAACACATGCCGGGACACAGAAAAGGGACTCCTGGAACTGAACAGGTTTTGCATAAGTTAATGACCAGCTCCTCTCAGTCAAGAGTGGAACTCTCAAATGTTAGAGCCCTACTCTTATAGCCTAGACTCACTGGTGGTCTGTCCCAGCTACTTGCCTCTGATCACATATGGAGAATTATCTTACATGTTTGTGTCAGCTGGAAGTCCTTTCTGCTTATGGTGAATTTTTCTCCTGTCTTTTCTTCTCCTAGAGCCCCCTCCTCTCCTTCTCTCCCTCTCCTTCTCTTCTTCCTTCCCTCTCTCTCTCACTGTTTCACCCTCCCCCTCTCCTTCCCTTACTCTTTTCCTTTTCTCTCTCCATCTTCTCCTCCTCTCTTCTGATCTGGGGGAGCCGGGTTACTAGATGAAGTGAGAGAAGATGTCGGGTCAAGCGAAGGCCAATCTGCCTCTTGTCTAGGTGCATCTCTGAGATTACTCCACTATCATTCCATCAAGCAACTAGAGAAGAATAAATTGTCTTAGAGTTAGAACTACCAACTTTTTTCTTTTCCAGACTAGAAGATGCAGAATCAGGGATGATTGCTCAAGGTCACATGAGTAATAAGTGACAATAGTAGGTTTTCATTCAGGTCCTCTGATCCCAAAGTCAGGCTATTTGTACCATACCACTCTCTCTTACCTCCTCATTTTACATATGAGGAAACTGAGGTCCAGTAGAAGTTAAGGGACTTGCTCAAGGTCATAAAACCAGTCAGTGGTCAAAGCAGGACTTGAATGAAAGCCTTCTGACACTCATTCAAGTGTGTTTTCCCCCCAAATTCTGTTATGTTCTCTTCTCAGTCAGTAAGAGGCACAAATGGTGTTTCCTGTTTGTGTACCCTGCCTACATTTACTCTTCTATCCTTAGCTCTGCCATGAGGCTTTACTTAACTAAATAGAACACAAGGACCCAGCAGGAGACTTGGATCTGGGAGATGCTATTGGATGTAACCATCATGTGCCTGCGAGTACAGGCCATTCCCATTGTCTCAGGGTCTGTATTCCCATGGTGGCCATTATCACACATGACTGAAGAGATGCTGACCAGGCTTTTGGGTAACTAGGAGTAGGGGCTCAGCGATGCTGAAGTGTGGCAAAGGAGGAGGCACATTAGGTCAGAGTTCTACTCCTTGGTCACCCTTTTTGAGAAAACACAACCACTCAGGATGGATCTCATGTTTGGTCCTCTGTTCAGATGAGGAGATTGAACCCCATGATCCTCAGGGTCCTTTCTTAGATCTATTTCTATGGCCAAGAACGTTTTTCTAATGTGGGTGTGGGTGAAGGGCTGATATAATTTTTCAAACGAACGAGACACTGATATTAATATAATAATTGCCCCATGAGATTTTCATGTCTTTTACATTCCTGGCCTCAGTCGATTCGATAGCACTGGGTATGGTGTACCCTTGTTATCCCTATTTTTGCAGATAAGGAAAAGTAGGCTCAGAGAATCTTTGCCATCCGTAGTGTTAGCACATCATTAAGTATCTTAAGTGGGATTTGGACCAAAGTCTTTCCCACCAAACCCTAAACCTTACAGAAGGAAGCCCGGTGAGTACCTTTTGTTCTTATGAGAAACTTTTCATGAGTCAGCATTTTATCTGATTTTTGTATTCATGGATGTGTTTCTGTTCTGTATATACACATGTATCATGTATAATATGTTTATATTTTCTATTTAGTCATATGTGTATGCTGTTTTCCATGACAGATTGTAAAGTCGTTGAAGGTAGGGATTATCTTTTTTCCCCTTTGGATCTTCAATGCCTCATAGAGTGCTTGGAATGTAGAAGTGCTTACAAATGTTCATTGATCGACTGATCTCAGTACAATTCCACATTTTGAGCAGAATGGATGCTCAACTCTTTCTCCATCTCTGAGTCTTTTTTGATCCTATGTCCTCCTGCAGATTGATGCTGAGCATTGTTTGCTTGTTATAGCTCCCAGTGCCCTAGATGATCATTAAAGGCAGGATCTGCCATTTATTTGGCCACCTCTGCCTCTTAGACCCAAGCTCCCTTCAAGTCCACCTACACCTCCATTAGGCCTTTTCTGATCTCCCTCCTGCATTGCCACCTATTTATTTTCCGTGTGTGTGTTCATCCTTCGTTGCCAAAGACCATGCCATCAGAGAAATAATGACATGACTTGCACTTGATTTTGTTTTGAGTGAGGGAGGGCTGTGCAGGTCACCAGCCTCACTTCTCCTCCAGAGCCCTATGAATCCAGTGACCAGACATTCATCAGGATGACTGGAGATGACCCAGGATGACGTAATTGGGGTTAAGTGACTTGTCTAGGGTCACACAGCTAGTGAGGGTCAAGTGTCTGAGGTGAGATTTGAACTCAGGTCCTCCTGACTCCTGCACTGGTGCTCTATCCACTGTACCACTTAGCTGCCCTGTTTTCCATGTAAGAGAAGGGTCTTACACTACCCCAATTAATGTAACTGCAAGATGTTAAGTCTAAGGGTGATCACATGCAATGGAGTTTTAAATATGTAAACAAGATGGTTCACAAACCTTTAATGATGTACCAGTACCTTTGGATCAAAATGGGAAGACTGACTGGCTAACTACACAAGCTAATGACATTCCTTGGGGCCTTTAAACATCACAGAAATGTCAGCAGTTGGTTTTGTTCAGCATTGGTGGAGGCCTGTAAGATCAGAAAGGCTTTGAGGAGGCAGAACCCTTACACTTTTATATTGGAGGGCAACAAGGGGATGGGACTGAGGTAGTGGGCCCAGAGGCAGTAAGTGTTACACTTCTTCCCTCATCTCCCACTCTTGAAGAAAGATTAGACCAGAAGAAGACAACACATATCCATCTGGGAGCAGAGAGAGACACACCAAGGACAAGCATGGCAAAGCAGAGTCACTGACAGATACAGGATGCTTACTGGATGACAGATGACTAAGGGATGGAGTTACTTTAGGGTAAGGGACCCTTTATGCAGAGAATACCAGCTCTGGACTCTAGAAAGGCACCTGTCTTTGAAGTCTAGCAGAGAGCCACACTAAGAGGATGCCAACAAAGAAGAAAATGACTTCTAATGACTAGGGGTTGACTTTTGCATGCGAGTCTTATGATTGTGGTCCTCCTTCAATGAGAGTGTGTGCAAGGGGAGATGTGTGCTCAAATTTGGGAAGAATATGTTTTTAGCTATTGTTCTCAGTACACCTTGGTAAATACCTTCCCTAAAAGCATAGTGAATCTGACTGGCTGCTGATGGGAACCACATGGGTTAAGGGCTTGTGTGTTATTACTAGAAATCCCAACCCCTTAGAATTATACCTAGAATTCTGTGGAGAATAATGGTCAACAAACCTCAGGGGTCTAGACCTGCCAGCTGTGCTATGAAAGTAGCCCTGGGGGTAAGGGAACATCTATATGCTAGTTCCCTGAAAGAATATAAGCAACTTGAGGGTAGAAACTTTCATTTTTGCCTTTATATCCCTAGCACTTACTTCGCAAAGTGCCTGGCACTTAGTAGGTGATTACCAAATGCTCCTTGGATTCCATTGGATAGGAAGAGTGACATGGGATCTTGAAAAGATAGCAGAAGTACATCAATCCCTTGGAAGAAAGTGTAGCAGCCTTGGAATACAGGCCTCATTATCACACCACTCCACCATGGTCTTCCAGAATCTTTGAAAGATAGTACCTAAGGGATGCTTTTCAAGACATCTCTAAGATGCTTCTTTGAAGGAATAAAGTCTCCCATTTTAATGTCCCGGCAAATTTGAGAGTCCCATGCCGTCTTCTAGCTGGATTTGGAGTGGAGGACAAGGAAATCAGGCTGTGGAATTCACTGAGTTGGTAGTGAGATTGACTTTCTCTCTGCCTCTCAAATGAGAGAGTAAAAACAAACAAACAAACAAACAAAAAAACCAGAACAGCTCATCATAATGGGAGTCCAGTCCCTGGGTCATATTATTAAAGCATGCTTGTTGGACAGTCTTGCTCAAGGAAGGTTTTTCTTGGTGTTAAAGAAGGAATGTAAAGTGTGGGAAAATCCTACACACCTAGCTAGCCGTCCACACAAATCTTTGCCTTATGCTTGGCTAAGGATGGGTACCTGGCAGTACCTAGAATGAACCATAGTAAACCCAGGCATAGAAAGACGCCCTGGATGGCAGGCAGCCCAGATCTGGGGGCGGAGGATAAATGAACAAAGGGGGAAATTTTCTCTCCTCCCCCACCTCAACTCTAAAGCAAACTGTCCCTTTTTATTCTCCCTCCAAATTCTCCAATTACATCCTAGTTTTCCAGAGGGTGGGAGGGGGTGGGTGAGCACGCAAGAGGGCTGGCCTCCTCTCCCCAACTCCCCAGGAGCTTCGCTGCTAAAAGCCAAGCTCTCACCAACTTTCCGGGTTTAAGTCAGCTCTGCTCACCCCCTTGGATTACAATAGTGTAGGGCCTCGGCAGACTATGCGATCTCATCGGAACAGGTCTGGGGTGGGTACAACGTCAAACCAGCTGTTTAGAGCAGAGATTTCCATTGAAATGGGATAAGAGTGGGGGGGGGTGGTGGAGAAAGTAAAACACAAGTCATGAAAATAAATTAAGTCAAGGCAAGAGACATCTTGCCCTCCCTTCGCCGCTCCCCCTTTCTTCTTGAAGGCAGCAGCCTCTGCCGCACAACCAATGGGTGAAAGTGCCAGTTCTAATTAGGCATCGAAGAAGGCAGGGCTGGCTGTGCGCATCTTACTGTCAAAGCAGAGTTGAGCTCCTGGACCAGTCAGAATGACTCAGCCGATGGTGTCCGCGGCATCCCCGGCCCAGCGCGCTGCTGGTGTACATTACAAAGTTCCCCGCACCAGAGAAAATCTTTAGTTTCTCTAGGTGATGGAGAACCTAGCAAAACCTAGCAAAGCCCGGAGGACAGGGATGAAAGAGGGGTAAAGGGGTACGCTTTGTGCAGCTTCCTAGCCCGGAGTGAAGGGATGGCTTAGGATGGCGGGGGGTGAGGCAGAAGAAATCGTCCCCACAGCGCTGGATACCTTGGGCCTCTAGGGATTTCCTGGCCCTTTTCTTCGTATAGTCAACCAGTGAATCTCGTACTCCTGGGCTCCAGTTCCTTAGCCTGCCTGGGAGCACTCAGGGAACATTTTCACCCATTTTGAAGCTTTTACACCCCGTGACCTGAGGCTACAGTGTGTAGTAGGTCGAAGGGAGTAGACGTGTAGATCTGGGCATCAACCTGCAAAGCAGGGTGAGAGGGACACTCCAAGTCTTTACACCACCCTCCCCTTCACCTCCCCAGCCCTAGCCTTCTCCTTCCCAGCCCCCAGCGTGGCTCGGTGCCCAGGTAGGGAACACGCTGCATGCACATGACTCAGTTTTCTGTGGGATCCCGACCTGGAGCAGGAGGAGAAGGGGCAACGCTGGGAAGCCGCCGCTTTGTTTGTCGGGTCGGGCAGGGAGTGGGGGCGAGCCCCCCGGCGCCAAGGCCCAGCCCGTGCTCCTGCTCCTCCCCCTCCTGCTCTTCGTCCTCTTCCTCCTCCTCAGCTCTGGGGCTGGATGGCAGATGCTTGTCACGCAGCAGTGCGCTCGCCAGAATTAGCCGGGGCTCCCCCGGGGCTCGAGGTTTTAGCCCTAACAAACACAAATCCACCATCCACCCCCACCCCAGGAAAGAAAAGGAGGTCTGGCCGCTCTGCTCTCTTCTACACTCTCTCCAGCCAGGCGCCCTCTCTCATCTCCCCAGATCTCAACTCCAGACTTTTCTGGCTAGCTGCGACCCCCACCCCCCCACCTTCACTCCTCCTCTCTCTCTTCCCATCCCCGGGCCCCGGCACAGACGGCGGCTGCGCCCGTGCTCCCCCAGTCGGTGGCTGGGCCAGGGCGTGGGCTAGAAGGGCTCGGCGCAAGGGGGGCCCGGGCTCAACCCTGGAGAGCGGGCAGTGCCCAAACCGGCCCAGCCTGGGGAGGGGAGGGTTAAGCTGGGCTGACAGCTAGGAACAAGCGAGAGCGCCCCGGCGCCCCCGACACCGTCTCCTCCATCCTCCTGCCATTCCAGTCTTGCTCCCAGCTGACGCTTCCTCCACCGCTGCGGGGCTGCCAGGCTGGCCCGGGTCCGGCTCCAGGCCACTCATCTGCTAGGGGTGGGGGTGGGTGGAGGAGCAGGAGAAGAAGGGGGAGGAGGAGCAGGGCGGGGGCGCCGCGGGGTCAGGCCGGAGTCAGCCGGGCGCTCACGCCGCTCACTGCGGAGTTGGGGTGGACGGCGCGCAGGCGGTGGCGGTGCGGGCTCCGCTCCGGCACAGGCTGCAGAGGGGCTGGGGCTCGGGCTCAGGCTGCTGCGGCTGCTGAGAGCGGGCGGGCGAGCGCTTCGCCACGGTTACCAAGGACACACACACTCACACACACACAACTGTCTCTCTCTCACACATACACAGTACTTTTCAAGTCATTCGCGCTGCGCCTCCGGAGGGTCCTCTCTCTGTTACCGTTCTCCCTCGCTTCATCCCTCTATCTCTCCTTGCTCCATCCCACCCCAGGGCAGTGACTCGCAGGGGTGGGGTGGGGGGTGTGGGTGTTGGTGGAGGGACGAGGACGCAGCCACTAGGAGAGCCTCCCGGCCGGCCAGCTTGGCCGTCTATCCTCTTCTTTCCTCCCTTCCTCCCTCCCTCCCTCTACCTAGCTCTCCCTCTCCTCCTCCCTCCCTCCCTCCATCCTTCCCTCATCTCTCTCCTCCCTCCCCCTTTCCCTTTCCCTTTTGCTCCTTCCCAAGTGAGCTTTCAGCCGGGAGAGAGAGACAGAGAGGGAGAGAGAAAGGAGAGAAGGAGAAGGAGAGAAGGCGAGGAGGAGGAGCCCATCCACCGCGCGGGGCTCCGCTGGGGGTTGGGGCTAGCTTTCCCGCGCCAGTGTCCCTGGCAAGTGCCCCCGACCCCGAGCCCACCATGCCGGCGCTGCCGAGGCTGCTGCGCTCTTGCTGGGGCATCTTCGTGCTTTTCTGGACCGTGTTTCTGAACACCACGCTGGTGGACGTGGTTGGCTCGGAGCAGCAGATCCCCCTGTCAGTGTAAGTGCCCTTTCCCGCTGCTGCCTTCTCCACCTGCCTGGCTCCGGACAGCCCTCCGGGCTGGGGGGCTCCAGGGGCTAGGGGCTTGGTCTAGCGTTGACTCTTGCTGTTGCTGCCACCTAACTTTGGTCGGGCGAGTGCAGGTGCCCCGTCTGGGAAGAGCCTTTAGGTGTCGGGTCTGTTTTCAGCTGCATGCTGGGGACAGCAATCCCAAAGCTTGCTTTGGACTCCTTTCCCCAAGTCCCGCCCGTCAGGTTCGAAAACAGAGTTCAGCCAGGACCACTGCAGGTCCCGGCGTCACTGTCCCTGACCAAGCTGACCACTGTTTACCAGATCAAACTTTCCCATGACCCCAATTCAGTCCCCTCAACCTTCCTGGGCAACTTGGTTGGGGTGTGTGTATGGCAAACTGGGATGTGGAAGTTGGTCTGAGTCTATAGTTCATCTGACTGGTCTCCCTCCAGGGATTTAGATAAAATAGGACCAGTGGCTCTTGGGGAGAAAGCTTCCAAAACAAGGCCCTACCTTACCCAGGCAGGTGAACTCCCAGTAGCCTGGTGAGCTGGTTCTTTACCTGGCTTGACTTTTCTGCAATGGCTGGAGGTTTTATTTTAATACACTGTTAAGGTGCAGTTGAAGCACAGTACTGGTGTGTATGTGTGTGTGTGTGTGTGTGTGTGTGTGTGTGTGTTCGGGTTTTATGTGGTGCTGTTGCCTGTGTGACCCCTTCTGTGACATTTGTTCCCCTGCTCTCCTTTGCAGTGTGAAGCTCTGGGCCTCTGCTTTTGGTGGGGAGATCAAATCCATTGCAGCCAAGTATTCAGGTTCCCAGCTTCTGCAGAAGGTAAGGTCTCCACTGCTTGCTGTGGCATGAAGCAATGTCTTGTGAGCTGAACACAGAAAATGGAGGCAGACTTAGTTTTCCAAACAACCAGGAGGGCTGAGCTGTAGCCCTCAGCAGGGGTCAGTGGCCCCTGCCTCTGGGCACTGTACTGTACTCTGACTGGTGCCTGCATCTCTGGTTATTTTTAGATGACACTTGATTCCAAACAGAGAAGCCTGAGTACTCACTGGTAGTGTTCTGGTCAGAGATGGAGAGTGGAACCTTTTGCCTGTTCTACCTTCCATGGAGATATTGCTGTTTCAGTGAGGAAACAGCTGCTCCCTGGTGGAGAATGCAAACTTGATGCCCGGGGCCAAGTCGGTGCCCAGATCTGCCTGCCTTTCACCTTGGCCCTGGGTTTGCGGTTCACTCTCTCAGGGAAGGAAGGCTACACTATTGTTTGTCATTGCTGCCTTCGTACAACCCCATTATTCCCCAATCATTTCACCCCAGTGCTGGGATGTATTACATACATCATTACAGATAAGGGGAATGAATGTGGTTATCTTTCTGCTCAGCTGCACACCGGGTAATAACCTCTGAAAGTAGCCACAAACTGGAGAAATTGGGTTGTGCCTACATAATTCTGAAGAGTAATAGGATGGTGAATTGATTATTAGGCCTTTATCAAAAGCTTCATCAACTTGAATTTAAATATGCAACCTTCTGTGGGAATCTCCTTAAGAAGGGATGCGTATGGTAATGCCGAAGGGACAAGGATGGGGGGGAAAGGATTATAGGTTGCCCAGTTGGTAGAATTTGCAGAATGAGTTAGAAAAGAAATACAGATATAAAGAGATACACTCACATTAGGAATTGATTCTCTATTGCGGCTCTGAACAGATTCGATGATGAACTTAACTTTTGAAATTTTTTTCCTGTGATGCTTGGGCCAAAGTAACATATGTGTTATGCATTCTGCCTGGTAACTAAGTATGTATTTTATTTATAGCGTTGAGTTTCAAAGGAAGCTTTGGAAAATTATGGGAAGCAGTTTTTCACATTGGTCTCTAAAACAAAACCTTATTCTGTAATGAATAAGGAATGAGTTAAAAATGGAGTAACGTAAGCATCCTGTTAGCAAAGGGGTCGTTATTCATGTCTGTCCTTGGGAGTACCGAAAACAGAAAGGTTTGCCTAATATTGGCATTGCCAAAATGATGTCAGCCCGTTAGAACCAGCTGGTTAATTCTTCAGGTTTTAGTATGCCAGTGGGAGAGGGACAATAGGAAGGTCCTGGATGCAGGATCTAGGACCAGTCCCTATCTGTTTTTCGGGTATCTCGCAAGCTTTCCTTGGCTCCTTGTGTTTCTGTCCTACCATCAAATATGGCAGTACCCAGTGTGGGCTGACCAATTATTCAGTTGTAGTCTGAATTTTTTAAGCAAGGATACATATGTGCAGAGTTTTGGGTCCCCTCCCCCCGAACACTGGTTACAAATTGAGTGCTAAAAACTGTATGAAAAACCAGGGAGAGTTTGGGGAATTTCTTAGTTACTTAAGAACATCTGATTTGGCCACTTTCTTAGAGACTGTGAAATCGCTGTCTCTTTTCTCTCTGAAGTTAATCTACACACACACACGCACACGCGCACACACGTACATGCACGCACACACACACACACACACACACACACACACACACACACACACACCATCTCCCTATTGGCTAATTCAATAGTAGCTAATTGGAACCAGTGAAAGTGATACTTTTACCTTCTCATCAGCATCCTTTCTCATATTGAATCCATGAGCAGCTATTTGTTTTTGTCATGCCTGCAGCTTGACAATGGTCTAATTTTTTCCAGCTGTTTATTGCTTTTGTTCTTACTTCTTACTTCTGCATGGTGCTCTACTGCCTGACGGAAAGGGATGGCTGTGGATTTGTCTAGTATTGAAGGATGGGCGTTGTAGCAGTGATTCTGAGAGGGTTTCTCTATTGGCAAATCTAACTGCTCTCCAGTGTACACGGTCTTGAGTCCTTTGGGGTTTTGGGAAAGTGAGGATCCAGGTTAAGTGTAAGTACAGGGACAGCAGAATGGCATCAGTTATAGAGATGCCTCCAGGCACATTGAGGGGAGATGTTTCAGGATGATTGTGGAGTATATACATCTTAATGTGCATGAGATTGGAGGACTGTTCTTGAAACTGATTTTTGTTCTGTCTATGAAGTTGAATGTTAATTTATTATATTTTTGGCACCTAAGAAACAGTAAACATAATTGTGCATTTTCTACTCTTCTTAGTCAGCTGTATCTGGAATGAGGTGATCTTCTTTAGAAAATAATCTGTAAAATAACAATACTAGTAGTAATATGAGTAAGCTATAAAAGCCTGCTTTCTCCCCTCCTCCTTCTACATTTCCACAAAGGAAACCATCCGTGGGCGGTGTTGGGGTTGGAATCCCATCTTTTGAATACCTACTAACTACATGGACATAAACACACACACATATGCACACACACACACACACAAGACAGATGCCACAGGTACCTCACTAGGACTTATTATATGTTATAAACTTAATAAATATTCAGATTGGAGTGGGTAGTCAACTGGAAAAAATAGTCAACCTTTTCAAGGATTTATATGCTCCAGAGTTTTTATTTTGTGGTCCAAGTTTTAAATTTTATTTAGTTGGTTTATTAATGATCAGATCATTGTCTTAGTGAGTTCCCAATGTGCCTGGGAGAACACTTGAGAACTTCAGATGAGATGCTTGGCAACAGTTGGACAAGCAAAAACAGAGAAGAGATGCAAATGGAAATGCAGTTTTAAATATGTTTTTGCATGACACTTTTGGAGAAACTAGCCATATAGCTGCAGCACCCCATCTAGAAATGTCTGATGTCATTTGCTATGAAAGGAATGCTCAAATCTTAAAACTATATCATTAACAATAAAGGTTTTTGTTGTTGTTTTTTTTTTGTAAAATGTGCCGCCCTGGTCCAGTGCATAAATACTATCTCCAGAAGACTTTAAGAAGAGATATTATGTTGTGTAATACGATGGAAATGCCCTTTAAAACATTGTTTTTAGTTGCATGAAGTCTACTGAAAGACACCATATAATTTTATATATTATGTAGGGTCTCTAAATAACCCTTCATGCTCTGTATCAGTGAAATAGAGTTTTGGAGTGGGCATTTAGTACACAAAACTTTAAAAACTCATGACAATCAGTAGAGACTCAGCACTGATTTTACATCAGTTTTAGAGTACTTAGAAAAGAGAAAAAGATTTGGTAGATGATTTTGATAAAATTTGATGCAGTTTTATTATTCCCTTATTGTTTGTAAATAAAATTTTAAAGACATCATATGTACTTTATTTGCATGACTTTGTTGCGTTTTAACAAGAAAAAAGAATATTTTAACAACTGGGACTTTATTCCCCAAGCTAGGTGGTTTTAGCTCACAATGATTCATATTGGACATTTGAGGTTAATTTTTTCCCCCAATCTTTTTTTTCCCTTCCTCAGTACAAACAAGGAAATAGCAAATTGGGAATATATTATCAGTTCTAAAAAGAATCACTTTTTAAACTCACTATCGTGATCTCTGCAGAACTGTAGAATACTGTGTGTTTTGGTCCTGAATAGACCAAATGGCAGTGATACCAGGATGTGTTGGGCTTGTATCTAATTTAGTGAAGTTTTCCAATTGTCATATGGATTTGGTACTATAAAAGAAGGTGTCTGTATGCTATTGTACAAATATTCAGGCCACCCTCTCCTAGTTCTCATGCTGCTGGGCCTATCATTTGGTATAAATTGTAATTAAGTTCCCTCTGTGACATAGCCACCCAAGAATTCAGTTTCCCTTATCTTCCTATATTCCTTTCTCCCCACCCAGCCAGAATAGCAAGTGTCATATGGCCTCATTGGGAGCACTTTTAAAGGATTTTTAATAATATCCTATTTGTGGAATCACTGGCCATCACTAACATAGGACCATAGCTTTGTCTATTTCACTCAGAGATTGTTCTTCCAGCATCCTCAATAAGTATCATTTAAACCTAGGTGGTGTTTATTTTCCTTGCTTCGGTTAGAATTCTTGCAATTACGGGACTTATATTCCAGAATTCAAGAGCATAAAGGTTTCTTTCCAGATGCATATTCCAGGGTGGTGGCAATTCTAGGCAGGGCAGGGAGAATATGGGTAACATCACCACCATAAATATTAGAAAAAAAAATGAGTTTTACCTTGTAAACCTCTTGTAGCTCTCATAGCACATAGTCCTCTTAGAATGCATAAAAGGCTTTATCATTTCAAAGACATTTCTCATATGCAAAATTGACATTTCTGACAGGGTAGTCAGTGGAAGCAAACGGTTGATTGTTTTAAGCATTTGGGTGGTTATCGCTTTTCATCAATGGGGGAAATCATCAAACTATTAAATAATTAAATAGACTCACTTATCTGGAATCTGGTAGGAGGGAGAGTGCTGTAGGATGCCTGATACAAGCGACTTATAGTTTATGGTGGATATCCACTTAAGGGAGCATTCTTGTTGAATAAACACTCATCCGCTGACATCCTGTACTGTGCTCTGTGCACTATAGAGGCATTAATCCTACTCTGCAGCTCCTTTAATCCATGAGGCCATTTCAGATCATCATGTTTTCAGACAGGTTATTTTTGAGTCATTGATATTAAACCCCAGCTAGTTCTTTGAAAGGATGGTTTTCAGCCTTTCAGGGATGCCTGTTTCCTACACGAGGGGAGACGTCCATATATTATTCTAATAGTAAATCAATTAACATTCAGGACATGCATCTCACTCATGCAGAACATCTATCTTTAATTTTAAAACACATAAAATGGTGACTTACTGTTTTCTGAAGTTTGTTTTCCATGGATTCACTGAGGTTTGAGCTAGCCACCTTGTTCTTAATTGCATTTCTTTCTTTCTTTTTCTTTTTTAAATTTATTCCTGCCAGGGCATGCCTCAGCTTTGGTTTCCTTTTATTCAAAGGAACCACTCAAGCTTGTTTGGTCAGTAGGGTCAGGAGGTTTCCTGATGTTCTACTCTAGCAAATGAAAGCAAATCAAAGGGCAGGCATGGTTTTCTTGCTGATCCTGTGACAGTATCTATATGATGGGGGAACTAATGCTGAGGCTTTTCAAGGTGGAGAGTTAATAACAGTGTTGGCATTACAAATGAACTTAATGGGTCTGGTCCAAATGAGTGAAGAGATAAAGACATTGCAAGCTTAGGATTCTTAGACCTTCCTTATAGTGGACAATTATAGTCTTAGCAAAGTCCAGTTCTTCATGTTGGTTAAAGCAAGATTTATCGGAATATGAGACATTTCTAATTCCACCTTGGCATTGGTGTGCCCCTTCTACTTGGGTTGATTATCCCACAATCACAATGAGTATATATAGAAGTATAAGTTTGAGGTGGCAAATGAGCACATAGGTGACATTAAACAGTCTACCAAAATTTGGGGTCTACTAGAGCTATAATAGTAGTAATGCCTGACATTTATATAATACTTTAAACAAAAAACACATTGCAAATCACTTTGCAAGCATCTCCTTTGATCTGACCCAAGACACTGTGAAGTAGATACTATTCTCGTCATTTTACAGTTGAGGAAACTGAGACGGAGAAAAGAAACATGTCCAGGATCACACAGCTACAAGGGTTTGAGGTAGGAATTGAATTCAGGTTTTCCAGACTCTAAGTCCTGTGCTGTATTCCCTAGACCAAGCTGCCTGTCCAAGAGTCTGTCACTTCCTTAAATGTGTGTCCCATGAATTGTTGTTCAAATTTGACCCTTATTTCTTTCGTTGTGTATTTGGCAAACTACAAATTGACTTAGATGCTGACTGAATTGTTTTATGGGACAATGGTGGGGTGGAAATATTGTCCCATAGATTATTTTCCAAGATGTTTCATTGGTCAGTCAATAGGTATTTATTAAGCACTTGTATATGAGACCCTGTACTGGGGGATATAAAGAAAGGACTAATCCTATTTTAAGGAGATCAACAATCAGATGGGCAAATGGGTGAAATCTTGACGCATATTTGCATCTTGACATAGCATGGTGATTCTTCTGGCATTGGCTGTAGGTAAACGGAGCATTATTCAAATGGAAGTGTTCAAATCACTTGTTAATGACTCTTCAAGAGGATGTCTTATAGAGAAAAGACGATTTGGACTTGAGGTTGGCAGACCTCTCCATTTAAAGTCCATCTCTGGCTTGTGCTAATTGTGACCTTGACCAGATTAACTCACTTCTCTGAACTTTACTTTTCTCATCTGTAAAATGGGGATAATTATAGGTATTGCCCTATAGCATCTGTCTCAAAATGTTACTATGAGGAAAGTGCTTTGTCAGCCAAAGCATTATGGTGATGTGAAATGTTATTAGGCTGTGTCAGTGGACAGTAATGCTCCTTTTACTCCTAGAGCAAGTCACCTGATCTTGGTGAATCTCAGTTTTTCCATCTGCAAAAATGGAATAAGAACTGCCTTACCTCCATCTCAGGGTTGTTATGGCGATCAAATGTAAGTCCCTTTGCACATTTTCAAGCACTATATAAATAATTCTACCTAATAATAGCTAGTATTTACATAGTGATTTAAGGTTTGCAAAGTGCTTTGCATGTGTTATCTCATTTTATGTGTATCTATGTAAATATCAGCTATTATTTGGTCAAATATTTACTACGTTATTGGATTATACATTTAGATCTGACAAGGCCTTAATGGTCATCCAACTCCACTATCTCATTTTACACATGAGGAACTGAGATTCAAGCCTTTCCCAAGGTTCCATAACTAATGGGTTCCTGAGCCAGGATTCAAACTCAGGGCCTCTGACCCCACTACACCAGGAGGCCCCCTGGTAATTAGTAGAGGACAACACTTTTGCACTGGTGTTGTACACCACTCAAGGCTCCTTCCATTTTCTTTGCCAACACATTTGAGAAAGACCCAGGAAGTTTTCAATCAATACTGAGCATCCAATGAAGCTCATTTTCATTCCCTTTGGATGATGTTGGTTGGATGCCAGGCCTGCTTGCTCTAAGGCTGTTTAAATGCATATTAAATTTATAAGGTGCCTGGTGTCCTGGAGATTTGAAATTAGTGCTACAAAAATAAATATTGCCAATAACAGAAACTCCTCTTGTGGATGTTTTCAAGGACACTCATTGGCAGGCAGGTCTGCTTATGACAAAAAATAGATGAGGATTTATCTATTTTATATTTTTCTGATGATTTGTTTTTGTGTCCTGGGTTGGCAAGTCATCAGGTGTCCAGGTAGAAGGACCTAATGTCCATATAAATGAGCTGGATTTTGACTGGAGACCATAAATGACCTCAATAAGAATGATAAGTGACAACTATCTGTATGATACTCTAAGGTGCTTTACCCTCATTATCTCCCAAGAATGCATCAGTCTTACAGTTAGAAGTTGCTCCAGTGTTGTGTCCTCCAACCCACTTTTTTTAACAGGTGAGGAAATTGAATCTCAGGGAGATGAAGTGATTTGCCCACAGCTAGTAAGTGTCAGAGGTGAAACTAGATCTTCTTGCCTCTAAATCTGGTGGTTGATCTATTATGCCATGCCGCTGTCATAGCTTTCAAAACACTTGACATCTGTATATGATTTGATTGGGTATTGCAGGTATTTTAACCACATTTTACAGTTAAAGAATTTCAGACTGTCAGAAGCAAAGTGACTTTCTCATGGTCCATCATTTAGCAAGTGACAGAGGCAAAATTTGAATCCAGTCATCTAGATGCCAAGTCCATCATGCTTTTTGCCATGCCATGTTCCCTCTCTTGTTTATATTTGCTAGAGCCATGAATGGGTAACTTGTTGGAAGGCTGGCTATGGTTCTTTTCATTTTAAGGAAAGAACATTCTGGTTTGTGTTTTCTGCTTACAGATATCATTGCCATTATGTTTGATAAGTTTTTGGACAGATAAAAAATAGTTATACTGGCTTATGGAAAACATGGATGCTGCATACTGATAGCTCAGGCTAGTCTAGTAATCTTGGGCTTCCAAAGAGGCCTACTTCAGAGAGAATCCCAAAAAGGGTTCATAGAAAAAACATGTGATTCTTGTGCAGTGTTGTCAATCACACACTACCATTTCAACATTCCACTTTCTGAAGACTTGGTGCTAGAGGCAAGTCTACTCTCCTCCCTTCATTGAAATTTTCCACCTAATTTCCACCTTTGTCTACTGGTTCTCCAAACTCCAACTCATTGTAGGAATTCTTGAACCTGTTCTGTATATCTCAGACCTTAGTAGTTTGATCTCTGTAGAAAGGAGGGACTAATCTCTTTTCCCAGCCCAGATGGGTCTTCCCTACACATGTACCTTTCATATTCCCCAATGGTGTCTCCTTTTATACTTTCCTCTTTTGTCAGAATACTGACCCAGTTCTCTTCTGCTGCAGGGTCAAATATCTTGCTGTAACTTCATGGGATCTTCCATGTTCTTCTTCTGTTCATTTAGTAAGTCTTCTGAGCCACTGGCTGCATTCTCATTGTAGGATCTTGGCCATCATCTGGGACTAGTCTTTAGACTGCTAAACTATCCTATTTCTATTGCGTGCCACTCCATAATTCTGCTACTGTAAATTTCCTAGTGGAACTCAATCCCCTGGCTAGTGGACTTGAGTATTCTAATCTGCGGTCTTCTTCCAGGCCTGACCTTTATGAGGCCTCCTGTTCAAACTTGGTGATTTGACTGTGGAGGACATCCTTGTCTTTGAAAAAGAAAGCCAGCCCCAGGGATTTTAAGCATGCCATCATAGGGAGTTGGAGGAGCACAAAGCTATGTTATGTACATTGCTATGGGGAGGGAGACTAACTCAGAGATTCAAATGTCCACAGTCTGTTTTATTCTAAATTCTGTGCTCTGACACAATTCCAGTCTCCGTGTTTGCCATGGGGACCTCTTGGTCTTTTCACAAAAGCCTGCTTTGTGGCATAGGGTTGGAAGCCAGCCAAGGGAGGCAGACTGAGCTTTGGGCATGTATAGACTTCTTTATTTACATTACACATTTCAGATCATAGGATCTGGATTTAGTGCTAGCTGAAGCCCTAGAGGGTATCTAATACAACCCCTTCATTTTATAGATGAGGAAACTGGGGCTCAGGAAGGGGAAGGGACTTGCCACATAATTGGAAGTGATAGAGGCAATATTTGAGCCAAGGTCTTCTGACTCCCTACCCATCCTTCTTTCCCCTAATACAACACTGGATCTTCACTCTCCATCATGGTGGGTTAAACAGAACCTGAACTTTGAATTCTGGCTTGACCACTAATTGCCTGTGTGACCTTAAAGGAGTCCTTTCACTCCTCTGTCCTCAGTTTCCTCATTTGTAAATGAAGATTTGGATCAAGTGGTCTCTGAGATCTCCATTAGCTCTAGCTTTATGATTCTCTGAATTAGTGGATGGCCTTGATAACTGTAGTCCACAAAAGTTTTGTGATCCTGTTCCTCAGGGAGGTCTACAAGTGAAGGAATGGACAGGAGAGAGTTCTTCCCCATGCAGCCCATCCTTTAAAGATGAAATCAGTCTTTTTTTTCTTGAAATTCCCCAAGCTCTTGATTTGAGGGACAAACCTCTTTCCCACTCCTTTATATCCTACCTGGTCCTCTTCTTTCAATCTTCCCTGTGCTTCAGTTTTGTTTCCCCCCTTCAATATTTAGACTAATTACTTTGAGGGGAGAGGTGATTTAAAAATTTTTTCATTTCTCTTTCCTTCATGCCTAGGGTGGCATCTACTATGCTAGGCACTGTGATAAGTCCTAGGGATACAGAAACAGGCAAAAGGTAGTCCCTGCTCTCAAGAAGCTCCCAGTGTAATTCAACACTCAGTGATTTCTTGCTGTTCATCCTTCATTCTCAAAGAGGATCAATGACATCATAAGGGTGATGTCTTGATTTATGATTGAATTGGATTTAAATGAGGCAGAGTTGAGTGAGGTCATCAGTCTTACCTTCTCCTCCAGAGTCCTCTAAGTGAAGTGGTAAGAAAAAAGTCAAAGCAATGGCCTGGGATGCAGTGGGTGGGTGGCTCTGACCTTTCAGCATTAAGGTCTTTCCCAGGTCTTAGTTCGTCTGAGGCAACACCCACTAAATACTAAGGGCTGGGTAAAAATTGAAAAATAACCTGTTAAACAGATGAAGAAGAAAGAGAAAAGAGGAAGGCAGGAAAATAATGGAAAAGAGGGAGTACAAATAATGGGTAGAATGAGAGTAGCCCAAGATTGCTTCAGGTGCTTTCCTTGGTCTGTAAATTCCTTATTTCCATGTTGGTACTTAGTGTTGACAACGTTGCTCTAACTTGAGTATCTGAAAGCACGTTAAAAAACATCTGCCACTGAGGTTTCAGGAAAGCAGAAGAAGAAGTACTATTAGACTTGCTAAGAGTCAAAGGGCACATTTAGGACTTAGTGCCATGGATCTTATTGGGATAGGCCAGGAGCTTATTTCATTTTCATTCAGGGACTCCTACATTAGCATGGGGTGGTAGATTGAGTGTTCTACCTGTGGTTAGGAAAATCTGGGTTCAACCTCTGCCTCTTACCCTAACTGTGTGATCCTAGGCAAGCTGTTTAATCAATCTTAGCCTCAGTTTCCTCATCCATAAAATAAGTTAACGATACTTGTAGTATTTACCTCACAGGATGGTGGTGAGGATAATAGCTGGTAGTGATGAATTGTAGGAGCAGTAGTAACAGTTGATCTGTATATAGCACTTTAAGGTCTGCCTTGCATTTTATATACATTGATCATAAGAAATATCTATAAATCACTCTACACACCTTAGTACATTATATCAAGGGGGACACTATAATAATAAGCATGTTAGGGGGAGATTAGTCCTGTGATTTCATGACTAAAGAGAGCTCCTGGCTGAGAAAATTCCTTCTGCCCTCTGAAGGGTGGGACCATCTCTTAGCTGACAGTCTGGAGTTACCTGTAGCATTGAGACATTAAATGGAATACTCAAGGTAAGGATGCCAGTTTACGAGTCAGAGGTGAGGCTTGAAACTCAGTTAGAAAACCTACATTAATAACTAATATGAAGACTTTAAGTGAAGCACCACCCTTTCCTTCCTCACACCTCACCTAAACTCTGCACTGCATTTTGCCTGTATAGACCCAGGTGAGATGATGGCAGAACATTTTCAGGCATTCAGGATGATTTTCCTTGAATTTGATGATGATGCATGGAATCATCTGCAGACCAGTTCTACCAACAGGGTCTTTGGATTTATTAAGCCTGACAGAAAAATCTGGGACAAGAAGTTAATGACAGAGCATCACTGAATTTCTCTTATGTCTTTAAAGTCATGGAGCCAGAGACTTTGACTACACTTCCTTTGGCCTGGGCTACATCAGCTTCCTTTCATTAGGAGCATCAGTCAACTTTTTAATTATCTTGAACTGAGCTATCCACTCGAGTGCTGGTGCTGAATGAAGCTCACTGGAAATGAGAGGCAGAGGAACCATTGCAATTTTGAATGCCTTTTTCTGCATCTTCCCTCAAAGGTGCTGTTCTTATTTAAGATTTTATTTCATCCACTGTTCTAGGGCATGGTGATAAATGTGGTGATTCTGCTTGTCCACTATGAACCTTGCAAATGGCCCCACTCCAGCAAAAAAAAAATCTTTGGTGAGGCCCTGCAAGATGATAGAGCTGTCGGGGACAAGGAAGGTTATTTACCAGTTGAGAAAACTGAAGCCCAGAAAAGTTTAGAGACATGTTAAGGGTGATACAGCTTGATACAGCTACTAATTGGCACAACCGGGATTTAGACCCAGGTCCTCTGATTTTAAATCCAGTTTTCACTGCACCAATGTGAAAATATGCAATGTGGAAATAAAGAAATCTTAGAATTTGGAAAGGAGTCTTTGCAGAGAATATAAACCAGTGTAATGGTAACCTAGGGATGGAGTTATTCCTCTTCAGGGGGCATTTTCTCGGTATGGATGTAACTTCCCTTTGTGCATTAGGCCAATGGCAAAGCACCTTGCTGGGATTGCTGTGAGTCCGAGGCTGCATTTATTTTGTAAGATGGAGTCATTTAAAGAATTCTGTGCCCTCCTAGCAGTTAAGATATGACCATAGGAGATGATCACTGCTTTAAAAAAGCACCTTGTAGCCCTATATCCCGACGATGCAAATGTGGGTAGTCACCAGAATTCATGTTTGTTTAGCTTTATAATTGCATGGAATTTGAGCAGCCAGGTGAAAATTTGAAATATAGAGTAGGCCTCTGAGCTCCTTGGAATTGTCCCATCCATCACACCCCTTGTGTTGTGCTTTGTTGAAGCTTAGGCCAAGAAATATTGTAAAGAGAACCATATGTGTGGGAGGTGATCAATCCATTGGATACAGCGACTTCATGGCTGCAAGACATAACATAAAGCTCTGCTCTTAGCCTCCCACCAGTTTCCATTATCAGTAAGAATTTCTATTAATGTAATATGATCACATCCTGCTCAAACAACTCAATGGGTATAGATTTTGCCCGCTGTCACAAGCTGATCAGTGTTGGGCCCCTGGGATGGCAATACCGAACATTGAATATTCCTTCTGGAAGGTTTTTTGCAAGGATTTTTGCAAATCTTAGCAGTTTCTATTTAAGTGAATAGGAATGTTGGCTGGCTTTAGAGGTGGAAGGGACCTCAGGGACTATTTATTCCAAGCTCCACTGTTTACGGATAAGAAACTGAGGCCTACACTGGTTAAATGGCTTGCCGAAAGTCAGATGTAGGAGCATGGATTTGAGCCAGAAGTAGGTACAATAAAGGCCAGTTCATCTAAGCCTCTTATATTACTGATGTAAAAACTAGGGCCCAGAGAGGGTAAATCTCCCAAAAGCAGGGAACTGGCCAGCATTTTCTGATTTCTTCCCAGTAAAATCTGGAGGCAAAGAAATTGATCCTTTATTATACTGTACTATTTTTATTTTTTGTGTATATCATCCTTTGCCTGGTAGTGCCTTCTTTCCAATAACCCTGTTGCTATTTTCTATTCTAACAGGATATAAGTTCCTTGAGGGTAGGGCATTTTGACATTTTTATTAGATTCCACAGTGCCTGGCAAATGGAAGATGCTTAATAAATAGTTATGTTTGGTTGTTTTGCCTAAGGTCACAAAATTAAGAAATAGTTGAGTTGAGATTTTAGTTGTACAGTTTTCATCCCTTCCATGTTCCTGCAATATGCTTTTAACAAAATTAAGTACTAATTTAGATCTCATTAAGGAGTCAATTGCAAAACCATAATCTCACCAAGAAACCTCAGTAGATCTTCATTTAAAGTATGAAATGAGCCAATCACTTTTTTGGGGGTCTTGTTTTCTGCTTTGGTAAAAGAAAGAGGTTGGATCTGCTGACCTCTAAGGTTCATTCCATCTTATCATTCCATCTGGAAGGGGCAGGTGGTTTCCTCATCCTCTACCAAGCAAAGAGGTATTAAGCGGTCAGCACTGACTTTTTAGAGGGATATTGGGAATTGTAGCTGGGTTTTTCTGTCCTGGGTGAGTTTGGAGCTTCTTCAGGATGGAGATGTTTCCCGAGAGGTAAACGTGATGGACTTTGAAGGTTATTGGGCTTTGTAAAGGCGATCACCTTGCCTTCCAGATGAGCCGCAATGATGGCGAGTGCATTTGTCAGCCAGTTCCTGAGGGGAGGGAGAGTTGGCTGGGAGAATGAGGAGGCCATATTCCTTCCTTCTGAAGATGTTCAGGTGAGGCCATTGAGCGACTTTGCTTATGTGCATCTTTCAGGGAAGGACTGTCCCCTGAATGACTTATGGCTAATGCTTTCTGCTTTCTCACTGGCCTTGTGGATCTGGAGCTGGAATTGAGTCCAATCTCATTTTATAGTGAAGGGTTATGACTTGCCCAAGGTCACATGGATAGCAAGGGTTTGCACCCAGGTCCTTGAACTGCAGAAGTCAGTGTGAGTTCCTTCTGTGGAAGAGTGCCAAACCTCAGTGTTCCAAGGGAACAAGCAGCTTCCCAATACACCATTAACCAGCACAGAGATGGCCCTTCTGTTAGAGCAGTCTGGTTGGTGGAAACTTTTGTTCTCCCTGAATTCACTCAACAGCTTTTGATTTTTAAAAAAAAAATTCGCCTCCATGATTCTCTCCTCAGTTTTCTCCTGACTGTTCGCTCCAGATGTTGTCTGGGTTATTGGAATTGTCCTTTCTAATCTAGCCTCATAAAAAGGAGAGGAGTGATGAGATGGGGGGAGGACAGACCAAGTAATTCATCTAATGCTTCTTTTTTTGCTTTCCTTGATTTGCCAAGTGTCAATGTCCCTCTTCTATCTTCTTTCAGAGGCTCTTCATTCACTTGTTCTGATTTTTAGGAGCTTTTCTGGGAATCTAATTGAATTTAGCTGACTTTGCCTTTCCCCCCATTCCTTTATGATAATGGCTTTATTTCTGCCTTTTGTGATTACATTTTGGGACATGAGCAGGCCTTCATTTATAGTGAAACGATAGTGATTTTGCCATTTATTACCAATGGCTAGATTGGATGCTGTAAACTCTAACTGTCATGCTTAAGCCAGAGCTTTCTCCTGTGGTCAGTTTAATTTTGTGCCAAATGGTTCTAGTGGATTCACTGGGGACCATCATTTGTGGTAGATTTGAGAATGTACTGTTTCCTAACTGCACCCCCTTCCCCATTTTCCAGGCTCATCTGGGGATTGAGGAAAGGAAAAGTGATGGCACGGTTGCAGGGTTTGTACCTGGGTTGAGCCTGCCCCCCTGCCCAGCAGGAGGGTCTCATGAACTTGCCAGCTAAGCCTGGCAGTTGGTCACGATGGTGACACTTGCCTCCCGGTTGCTGGAGGTGGATTGCTGAGCCTGCGGTCCTCACCTCTCCCATCTCAATGTCAGCGGGACAGGCAGGCTGAGAGTCAGTCAGAAGGAACAAGACCAGATGTGCTTGGCTCACTCCTTTCAGCACTCGTGACCCCCAGTGGCATCCAGACAGTTCTTGGCCCTACTGTTTTTATGAGTTGGAGGAAGAGATGAGGCACCTGGGGCCAGCACCGGGAGCTGAGTCCCAGCAGGGAGCCTAGGGCTCCATCCTCATTCCCTGCAGCAGGAGTTATAAGGCACTGCAGTCTTGTGTTTGTGCAGGAGAACCACCAAGCGAAACGCCTCGGAGTTAGCTGGCCAACCAGAGGAGGCCATTAAGCTTCTGCTGGATTTCCTTCCCTCTTTCTTTCTTCCAACCCATCTGAGCCTACTTTAGGAAGGACAGTAAGGAGAAATAGGGAGTTTTAATCTCTGCTCTTTTCCCTTTCATATGCCCTTGTCATGCCTTCTGCAGAAACCCTTCAACATTAAATATGGGCACACGTACATTGCTTGCCTGACGAATGGGGACTACCTTTTGGTGTAGGTCCATGCAGATGGCCACCTTATATTCCAAGACAACCCATATATAAGCTACATGTTGCCCAAAGCAGCTTTCTCTCTATGTATGACATGCATCCTAAACTATCACAGAATATCTCCCATGAATCTTGCACATACACTATGTCTTTCCTCTGTATGGAATGTTGAGTGTGTATTATGTACTAAATAGTCACGGGAACATGAAATACATTTGGGTCAATTTTCTTGGAATTTCTAGCCTTCATTGGTTATAGGCTCTCTGCTTGTCCCCCAGAGCCCTGCCTACTTTATGAACCTATATAGTTTGGGGCATGTGGCCACCTCTGAAGTGAGGGGAGCAGCTGGCAGCAAATTAAATTATGTGCATTTGATGGGGGCTGTTGTTGCCAAGACTTCTCAGTTTAAATCTCTAAGCAGTGGTGGTGGAATGGGTAAACGGCTTATTTTGGATTCTAGAAGCCCTGAGTTCAATTCCCACTTAAGACACATACTCGATTTGTGAATTTGTGTTGCCCCAGGCAACTCACTAAGGCTTTAAGTTACGGAAGAGTTGGTGAGATGTATCAAGGAAGGCAGTTTTCATCCCAGCATTTCCCCATGAAACCCCAGGTCTGGACTGAGTCCACTCCACCAACATCAGTGTGACATGAAAGCAAGCCTGGACTATTGATGAAGTCTGAGCACTGTCAGCCCAACTCATCCTAGTGCATAAACTCCTCCCCCGAAGCCTGCCCAGGTTTTTAGAATTATTTCTGGTCAGAATCCAGTAACTTCCTGGATGATAGAGCAGTGACCTGAAATTATAAAATTCATTCCTCAGAAATGTTGAGCTCACTCACTTACACGCAGTAAAATCAAAGTATGTTAGGCGGGACCAGAGAAGTCATGACATTCACTGTTCGCCACTATTTTTTTTAACAGATGAAGAAACAGAAGCCCATAGAGGTGAGAGGACTTGTCCAGAGTCACTGTAACCTGAGAAACTCAGACTAGAAGTTAGGCATGTTCTTTTCATTACACCATGCTGTCCTTATGCACTGGGAAAATTCAAACCCTTTTCTCCTTTACTCTTCCCTTCCCGACAGAAAAAAAGCATATAGAAGTCTGGTTCCCATTTCGCAGAAAAAGAAATTACAACCCAGCAAAGCAAAGATTTGATCAAAGTGTCAGGAAATGTCTCTAGGAGAGAAGTTAGTCCTTCCTCAACTTGTCCTAAAGATTTGGGGTCTGTTATTCCCTACTCCATAATCTCTTTTTCTGTGTACCTGTCTCTACATTTCCAAGTTAAAATATAGCTTCCTTGAAGGCCAGAGCACTGTAATTTTTATGTTTGTTATATGTAGAAGACACTTGCTAGATGTTTATTGAAGGAATTAAGTTCTAATTTTCCTTCAGATGTGATTTATCCTGTAGATTGGTTGTTCCCTTGGAAGATTCCGACCTTTGAATGCCTAAGGGAAGTTAGGGCATTTACCATTAAACAAAAGAAAGAGTTTTTATCTTTCTTTTAGCTTAAACCCAGATTAATTCTGAAAATTTGATAAGGTCATTTTGGCTATTATAGATGCACAAATTAAAAATAAAGGAAATATGAAGAAAGACACTATCTGCATTCAGAGAAAGAACTGATAAATAGAAGTATGTACAGAGTTAATTTACTCTGTGTGTGTGTGTGTATGTGTGTGTGTGTGTGTGTGTGTGTGTGTGTGTGTGTGTGTGTGTCTAATGGCAGCCATCTCAAGGGTAAGGGTGAGGGAAGGGAAGAAATAAGGGAAAGAGCAGAAATTTACATGATAACTATTATACATTTAAAGGAATAGAAAGGTTTTCATAATAGATTTGCAGTGTCTTGAGTGCCTTACTGGAGGGCATTACCTGCGTCAGGTCTGGTAAAAATTCTACAGGGCAGGCTATTTGGATGAGACAGTTTCTCTGAGTATCCAACTTTCAGTTATTAATTTGACACTAAGCAGAACTCTGGTTGAAACATTTGAAAATCCCCCCTCTTAATTCAACATGGCCCCTGTCTCATTTGTGGGGTGCAGACTAGCCTTTGACTCACCCAGGACCAGATGCTCTCTCTCATTGCTATAAAACTGACTCTTGGGGCTGATGGTAACTGGTTCTCAATCAGCAAAACCTCTTGTGAACATCTGGGTGAGAAATGCTGATCCCTATTCCCCTGGCCCCTGGGCTGTTGTTTCCCTTCAGAGGAAAGGTAGGCATTTTAGAACTGCATCTACTTGAAACAGGACTAAGGTATGGTTTAGCTTGATACTGACAAATTCGAAGTCAGAGTCAGGTCCCCAAAAGGGACCGTTGAAACAACAACAGTAGCTGTTCAGTCATTTTTCTGTCATGTCCAACTCTCCGTGACTGCATATGGGGTTTTTGTGGCAAAGATACTGGAGTAGTTTGCCATTTCCTTATCCAACTCATTTTACAGATGAGGAAACTGGGACAAACAGGGTTATGTGACTTGCCCAAGATCATACAACTAGTAAGTATGTGAGGATGGATTTGAACTCAGGTCCTCCTGATTTCAGTTCCATTGCTCTGTCCACTGAGCCACTTAGCTGCCCATAATATTTGTAATAAGTATAATTATTTAATATTATTATGCTTATGGAAATGTGTACATATAGATATTTATCTCTTTAAAGTTTGAGGAGCACTTCACGTATATTATTTCCTTTATCCTCACAACAACCATGTGACATAGATGCTATTATTATTTACAGAGGAGAAAACTGAGGCACAGTCACATGACTATTAAGAATCTGTGGCAGAATTTGAAATCAGATTTTGCAGCTCTCCAGATTTAGAGCTCAAAAGGATCTTGGAGAGCTTTAAAAATTTTATCGTTTTGTTCCGTAAATTAAAAATAAAATAAAATAGACAAAACTAAAAAAAACCGCTGAGGATTTGCTCTTAGAGAGCTAATCCAGCTCATTCATGGGGTAGAGACGGTGGGAATACAGTGGCTACAGCACAGGGTACGCAGATGATCCTAAGTCCCTTAGTTTCCCTCTCTCAGGGTCAGTTTCCATTCTGTGCCTGCCATGTTGTAAAGACTGTGCCAGGCAGTAAAATGGGTATAAAGTAAAACAGTGGGAACATCTACTATGTGTCAGATGCCATACCAAGTGTTTTACAAATAGTATCTCCTTGAGACCACAACAACTTTAAGATGGAAGTGTCTTCTTGTCTGCATTTTATAGTTGAAGAAAGGAAGGCAGATGGAGGTTAAGTGACTTGTCCTAGCTCACACATCTGGTCTGTGTCTGAGGCTGGACTTGAACTCAGGCCCAGGCTCTATCCACTGCACCACCTAAATAAGCAAGTAGAAAACACTCACCCTACTATACCTTCTACAAAATGAATTTATCTAGGCAGACAAACCTCATGTGCTAATGTTTTTGAGCCTTCTGTCTATCTATCTATCTTTCTATCCATCTATCTGTATCTCCACCCATCCATCTTCAGTAGATAAAAGGAGTTTTACTTCAGCCTAAACCCAGGAAGGGCATTCGGAATAGGGAATAGATGTTGAAGGCATGGAGGCTGCTAGGTGGCAAAGTACATAGAATGTTGAACCAGATATCAGGAAGACCTGAATTGAAATACTGCTTCAGACAATTAGCTGTGATGAACATCTAATAGCCTCAGTTTCTTCATCTAGAAAGTGAGCATAGTCACAGTACCTACCTCAAAGATTTTTTGTGAGGATAAAAATGAGGGGTTCATATATATATATAGTGCCTTGAAAACCCCAAAAAGCTTTATGGATGTAAGTTCTTCTTGTGTTGATTCAGTTGATCAGAACTTTCCTAGCCTGCTATTTATTGGTTGTGCTATTGATCCATGGTGTGAAGCCTGAACAGGGAAGAATTTCAGTCTTTCCACACTATTCATTTGGCTGTTGCTGACTCTCCTCAGGGCTGCATGGGGACAGGAGAGATGCTTGGCAGGGAAAAGCCAGCTTTTTTATTTCCATGTAACTCTATCAAACTTATCTCTGAAACCTGCTCCCTCAGAATCCCACATATTATCTGTTTATTGTAGAAATATTTGGGTCAAAAGGAGATAGTTCTAGGCTTGGAGTCAGGAAACCACAGGTTCAATTCTTGCCTCTGACAACTCAGTAGCTGAGTGATCCTGGCAAACCCATTCACCCCCCTCAGACTGTCTTCTTATCCATAAAATGGGGGTAACACTAACTTACCTCACAGGGTTGTTGGGAAGACTGAAGGAAATAATGTATGTAAAGTACCAGGGAAATGTGATTGTTGCAGTCCTGAAAAGCCAGGAGCCAATTCGTTCTGATATTAAGTATCCCTAGAACCTGTCCAGACAGGAAGGCCTTCTCCCCCACCAATCTCAAGTTCTGGAAATTGGGAATCCCTGGTGTTCTTCCTGAGGGGTCTCATCTCCTTCTGGTGGATCTCAGTAGGGAATGAAACAGAGAAAAACTGGGAGAAGTGAAGTGGGTGGACGAACGTTGTAACTTGTCCTCTTTGTTCTATGTTAATTTGCTCAGGGTGTAGGCTGGGAGAAGCTTCCCTCCCTGCCTCTCTCCACTCCCTGCTTCCCCAAGTCATTAGCCCCAAGCGTAATTCCTGTTCAAATGTAACCGATTCTTATGCCTGGACGACTTGGGCTAAATTTAAGTGATGGCGGTCATTCAGACGCTGCAGCCAGCTTTGGCTCATTCTCTTTCATAAATCTGGAGGCAGGTTTAAGAAAGGTGGGAAATCAGAAGTCATCACAAAACGGGAAGATCGCGGTCAACTCTGGGCAAAATCGAAAAGTCAGAGAAGCTTGTCATTTGAGTCGTCCCTTCTCCCATTTCACCATCTTTGTATCTTTTCTGATTTTCTCTATTTCCAGTTCACTTTAATTCATCCCGTGTGTAGCTAGTAAATGCCAAGCAGTGCGCAAGGTGCGGGGATACAAAGATGGAAGGGAGAAGTCCCTGCCCGCATGCAGCTTCCTTTCCACTGGAGGAAAGAGAAGGTGTATGAATAAACTAATACACAGGAAATATAAAGTAATTTCAATGTGGGAGGGGCATCACTGATGCCAAGAGGTAACAGAAAGGTTCTTAAGTAGGTGGTGATTGAACCCTCTTGAAGGGAACTAGGGAGTCTTAGAGATAAAGACTAAGGAAGGAAAGAATTACACATATTGGGGAGAGGGGCGGGGCGCTAGATGCAAAAGTTCCCTTTCCTCTCCCTGAGTTCTCCAAAAGCTGTGAAACCCATTCTCCACTTCATATTGTAAAAGGCGCGGAGGGGCAAGGGACTTCAGGTGAGTCAGGGGAGGTTTTCATATTAATAGGGATTCTCCCTAAAGATCAGAAAATTTTCGAGATTCAGGAGACTGACCATGAGGGAGGCAGGATAGTGGAGAAGACTGCGTGGCCGCTGGAGTCAGGGGACCTGGGCTCAGATATTAGTTTTGCCTGTTAGTGTATGGGTGACCTGGGGCGTCTGCAGTCTTCTCTTTCCTCGTTTGTAAACTAAGAGGTTTGGATTAGATAACCCTCAAATACTGTGACTTAAAATGCTATGACTGGATACTGATTGGTAGGAGGTGAGGAGGGTAATTTGGGAATGGAGAGGGATTCTGGGTATCCTAGCATCCCCAAATAAGGTCAGAAGACAAAGGCGAAAGCAGGTCTTGCTTAGGGCTATTAACATTTGTTCTTTAAGATTGAGACTCTTTCCAATAGTGAGTTAACTATAACAAGGCTGTTGTGTATAATTATGAGGGGTGTGTGTGTGTGTGTGTGTGTGTGTGTGTGACAAAGCCCATTTAAAAAGATATTCAGAAGATTTTTCTAGCTTCTCTAATTCATTCACACAAGTTATAAAAAGCTGCTCGAGCCTCATTGTGGGCACGTCACAGATAGGCTGTGTGCATGATGGGGGCAGCTGTAGGATTTCACCTTAAATGTCTACAAGGCGTGGGCCTTGTAAGTCCTTCAGGTCTTGGCATGGAGCCATTCCAAGAAGATGACTAGCTTTGAAAAGAATATGTCATGAGGTAAGTAAGTGGATTCTGGCTGTTAACAGGAGAGTATCCTTTCTTTCCTTCCTTCCCTCCCAAGTGGGATCACTTCAGTGGCCAATTATAAATCAAGGGTCACAGTAATTGCAGAATTCAGTGGTGACTAATGAAAATGAGGCAACATGGCAGTTAGATGGACAAGCATTCAAACCCTAGAATAAATGATGATATTTCCAGATATGTGTTTGTGCGGTGCATGTGTCAGTAGGGTGAAGCGATGTATTTTCATAATGAAAGCATGCTGGAAGCTTAGAGTTTGCCTCCTGAAGCTTGAATGCTAAATAGAAGCAAATTTAACGCTAGCTTGGGAAACAAGGATTCAGACCCAGTGAAGAATTGTACTTCTCCTTTTAGGGAGCCTTGCTGCTCAGCTGTTTAATAACATCTCCAAAAGGTATCAGAACTGGAGGAAGAATTAAAACATGTATTCCGAGTGCCTGGCTGCAGGGCAAGCAGCCAGGGGCCAGCAGCAGGAGCCTGAGCCCTGACTCTGCTTGACAATGGCAAAGATCGAGATGCAGGAAGGCTCTCTCTGATCTTTGATTATCTCAGGGCTTCTGTGTCCTAGTGGGAAGAAAATAATATGAGATATAGGCTTAACACTCTCCTCCAATGCATGAGGCTTTCCCTCAACCCCAAGTATCATGGGAACATGGAACCTGGCCATGGGAGTGATTCACTTAATACACAAGACAGAAAAGGGCAGGCGCTCCTTTTGGGCATAGCCATGACAATGCTCTCCCACCTTGCCCAAGCTCATCCTTCTGTCTGGAATGTACCCAATCCATGGTTCTGTCTTTTACATGTCTTAGCTTCCTTCAAGGCTAGGTTCAAGCATCGTCTTTTATGTGAAAACTTTTCTTATCCACTTAGATTCTGGTGCCTCCCATCCCCATTCTTGTCCTGCAGTCACCTTATATCTATTTTGCATATATATGTACATATATATGTATATGTGTGCATTGTATATAAACAGAAATAAAATTACATCCGTATACATGTTTCTTCCCCAGCTTGACTGTTAACTCCTTGAATTTGGCTTTGTAACTCCAGCACCTAGTAGGCTATTAATAAATGCTCACTGATGGACTCATTGACCAACTATTCAAAGCAAAGGGCGAAATCCCTTCACCCGCTTTTTCCACAAATCAGACAAATATGGTGGCAGCTCTTAACCACCATTAAATGTTTCTTGGCACATGGCAGTAGGGTGGCAGAGAGGACAAGCCCTAGCCTCAGTTCTCACCATGGTCCCACGACAGACCCACTTTGTAAACTTGGCCAAGTTCCTTTATCTTTTGGTGCCTCAGTATCTTTCCTTTGTAAAATGGAAGGCTTAACTCTGACATGCTATGATTTAAATGTGAAAATTTGATAATCAAAGAGACAGTGGCTTTTGTTGTTTATCAAAGATGAAGAACCACTTTTCAGTGATCATAGATAGATAGAAGGTATGTCAGAGGTCTTTACAAATACTTTATTGATGAGACAATGGAAGCCTGGGGAAGTACAATGACTTTGTGCCTCAAAAGGTAGCAGCATTAGAAAACAGATTTGAGGCTATGTCCTTGATTCCAGAGCCTATGTTCTTTCCATTGTGGCATTATGGTTACTGGGAATGAAATTCTCATTTGGGAACAGACTGAACTTCATGCCTCAAATATCCCCTTCCCACTCTGTTTTCCTGCGAAGTGAGGCTTCTCTCTGGTCACCCTCCTTTACGAAGTCAGTCCCCATCAATGCCCTTCTCATTCATTAGAGGCAGTCAATAAGACTACGATGGGTATTCCAGGAAGGGATGGTCCCCATATGTGGTATGACATTCTGGGGCCATAGCTTTGGAAAATAAAATAGAAACATCTTTAGAACATGTGACAGATCTGTTGAGACCAATGATCATAAGCCAGTGAGGTAGGGTGGCAGGGTGGGTAGAAGGTGGGGCTTCTACTTTTTCTCCCAAATCCTTTTGAGCTGTAGGATGATGGACAAGAGACATAAATGCTTGTACCTCAAGTAACTCTTGAGAATTTATTACCAAGTTATAGGAACAAGGAGAGTGATGGGACCTGTGATTTCATGTGTATGGGGTACTTGTAGGTGAGAGAAAATCTTTGCCAAGGCAAGTTAATATTTTTCTGTAATTTAGAGTCAGAAATACTTGTCTGAGAAATAAAATGACTTGCTCTGAGTCATCAGGGTAGCTCAGTGGCTCAGTGGAATAGAGCATTGAACCTGGATTCAGGAGAATCTGAGTTCAAATGTACCCTCAGGCACTTACTAGATGTTGTGACCCTGGGCAAGACACGTATCCCTGTTTGTCTCAGTTTCCTCATCCATAAAATGATCTGGAAAAGGAAATGACAAACCACTCCAGGATCTTTGCTAAGAGAACTCAATATGGAGAACATGGAGAACTCGCCTAAGAGAACTCTACAAGGGGTCACAAAGAGTCTCATATGGCTAAAAAAGGACTAGACATCAACAACTCAGAGTCATATAGTCAGTATGAGGCAGAGGAAAGACTTCCTGGCTTGAGGCCAGCTCTCTGTCCACTACAGCAGGCTGCCCTCTGACTAAGTCATAGCCACACATGTTTTCTAGATACTGATTTGTTATTACCAGCTCGAATTGGATTTAAGCTCTTTGAGGGCAGGGATGGGTTCATATTTGTCTTTGAATGTTCAGTACAGTAAACACTTAAGAAATGTTGTTGATTCACTGATTAATAGATGGACTGCTATCTTTCTTGGCAGAGGGGACCCCTTAACCCATGTGGCGGAAACACGTCTTTCATGGATAGCTTCTCTCGTTGAGCTCTGTTATATATTTTGGGAAATTTGATTGTTTTCAAGTTGGTGTTGTTTATTTAAATAGCATATGAAAATATTTCCAAGTCAGCAAAAGCAGAGTTATTATCTGCATGGACCTTCCTTTTGATCTGTCAGCCTCGCCATCTTATCCAAGTTATCCAGACTTAGCAACACCAATGAAACAAATGAGATTTCCCCCTGACGGTATTAGATTTTGACTACTATCTTTTCCCTATTGTGTTCAGTTCCATTATGGAAATCTATTCTCTCAGCGAACTAAAGCATCAGGCTGGAAACAACTCGAGCTTTATGCCCTCGCGGGGTTAACTTGCTTTTTTATCCTTTTAAGGTAGATGAATTGAGGATCATGTCGCTAGCTCTGTGGGAGGTCTTTAGGAAGAGACATTAAAACCTGAGCCCCATTTTCCTTTGCGTAGGTATGCTGAAGAGGAGGCATTTGCCAAAGGTTTCTCTCCCACTCTCTTCATAGCTCCACCAAGATGGGTCCCCCAGGGAGGGCTCAGCATCTCTCAGGCTCCTGACCCTCTGGTGAAGCACCAACTCTTCCACCCCTCCCCAGGGCCCAGAATGAGAGCACACAGCTGGACTTGCACTAGAGCATTGGGTTCAAATGAGATCCCGAGAAGAAACCTGATCCCTGTGGCTTGGCACGTTCTCCGCTGAGGTGTTTGACCTCCTCCCTCCCCCAGCTTCTCTTGTTCTCTTAATGACCGTGGAAGTCTCTGAAATAATGCTGTGAACAAAATGGATTTTTATTTGAACATGTTTGAAAATAGATAAATGTCGCATAGTTCAGAGAAAGGATGCTGTCTTGAAATCTGAGATAATGGATTTAGAGGTTATGTACTTCAACCACCTCATTTTATAGAGGAGGAAATTGAGGCACAGGGAGGGGAAGGACCCTCCCCATACAGATGTTACATGGGTGATTGGATCCTTGGGTAACAGATTTAGAGCTTGAAAGGAACTTTGAGGGCACCCCTTCCTTTTAAAGATGAATAAACTAAGACACAGAGATGGTAAACGACTTGCCCAGAGTCACCTAGCTAATAGAAAAAAATACCTGAGGCAGAAACTGATTGTACGGTCAGTATGCTATCCCCTGTGTCACCCTGCCAAGCCAGGTCCTCTGAGTCCTAAAACATTTTTTTCAATGTGCCAGAATCAACTAAACAATCGATCAGTAAACATTTATTAAGTGCCCACTATGTGCCAGGCTGAGGGAAGTATTGTAAGATGAGAAAACCAAAATGGTTTTTGGTTGATGAGCTATCAGTGTGACAAGCAGACTCCTCTTAGGTAGATGGTCAACAAATCAACAAAAAAGTGAGCTGAAAAGGGCGTGTAGCAGGAGACAGTGGACAAGTTAGAGGAGTCAGAGGCTAAGCTGAATTAAGGTGAGCATAACTTGTAGAGGAAGTGGAGGAGAGGAGTGGCCAGGAGGAAGGGGAGGAAGAGGGGGGAAGAAACACCCCCGAAGGAGTCTCAAGCAGAAGAAGGTGACTGGGAAGGAGGTGAAGAAATCTGAAGTCAGGAGCTGAGCCTGGTTTGAAGTGAGCAGTCTTGCCCCGTTCACTAAATGGAAATTGTCTAATTTCCCCCTACCTTAAGTGGCCACTGAGGGGACAGTCCAGCGCTCTGGGGGAATCTGTGACGTGGATGCTCCCTCTACTGGTGCAGGTCATCACCCACTTACTCCAGGCCTGGGTCCCTCTGAGCTCCTCCCATTCTTCTGATATGGCAGGGACATCTGGGGAGCCCCTGGCACGCCCTTCTCCTTGCTGTGGGACTTGCTTCCCTCTGATGTCCTGGCTGATTCTCTCTCAAGTAATCAGTGCCAGTCTTGCAAGGCGTGGCGGCCACGTACACTTCCCGGGAAACCTCAGCTTCAAAGTTACAGAAGCAATGGTCTTCTATGGCTCACCTGCACCCCTGGAAGAGTCAGAGACAGATGGAGAGATACACAAATATATAAGGAGAGATAGATAGATAGATAGATAGAGAGAGAGAGAGAGAGAGAGAGAGAGAGAGAGAGAGAGAGAGAGCCTTTATTAAATGCGAAGTGTGCCAATCCACAAGTAAGCAAAAGCGTACGTGCTCTCAGGGAGTCAGCATCCTCCTGAGGCAATAAGGATAATGAACAATATAGTAATCGCCCTTAAACATCACGTGGAGGGTTTCAGAGCCTTTCCATGTTTGTCTCGTTTGATGCTCACAACAAAGGTTATCATTACCCCTATTTTGCAGATGAGGGAACAGGCTGAGATAGGGCAGGAGACGTCCCCCAGACTCACACAGCAAGAAAGTCCTCTCTCCCTCTAGCTAGTATCACTCAAGGGCCCCAGAGATCTTGGTGTTGAAATGGGCCTTTGTTTCAGGCTTGTGAGGATTCACAGAGAAGATCCCTCCCGAGGGTCATTGTAAATGGATGTGCCTCAGATGCCCTCCCCTGCCCCACCGCGCGCCCACTGCCATGGTTGTGTTCATGTTCTCGCCCCCATCGGACTGGGGGCTCCTTCAGAGCAGGCACCCTTTGTTTGTGCTTAGCCCAGTCAGTGCCTGGCAGTTAGTAGGTACTTAACCAGTGCTCATTGACTGACTGACTGGTGTACACAAGGTGCTCTGCAAACTCTGAAGGACTCCATAAGATATCCAGGACTGAAAAATTTGAATTGGCATTTTGGGCGAGGAACATGAAGGGTTCTAGCCTTGAATGCCATCCCAACTGCCCCTTTCCCCCACGCCTCAGACAGACCTCCTTCTCTCAGCTTGCTGTCCATTGTTCTTTCGTGGCAGGTCTTGTTAGAGATTCTGCAACAATGTCAGTCTCCTCTGGGGAGCCCAAGGTGAGAACTGTGTACAGAGGTGAGAACTGTGTACAGAGCCCTGGGAAGACTGCCCAGCACCCAGCGCGGATCCTGGGGATAGCGGACTGGGGAAAGACTGAGGGAGCACAGTCTGCCTCCCCTCCCCTCCCCTCCCCTCTGCCAGGGAATTCTTCTGCACTTTCTCAATCCTATCACAGGATGGCAGCAAGAGTTAGACACAGGAGACAAGGAGGGATGCCTTCTGTCCTCATAGTGGAGAGAGCTCTGGCATCTCGGAGACGAGATGGGCAGGGTAGCCTGCCTGCGTCGGCCCTGCTTCGTGACTTGTGCTGGTCGTAAAGTTTGCCTTGGAGGAGTCTGGTTTGGAGGAAAAGGGGGCCTAAATATTCTTTGTGATGAATAATTAAAAAAAAAGAATTGATCAAATGTTTAACCACCCCCCCCCAAAAAAAAACCCACACAATCACATGCTATTGCTTCATAAACTCCACATTCCAGCCAAAGTGACAGGCTCATCATTTCTGGTATGTGACATCCCCTTTGCAAAGGCTGCCTCACACCTGGAGTGCTCTCCCTCACTTTCACATTGGAGAATCCATCGCAGGCTTCCGGAAGTGCCCAGTTCAGGGGCTCTCTTCTGTAGTAAGCCTTTTCCCCTTTCCCCAGGTGCTGTTACCCTCATGGGATTGTAGATTTAACACTGGACCACAGAAGCCATCAAGTCTACCCCCTTCCTTTCATAAATGAGAAAACTGAGAAACAGTGGTTACGTGACTTGTCCAAGATCACTTCATTACTTTGTGTGTGTATATGGGTAAATGTTGTAAGTGTAGGTGTGTAGATATTTTATATGTGTAAATGTTGTATGTGTATGTAATATAAACATGTGTTATATGTATATATGTGTAAATGTTGTATGTGTAGGTGTGTACATATTTTATATGTGTAAATATTGTATGTGTATGTAACATAAACATGTTATATGTATGTATTGTATGTGTATGTGTTGCATGTTTGTATTGATTCACATATAAACATGTATATATGCATACACATATACAAACACATATAAACATCTATATATGTAGGTATGTGTTTGTGTATTTATCTGTACTTGTCTCAGTGAATGTTGTTTTCCTCCAGCAGATTGTAGGTGCTCTGTGGTCCAGGACTGTTTTGATCTGTCTTTAACTCTCTAGCACCCAGCCCAGAGTCCTGTGTGGAACGATACCCAACAGAGGCTTGCTGAATGGACTTCATCCTGTCTTTTTCTAGAGATAGTCATCCTCTGAAGGTACTACGGGCATGCATTTCTATTGTGGCCTGGACCATTTTGAATTCACTTGTTTGGTGCCATACTGCTCACTGGTGTGGCTCGGAAAAATGTGGAATGGACCCTGGCTACAATTTTCGTTCTAGGAAATCACAAGTGGAACTCCTTGTTTTCTGTCTTGTATTCATGTCTGAACCTTCTGGGCCCTTCCAAGATTCACCCGGCTATATTGGAACTGAGATCATTTTTTCCAAAGTGTATGAAAATGATTGGCAAATGGAAGATTGGTCTTCTTCTTCCAGAGTCCCTTATTCGTGCCATCCCTGCCCCACTACTGACAACCAGGGAGGGTTCTGTTATCTAGTGACTACTTTTCTTCCCATTTCTTCTGTTTCCTGGTTCCAGCTGGGGACCAGAAGGAAATGGCAGAGGGAACCACTATTGGTTTTCCTGAATAATGAGTAGCCCTCCTTGTATCTTGTAGTGAGATTCCTGTTCTTTAAATGGAGATACTCATTAACCCATTGGACTCTGGTGCCAATTTGCACCAAGGGCCGTAAGTGGAGAACCAGAAGAGTGCCTTAGAGGCCACTCAGTCCCCCTATCTCCTCCTTATTTTACAGGGAACTTGCGACCTGCAGATGGGAAGGGAAAAGGCCACACAGGTCCTAAATGGCCCAAGGGGGGGATTCCAACCCAGATCCTCCAAATCCGAGGCTCTTTCAGATATCTTCAGGGGAAGATATTTTCAGGCCTGACAGAATCTTAGCTGTTCTAAACATCATTTTACTTCTGGACTCACAGATTTGCTAAAAGCCCTACATTATTCCATTGTGGTCCCCATAGCAGGAGTAGTGGGTTTCAGAGGTAGGAGGGCAAGAGGGGTCAGGGGTTCCTAGGGTCAGGTTCATTGCGTCTTCACCTGATGATGGACTTTGCTTGGCCATATACCAGTGTTGGTTGGTACATGGTAGGCGTTTATGGACTTATTGCCACATATGATGATAATTCTAACAGTGATGGCTGATGCAAAGCAGTATGGGGGTAGTGGACAAAGATCAGTGCTTAGAGTCAAGAAGGTCTGGCTTTGAGTCTTGCCTCTGAGAGAGAGTGATTGTGTCACCCTAGGCAAGTCATTTAACTTGGCAGTGCTCTAGGCAACTCTGTGAAGTTGTAAATTTGCAGATCCTGTTCAGACCTGCATTGTTGGAGGGCATTTCCTCCTCAGGGAGCTCTCTTTACCAAGGTATTCACAGATCTGGTCGTATTTATTATTTTTTTAAGTTAGTGAAACCTTTTCCATACATGGTCTTGAAATGGGTGCCGCTATTACCACGCCCAATCTGCAGATGAAGAAACTGAGCCTTGCAAAAGTTACTGGTTTTGAAAGAGTCAGGAAGGATTGGAACTCAGGTCACAGATCTTAGATATAGAGTTTGCCCACTTTACAGATGACAGAACCAAGGCCCAGGGAGATGCTTGCCCAACATCCCCCATAGTAAGCCACTCAGGTAGGATTGGAACCCGTCTTCTACCTTCGAAGTCAGTGCTGTCTTCACTGTACATGGTGCCTCCCAATATAATCTTATAATCCCCAAATCTAAATCAGAAGTTTGTTACCTATGGGCTATGAAGTTTTTAAATTATAACTGCATTTCAATACATTTTGTTTCCTTTGTGGTCCTACATACTCTATTTTTTTGCATTTAAGAACGATATTTTGAGAAGGATTCTGTCTACAGACTTCATGCCAAAGGAGTCCTAGACATGAAAATGGTAAAAAACCCTGATCTAAATCATTCTTTGCATGTCTCCAAATCCCTGGGGGCATGAGGTATGCAGATCAGAGGGAGACCTTTCATGAACACTAATTGCAACTCTGACTCAGAACAGGATTCAGGGTCTCTGGGGCCCATCCTCGCCTCCTGTTCTCAAGGTTATTGGGAGCATCGCTTCATTTTTTCCTGAGGGATTTTCTGCCCTGCACGGCCCATCCACCCTGAGCTTTGAGGGCATTTTCAGTCTCTCTGCTTCCTTTCTAATGGTCGTCAGTGCCCTCCAGTGTTCTCCATCCTGATTCAGCAGTTGAGGTCACTGGAGGACAACAGAAGCTGGGCCCAGCGAGTACTATGCTGTCGGATGGGGCATTCAGGGGCCAGCCAGTGTCCCTGAGAAGTTATTCCTCTATCACCCATTCCCTGGTCCCTTCTCAGTCTGTCCAGGCCTGTGACTTATAAGTATGAATTACTTCTGTCGAGCTGTCACCAGTCTGAATGGTGCCTTGTACAGTTATGAGCATGCACATTCCCAAATCGAAACCTGAGATGTCTTCTTCTCCAAGGAACAATGGACTAGCCAGTGTCTCTTGTGCCATTTTGTAAGGGGAGCCCAGCTATTCTCCAGTAAGCTTTCCTTGATTAAAGGCATCCCAATGTGGCTCCAAGAATGTGGATCATTTATTCTCACTGGCGTAGTGAGATAAGCAGATGTCAGGCACCGGTGGGAGGGCAGATAGGCACCTAGCATAATGAGACTACAGGGATATCTTGCTGAAGGTCACACAGGGAGACAGAGACAGGGCAGAACAGGACACAGAAAGGAGTCTAGCCTTCCAGGCTGGTTCAGCTTGGTGGTTTTTAATATCGTTGATAAGACAAAGCTACCCAGGAGAGTGGCTGACTGGCATAAAGGAGGGAATCTTCCTCCTGGGAGTTTCCACCATGATAATGAAACCCTAGGATAGACCTCCCTCTGTCATACTACGATGATCTCCTCATCTTCAAAAAAAAAAAAAAGAGAGAAAGGTATAGGTATAGCAGAATACTTTGGAGACTCCATTGAACAGTGATTTTATTTTTTTAAAAAATTAAACCTTCAGTCTCTTTAGTGCCAGAATCCAGAGTCTATGTGTGGAGGGTGGGGTGATGCTCCTGGAGCGGATCGATGCTGCCTGGTTTGCTATAACTGGTCTTCACACTCCTTTGGTCAGGCAGACAAAGAGAGGGGCCCCTGCTGGATCCTGCTGCTGCCTAGATCAAACATTGCCTATGAGTCAAGATAACCACTGGGAGGCCTGTGTCTTGGGGAGATCTTTATCACATTCAATTTCCTATTGAACTTCAATGCGCTTCTATGGTTTCTTATAATTTGTTTAAACTGGCAAGTGGCCCACTGAGATTGCCATCTCCTCTTCAAGGAGAAACGTGGGCCAGCTCCATTCTATAGAAAACTGAGATAGACAAGGAGATTGTTGAGGGAAAGTTGAAATTGGGCCCTGGAGATAGCAGAAATAATGGAATCAGGAGGGACCCAGAATGAAAGATTCAGGAGAGAGGGGCTTTCATGGATTTATGTGGAAATCAACCCAGGATTTGGGAGCCAAAAACTGGAGTTCGTGTGATTTCTGTGACGGAAGCAGTAAGAAAATGTCAATCATGAGAAATGTTCTAAGATTCCACAAATCCCCACTACGCGTGTCTTACCTACAGATGTCATTAGACCACAGCATGCCCTTTTAGCCTCTTCTGGGCACACCCCTCATTACAGGAATTGGCTCAGGTAGGATTTTGCTGGTTTGCAGGGTCTTCTGAATCTGAAGGCCCAGGCCATCTGTGTCTAATGTCATGCAGAAGCAAGCTGCTCTCAGAATTGCCTACTGTCCAGAACGAGGGAGGTGACAATCCCCAACATTGTTGTTTGCTCAGTCCACACCTGGAAGATTACTCCTGTAAAGCCATGCTGCTTGACTACCCTGAGGTTCCACCCCTCATTCTGGTAACTCCCCAGAGAGTTAGTCAGTCCGTCCTTAGGCATTTCTAAGCCCCTGATATGTGGCAGGGACTTTGGTAAGGGCTGGGGATAAAAGAAAGGCAAAGAAACTGTCCCTGCCTTCAAGGTGCTTACAACCTAAGAGAGAGACAACATGAGAACCACTAAGTACTAACAAGATACAAGCGGACTAAACTGGAGATAATCTCCCAAGGAAGGATGAAGATGAGAGGGGATGAAGAAGGCCTTCTTGTGGTAGGATGTGTTGGGACCTGAAGGAAGCGAAGGAAGCCAGGAGATACAGATGAGGAAGGAGAGAAGTCCAGGCACAGAATATAGCCCTTTGTTGGCCTCTGCTCCCTTGGGGTGGTTATTTCATGTAAACTCCTCGAGAGTGGGGTCTACCACCTACATGTATTTGTATTCTAGTCTAGCATCATCCCTATGTACGGATGCTTAATTAATCCTCCATTCATGCATTCTGTTTCATCCTGGGCACCACAGTTTAGCAAGGAAGTAAGCATTCTAGAACCATCCAGAAGGGGATGACTAGAAAGAGAGATTTGGAGATCATAAGATAGGAATTAGAAACGTTGAGCCTGGAAAAGAATACGTTTTGTGGGTACCAGGTGGACCCACTTGCTTTGCCACAGAGGGTAGGAACAGGAATTATAGGGGGCAGAGGGAATTTGAGAAAGGCATATTTAGACTTGATGTTTGATAAAAAACAAATCGAACAAAACTTCCTAACAATTAGGGCTAGCCAACAACAAAATGAACCACTCTTACCCTCATCCAATTAGATTAGATTCATTTAAAATATTATGTACCTACTATGTTATGGTCACTGGGGATACCAAAACGATTGAGTCTCTGCTCTTGCACACCCTTGCAGCATATAATCCACTAAGAAGTCTTTACTTAGTGCCTGCTGTATTCCAGATGCTGTGTAGGCATTGGGGATACAAAGACCAAACAATGGAGTCATTCCTGCTCTCAAGTGTCTGCCATTCTCTTTACTGATTTCTGAACTGTATTCTTGACTGTAGGGGTCTCCAGGGGGTCCCCTGACAGGAGTACTAAGGGTCTACCATGGTTGATAAGAGAAAACATTAATATATGAATGGAAAAGTATTTATGCGTTGCTTACTATGTGTCAAGCACTGTGTAAAGCCTTGAGAATAAAACTTTAAAAATGGAGATCATCTCTACTCTCAACAGTACATCTCTAATTGGTGAGAAAGCAGAAAGGGAGCTTTAGGGTGAGTGGAAAGGCTTAGGTGGGCAGTCTTGGGATAGTTGACAAGGCCCAGGGGATCAACATGACATTAATTCCAAGGATATGAACAGGATAGTGACTGACCAGTGGGTAAGACCTGCAGGGCTAGGTTGCAGCAGTGTGGATGGTAAGGACTAGGGTTTCTTTATCACATCAGAAGGAATAAAGTTGGCTACTCCCATCTCTTCTAGGCTATGTGGGTAATCAAGCAACCTGGACAGGTCCTGCTCAGTGTGGGACTGAGAGTAGATGGAGGGATGACAAATGGGAAAGGACACCCTAAATTGTGGTGCCTACTATCCTGTCTTGATTGGGTTCTGGAGGAAAGGGCAACTAGTTTCTGTGGCTGATAGAGTGTTGGACTTGGAGTCAGGAAGGCCTGAGTTCAAATCTTGCCTCAGGAATTTATTAGCTGTGTGATCCAAAGCAAGTCACTTAAACTTTCTCATCTGCAAAATGGGGTTTGTAATAGCTTCTACTTCACCTACTTCACGGGATTATAACGACCAAATGAGGTAACTTATGTAAAACATTTAAAAAAGAACTTTAAGGCACTATATAAGTGCTTCTCATTACTGTTATGGTTGTAGCTGGATGTGGACTTGGTCACCCAGAACTTTTGCTGGCTTTATATTTGTCATGACATTAGCCAGTATGTATGGACCTGTGATATTTAGCACTGGATCAGGGGTTCAGGTGGAAAGTCTATGAAACTCCTTCAGCTATTTCTGGTGTTGTCATCACAGCACTTGGTGAGGGAGTTCCTGGATCTGGTTATTATGAAAGTCCTTACCTCAGGATCAAGATTCCATCATGGCAGGACTGGGCATCCTTGAAACAAAATTGTCCATATTCTGCTTGTCACTTTTCTCCCTTAGTAGGGACTTCAGAAACTATCAACCTTTCTCTTTTGGAGACTTTCCGCCTGCATTGCCTTCATCTCAGACCAGAGTTTTCTGTTTTGGAATGGCAATCAGTCAATCAATAAACATCTATTAAGCACTGAATATATGTGAGGCGCTGTACTAAGGAAGCTCTTGTCACTTTACTAAGAGAGCAGCCTTTATACTTTGTGTACTAAGATGTAGCCACCCAGGTTTGTCACCCTGGGACCTATAGTTAGAGCAGAGACCAAACCTTGAGTGGTATCTCTGATGTTCCTACCATGATAAGTGGACCTGCCACAGAAGAAAATTGTATTTGATAGTTTCATGTCCATGTACACCCAGTCCACAGCCTCTTTCACCACCTCGAGGCTTCATGCCTCCTTCTTCCCTGCCACAATGCACCCTATAACAGGTGTAGAGGACTCTTGAAGGAACTAGGAGCTATCCAGTTTCAGATCACATGAGGGTCTTTCACAGCAGGTTAAAAATAGACCACCTCAACACCTGGAACAACCCTGTATGTCAGAAACCAAGTCTGGCTGGCCATGTCCAAGTTCTAAGCCACCTGACTGAATTGGTGGATGGGGCCACAGGACATTCCTCTTATCATCTGGACCAGGAATTCCTCACCTTTTTTGTGTCCTAGACCCCTTGGAGAGCAGTCTGTTGAGGCCTACGGACCCCTCTCAGAAGACTAGACTCTTAGAAAAGGGTTCCATGAAAAGAAGGATGCCATGTAGAGGAAAAGATAGAGCAAGCCAATGTGCATTAATGAGCCAGTCTAGTGTGAACAGAAATCAGGGAAGGGAATAAGTATTTATTTAGCACCACTGTGTGCAGGCACTGTGCTGAGCCCTTTACAAACCTTGTCTCCCTTGATTCTGACTGCCCTGGGCAGCTCTTAAGTCAACAAAACAGTCTTTGTTGCATCTTCTCCATTGTCTCTTCCTGCCTTTGTTGAGTCATATTTCTTGACAAAAGATAATACTGTGATATAGAAATGCTCCTGATTGGCATCTTCCTCGGTATATTTCACCAACTTCCTTACCTAATTTGGTCTCCAGCTTTGGCAAGACCATGACTGAAGGTCTTGACAGTCTACTTGCTGGTGGCTATTGTCTTGTGAATGGGGCCACCACACAGTTACCTAATATTAATTCCTTCTCCCTGGTTGTCTGGTCTTGTGCACCTAATGACGTTCAATGGAATCCCCTTTTATTCCATTGGAAAAATCAGCTGGACAGAGAAGCCTAAACTGGACTTTCAGTGGTTTAACACTTTTAATTCCAAGATCATTTGAAGTGTAGGATCAAAGAAAAGGAAGCTGGTTTTGTTTCCATCAAAGGCACCTTAGTTTCTTAGTGAACAAGGTATGGAAGCAGACCAGAATGTTCACTGATCTGTATTTAAAGGAGAGGAATAAGTGGGAATTACATAGCCCCCAAATTCTGGAAAGCCTCAGCTTTAAGGAGTTAGGGACAATCTGGTTCTGACTAACGCTTGAAGACTTGAAGGTACTTTTAACTGACATAATTAATTCTAGGAAGATATTATATATTAGCATATAAATGTGAACTAGAATAGGTAAATTTAGTGAGAAATCAGTGGTGCAATAATGAAAACTGACGCAAGGATTAATACCTGTCACTTGGAACTTTTGAAAGCTTCCAAAGTCCTAGCAAGTTATCACAGCATTTGTCTCCCTGGAAACCTCCTGCACATCCTATCAAAACCGAACACCTCAGCCTAGCCCTCCATCAACTGCATGCTTCCCTGGAAGGCCTGAATTAGCCCTCGTGGTTCTCCTTCCTGCCCACTAAGAGGTGATGTGCTACAGGAGGGAACTCAGACAACTAATTTGTTTTTCCTTTGCTGGGAGACAGTGGGCCAATTCCTTCTTGTCTCTGGGCCAAGATTTCTTATAGCAGGAGCAGGTCTGAGCTGATGCCTGCATTTGCATTCCAAGACCTATAATCCATGACTCGTCAATCCTAGGCAAGATATATAATCTATTTCCTCCTCATTTCTGCCTTTTGGAAACCTATATTTCTTTCGAGACCCAGGTGCAAATGGTATATGTGTTCATCCTTCATTGCTGAAGAAGACCATACCATCAGAGAAATAATAACATGATTTACACTTGACTTTGTTTTGAGTGAGGCAGGGCTGTACAGGTCACCAGCCTCACTTCTCCTCCAGAGCCATCTGAATCCAGTGACCAGATATTCATCAGGATGACTGGACATGACCCAGGATGAGCCATTCGGGGTAAAGTACTTGCCCAAGGTCACACAACTAGTGAGTGTCAAGTGTCTGAGGTGAGATTTGAACTCAGGTCCCCTGACTTCTCCATTGATACTCTATCCACTGTACAACCTAGCTGCCCTGGTGCAAATGATACCTTCTACCGGAAGCCCTTCCTGATTTTTCACCACCCAAGTGCAAGCACCTGCCCTCCCCAGGCTATCACACATTGATTTTCTGTGTATTTGCTATATACTGACATATGTATATTTTATTTCCCTGGAGATTAATGATATGTGATATATGATATATGATATGAGATTAATAATGTACACTCCTTGAGGACAAGGCCTTTTGTTGTTGTTTCATTTCTATCCTTAGTGCCTAGCAGTGTGTGGGTATTTAATCCATATTTGTCAGTTGGTTGATTCATGATTTACTTTTAGTCTCTCCTTCAAGCATGTCTTACTTGCTGTTAGTCAGTGCATATAGAACCTGAGTTTCAGGGACCTTAGATGCCTAGACCAAAGCATTACCCACCTTCACCATATCTTCAGCAATGGTGCTTCCATCTTCTGCATGACTGCCCCCCAAGACATAGCCATTGCTGGTGGGATGGGGGGCAAAGGAAACAACTGGATATATATTCTAAACTAAACACTATTGAGACTTGGGGGATGACAGTTAGATGGGACAAAATTTAAGACAGCAGCCAGTCATAGAAAGCATGGTCCCAGATGTCTATGTGCAGATGCATAGAGCACAGATAAGAAGCAAGGAAGACTTGCAGCACTCCCAACACAAGGAGTCTACCTTGACTTTGGAATTCTCTCTGAGACTTGGTGGTAGGCCTTGCCATAGGAACTCTAGACCTAGGGTCCTTTCTATCATTATGTATTGTCTCTTCATACCACTTAATGATTCTTGCACCCATCCAAATCTCAGGTAGATTTTGTTTTCCAGGTACAGGCCCCTTTACCATCTTCTATTGGATCCAACCCTCTAGTCACTCTGCCATATTCCCCATTGGCCCCTGTATACATATCTAATGATTAGTACAGTATCAGCACTTTCCAAATCAGAAGAAGCCTGGCATTCTGATGCATGCTTATGCTTATGTTTATGCTATAGGGTCACAATTTTAGAGTGAGAAAGAACCTTCAAAGTCATCTAGTTGAATTTCCATATTTGACAGATGAGAAAGTTAGGTGACCTGTCCAAGGTCACACAGGGAGGAACTATGTGAGGTGGGATTTTGGCATCAGTCTTCTTGACTTCATGTCCAACAATCTATCCCTTTCTTCTTATCATGTCATCTGCTAGCTGTTACCAAGTAGCTGGATTATCTCGGAATTTTTGATAGGGATCACATAAATAGAGAATCAGGTCTTCCTTCTCTGGCATAGCTTTTTTCATTCAGCAGTGCCCTGCATTCCCTACATTCAGAAGTCTTTGAGAGGAGAGATGCAACGTATAATTTTAGTAAAACAAAACATAACAAAAACTTGACTATTTCCAAGGAAAATCATAATTCGAGCCCTAGTGGCTCAGCAGCTTTCCAGAAATGGAAGGGCTGAGCAGCAACCCCTTGCTCATTTCCCTTTGTTATCTTTGGCATCTGGGACAGATTCGGTGCCATCAGGCCTACACAGGGGCCCAGATTTTGGGGCTGTAGAGTGATTCTTTGGCAGGGGTATGGCCTGTGTTGGAAAGCCCCCAGTTTGCGTTTTGGGTGGCCTTTGATTTGCCTCATGGGGGGATGGGAGGTCAGCCAGCAGAAACCAGCTGCCTTCCCCTTCCCCCTTGAAGGTTGTCCCTTTGGTTCATGCATTTTATTTTTGATTCCTTTTGTGGAGGTTTTGTATTTGGTCCATCGAAGAGTGTTTCTGTATTGATTCTGCCTTTGTAGGCAACTGGATTGTATCCATCAGTCGTCCAGAAAAGGACCCATTTTTGAACTCTCTGAGCAGCGTGGGGTGGTCTCTTGCTTTTCCTTGCCAAGACCAATCAGGGTTATTCCACTCCAGGATAAATTAACTTTTCCGTTTTATATAAAATGTGATCTCCTTGAGTAACATGAACCCCAAATGGTTTTGATGTTTCACCAAACCAAATGATTGGGCTCCAATTTTCCCAGTGTTTTCTTTTGCTTTTGGATGGGTGGAGCAAATCAGCATCCATCGCTACCCCATGTTGTGCTGGTTGAGGACGATGGAGGCTGAGCAGGTGCTCTCTGGGGACTTAATTACCTTTATATAATTTGCACTGTTGTTGGTTGCAAATAATACTTTACTAGGGGTTGTGAGGGGAATGGGAAAAAACACAGAAAATATTGGTCTCTCTTCTTGAAGAACACATAGAATCTGATTAGGAAGCCAGACTGAAAGTGTCCTTGATTCTTTATCCAGGTTTGAAGGTGACCAGTCACTGGCGCTCAAGATTAACCCATCAAACTGGAAAGATGTTCAGGATTATTCCAAAGACGCAAGGACTAACTTGCCTATGCCTGGATGAGCTCCTCCAAAGGTTGTGGCCCCCAAGGGATGGCTCTTTTTTTGGTAGTCTTGACTGTACCAGTTCAGAATACAGTGGCTGATGAGGCATAAAGATGTTTTGACTTGCTTTGGTAGAGAGAAAATGGAGTCAGGAAGAATTGGGTTTCGATCCTGGTGACCCTGGACAAGTCATTTCCTCCCCTCAGCCTTAGTTTCCCTATCTGTGCAATGGTAACCATAAGGAAAACATCTACCTTTATGGATTAAATGAGATAACTTAGGCAAAGCATTCGATAGACCTTAAAGCACAATGTAAGTGCTAGTTATTCTTATGTTTACCTATGAAATCACTGCCCCTTGGACTATCTAAGACATTTCCATGTGGCCATCATGTCCTCCTACTTCATCTCTCCCATAGCATGTGAAACAGTTCTGAACATACCTTCAGTGCATCCTAAATATTGTTAAGCTGAATGAAAGACAGTCATACAAGGACAGCCTAGGGAGTGTAAACTGACTCAGCAGCCTTAGGAAACATGACTGAAATCCCTCCTAAGGCGATATAGAGCAAGGGGGCCATTAACATCAGGAAAATTTATTTTAAGGAAGGAAAATTCCAGTCACATGGTGGGTATGTTTTGTGTCAGATGACTTGAGATGAAATCCCAACTTAGCCACATCTTGCCTATGTTACCTGGGACTGGTCTCTTCACTTTTCTGGGACCCAGTCTTTTCAGCTATGGTTGATGATGATAGACAGTGTGTCCTTGGGGCTAGTGTGATCCTGGGTAAGTCACTGAATCTCTCAGTGACCCAGTGACTCTAAGTAGCCCAGCCTTCATTGGTAGAAGGGGTTTCCTCATGTGAAGTTCCAGGAAGCCATGAGATCCTGAGTCTTCTCTAAAACTGACCAGAGAGCATGACACAGTGAGTCAAAGGAGAGCCTTAGGGTCAGGGAGACCTGGGTGTAAGTTCTGCCTCTGATAGATACTGGCCATGTGATTCTGGACAAGACCTGACTCTTTCAGTGACTCAGGCAATGCCTTAAGGATATGCAAGTAGACATGGAGCTATCTGCCTCAATGGAGGGAATTATCCTACTGAGAATTCTTCACATTAATGAAAGCACAGATCAGGACTTAAAAATATGACAGCATTTTTTAAACTTTAATACTATTTTATTTTTCCCCAATTGTTTGTAAAAAGTTTTTAACATTCATTTAAAAAAATTAGTTCTAAATTCTCCTTCTCTCTTTCCCTTTTCTCCCCTCCCTGAGACAGTAAGTAATCTGACATAGGTTATATATGTGCAGTCATGCAAAACGTATCTCCATATTAATCATGTTATGAAAGAAGACAGAAAAAAGCCCACAAAAGATGAAGTGAAAAAAAATAGTATGTTCCAAACCGCTTTCAGACTCCGTCAGTTCTTTCTCTGGAGGTGGATAGCACTTTTTATCATGAGTCCCCTGGAATTGTCTGGGGTCATTACATTGCTGAGAATAGTTAAGTCACTCACATTGATCGTTGGACGATGTTACTGTGTATAATGTTCTATTGGCTCTGCTCCGTGTGAGAGCATTGAACCCAATGACATCTAAGGTTCTCTCTGTTCTAAGACTAGCATCCTATGAATCTGGGCATCAGATCAAGTGTGAAGGAAAGCTCCTATGAAGGCGATGCATGATGTTGTAGTCTCTTCTGGCAGCAGAGAATGAGGAAGGTGGCCAGGTTTGGGCCAGAAGTGGGAAGCAACTGAAGGAGACCTTCAAATACAGGGACACTGTTGACATTTTTAATTCTAAATAATAGACACGAGACAGAGGGAAATTCCTTAGCTTCATCTAATAGGAAGTGTCTGGATTTTAAAAGAATTTTCTTCATAGCCTTAGAAAGAAACATTTTCTTATTTATTGCAAACGAGGTTTTTTATAGGCACCTGCCATCTTGAATTTGGATAAGGCTCCCCTGATGGATGATAGAGAAAAAAATCTCTTTGTTTTTTTGTCACTTTTATAAGGAAGATTTATTTAACTCTGATTTTGTAAGATCAAGCAATGCCCTCCTTCAAAATGAAGAGGTCAATTGGAAATTTAATTAACACTTAATTGAAAATATATTAAGACTAACAAAATGAAGAGGTCAAAATCAGCCACAGCATCATTCATGGGTCATTTTAGATTATTTGAAAAATGACTTAATTTAACAAAGCCAATAAATTTTATGATCCACAAAATGGTATTGTTTGGTCATTAAAATGTCATGTAGCTGGGGTTGGGGAGGGGAAATAACAATGATAGCATTTATGTAACACTTTTAGGTTGCACAATGCTTCACAGCATTTCATTTAATCCTCACAACAACCTTATGATGTAGGAGCTATTATTTCTCCCATTTTACAGGGGAAATTGAGGCGGAGGGGCTGGTTGACTTTCCTAGGGACACATAGCTAGCGTCTGAGCCATGACATGGACTCAGGTCTTCTTGACTCCAAGTCCAGCACTCTAACCACTGAACCACCCAGCTGTCTGAGATCAATCACTGCATGAGTCAAGCAGCTAAATTTAGAGAAAAATGTTTTCAGATGTGACATCTACTAAGACTGTAAGTTATTCAGTGCCTTGCATTTAGTTACAGGAGAGGCTGCATGCATAGTGTAGTGATCGGAGAGTTGACCTTCAAGTTAGTAGGACCTGGCACATAATGACTGTGGTACCCTGGTCAAGTCACTTAACCTCGTAATGTCCCAGGCAATTCTCCAAGAGGACAGGCTGCAGAGTTGGTGCCTGTCTGCTTTAGTAAGAGGTGGCCTACTCTAGGAATTCCCTATTGAAGATAAGCAAAAGTTACCTAGAGCTTCTTTGTTTGCATAGGTCTTTCATGTTTCATTTGGTGCTTGCTGTCATTGTATCAATAGGAAGGGCAGGTATTTACTAAAGAGGAAATAAAATATCACATACATATGCTCAATTCAAATATTACATGTATCTTTTAAATGTATGTCTATGTATGTATACACATATACATATATGACATGAATATATACATATATGGTTCATATATACACACATACATACGTAAGAACAAAGATACATGTAATATATGCATTGAAGATATGTAATTATCTCCGTGGGCTCTCTACTCTCATCCTTTGTTTTCAAGACTTTGTATGATTTCCTGGGAAGGGGATTGGATGCTAACAGGCTTGGCCTTAATCCGCAGGCAATACCTAGTTAACTTTGGGTAGATCAAGTAACCCCTCTAGAGCTCAGTTTCCTTCCTTCCTTCCTTCCTTCTCTTCCTTCCTTCCTTCCTTCCATCAGTTCACAGTCTTGCATTCTGGATAAACTCCTGTCAGGGACTATTTAGGCAGAGCCTAGTTCTGTTCCCCAATCAGTAAGGAAGGAAGCCATTAGCTATTTACCTCAATGCTGTTGTTGGGCAACTGAGATCCGCTTCCTTTTCTCTGACATTTAAGCACCCTCACCCCCACATGCTGTGGGATGTGTTTCCAACAAATAAGGGAACAGACAGATTTGTTCCAGGGAATCTTACTTTGTCCCAATGTCATTCATGTGCTCACTAACATGCTGAGTGAATTGTGAGACAAGGGAGCTGGAGCAAACTGCTCTGGGAGGACCCTGTTGTGACTCCAGGGCATGTAATATAATTTTTCCTATTGGGGAAGTGTCAGGGTATGGGGGGATGGGTTGAGGAATCAGAGAGTCTGGGGTCAGTTACTTGGCACCTGTGTGGCTTTGGGCAAGGTACTTCCCCTCTTGACCTCTGCTTTCTTAATAGGGGGTTGACTCCATAGCCTGTGAGGTTCTTTCCAACTCTGGGTCGATCAGTCTATGGTTCTTTCAGACAAAGACAAACAGAAATCTCCCCAAATTGGAAAGTTAGGAGGGACTTTAGGGGCCACGGAGTCCAATATATAGGAAAGCAATTCACATGGGGAAGGGTCTTCAGCACATTGCTAATGAAAGGGACCAGACAGGAAAACACTGCTGCTAAGCTTCTGTCTGCCACACACCGGGAAGAAAGGCAGGGAGCTTTGTCTAGGAATACGCAAATGGCGCAACCCACAGTGATACAGATGACCATTGCTCATTGTTAGTCGTCCTAGTGTTTCAGACAGAAAGTCTGAGGTTGAGAAGTCATGGTCATAGGCATGGATGTTTGTGTGTGGGGGTAGGAGGAGGGAAGAGTTGATTGGGGATGTCCAGTAGTCCTAGAGCCCACCGGCAGGATGCTTCCAACATGCCTACTCTCTCATTTGTTCTCGTAAGGATGACTGTCACTAAATTATAACCTTTCCTGCTGAATACCATTCATCTCAAGCAAGCACCTTAGTGCAAGTCATTAGCTGTTCACCTTGAAATCCTGGGAATAGAAGGGAAAATTAGCTCGTCATCCATTGCAACTCATTAACTGAATCCATGGCAGCAGGTTCATTCCAAGGTGTGGGAGTGGCCTTGACTCTTATTTACCTTAGAGGGCTAGGGGCTAATCTAATTAAATTGAAATTGGGTGATGCGGGGGGAAGGGGGGGGGAGGGTTCTTTCCTTCCTCGCCCTTTTAGCAGGGCAGCGGTGTTATTTCCAAAGCTCCGCTTCCACCTGAGTGTTTTGATTTTGAGGCAGTGAAGGCTTAGAAGCTTGGACTGGATTTATCAGATGATCTTTCGCGTCTTGATGAGCATTTTAATTTTTGAGGGACATTTCCATGGCAATCTTCCAGGCATCCCTTTGTTGTGGTGAGAGGAAGAGTCCTGATTTAATGATGTGAAAAATGCTGATAGCTTTATTTACACTTGGCTGAAGTTGATGAATTTTAGAATGTTTCCAGAATAAAACCAATCTGACGAAGATGAACCCTTGGGGAGGTGGATGTCTTTAAAAGGAGTTCTCATCTCCACTTTGCTTTCCATCTGTCTACTGGTCTATCTTTTGGGGAAGGGTTATGGATATGTGACTTATATCAGTGGGAACCCCACCCCATACAGTAACTTCCTGCGTGGAAGGAGGTCAGCAACACATTTGTAACTTAGTATTAAAGAAGTTGCCAGGGTTTTAGAGAGGTGAGGTGACTGTCCAGGGTCACTCAGCCAGTGGCTGCCTTTTTCATTGAGGAGAAACTAGTGCATTTTTTGGGGGAGATGGAGGGTACAATAAGATCCTTCGAAGAAGCTGAGTTCCTGGTGCAATCCTTGTTGGATTCCCATATCCACTATTCCAGGTGCATTTCTTTGCATTCCTGTGCTATTGGTCACCATCAGATAGAGCCTCTCTCACATTGGCATGCTGGAAAAATGCAGGGACTAAGTGAACTCCCTTGGGGACACATGTTTCTGACCAGCTCTTGTGGTGATGATGGTGTGTTGTGGGATGGCCAATGTAAAATCCTATGGAGATCCAGGATGGTCCCTCCTGATTCAGGGAGCCTGTAGTCGGGAACATGGCCCAATATTATTTATCAAGAGATGCTTATCCATCAAGGGAGAATTCTACCACATCACAATGCCTTAATGAAAAGAGGGCATTGGATTTGAAGTCCAAAAACCTGACTTAAAATCTGCTTCTGGTATTTACTTGCCAGGTGACCATGGGCAAAGCAATTAACATCTGTTTGTCACTTGTACAATGAATAAGGTGTTGCAGCTTCCTGGTACGAGTTATATGTCAGTTTGTACATCTGTATAGTACTTTAAAGGACACAAAAGGCAAGAAAGCAAATGTGACCACATTGTTATCCTTGAAACTAGTGATCTGGGAATCATGCTTGCAATATGGAATTAGGATATTTTATTTAACAGGAACAGAATTAATAAAAGAAGCTTAGTAGAGTAGCATTCTACATTATAAAGATATGCTCATGGGAAGAAATTTGATAATGAATATCAACAGAGTGGAGCAGAAGAAATGTTGTCATGAAAGTCTACCCAGACTTCCTGGTCAGAAGGAGAAATGAGAGGCGTTTAGGAAAGGTCACCAATCTGGCAAGGATGAATATTGGAGCGGTAGCAATGGGGAGCTTGAATTTTACAGGTATCCAAGTTCACTCCCTCCTGAAAGCTGAACAGTGGAGAAGTTCTTGAATTGCCTCAATGATAATTTTATTCTTTACAAAACAGAAGAAGCAAAAAATGTGATTATGGGCAGAATTTTGACTCAAAAGGAAGAACTGGTGAGAAATGTAGGAGGAAGTCACCACCACATCTTAGAGTTATGCTGGACAAAGAGAGGGAAGTCCAACATTGTCAGCCAGGCACCCAAAATTTGGGGAGAGACCTCAGCACACACAGGAGAAAGATAACCAGTGAGCCCCAGGGATGGGGTTGGTGTCAGAATTTCTTAAGAATGAAATTTCAAAGACCCCAACGGAATCCCTTAAAAAAAGGACTGTCTAAGGAAAGTGATGGGGCTGGTCAGGAACACAATGGTGAACTTCTGTGTAGAAATGATATGGAAGATGAAAGCAAGTGCAGGGAACGGAGGATGAACATAGACACTCTGCTGAAGTCAATTCTTCAGTCAATCAATCATTAACATCTAATAAGCACGGACTGTGTACCAAACCCTGCGCTGGGAATTTGCAGATTGGCATTGTGCACACTAAAATGTAGAATGACCTATTATTGGCACTCAGTCTTTGGGAAGACAAAAATGGATCCTTTTAAAGCTACTTTGGAGGCAAGAGAAAGACCTACAAAAAGTTAGACCAGCTGCTGGGGATGGAGTGGATGATCTTGGTTCACACAGATTTGATATTTTAAGGGTTCTAAAGTTTTTGACTTAGCTCATCTGAATTGATGATCACATCATCCTGTACTCTTTCTCCTGTTGTATAAGTCCCTTGAGGGTGAGGGCAGGGATCATGCCTCTTCTGTCTCTTCTATTTGCATTTTGCCTCTACCATGACTCTGCCTGTCTGAGTACTTTCATACTCAAGCTGTGTTGGGAATTCAGCCACAGTTTTATTGAAAAGAAGGAGCTCATGGCCAGAAGCTGAAGAAAGGATTCTTGGACAGAGATAGGCCAGACTGAGGGATGGGGGCAGGGAATTTCTTTTGTGTCATGGCACCCCTTGCCAGAAATCTGCTGAAGTCAATGGCACCTTCTCAGAAGGCTTCTAAATGCATAAAATAAAATATGTAAGATTATAAAGGAAATGAATTATATTGAAATATGGTTATCATAATATAAACAAAACCCACAAGGTCAAGGACCCTTGGCCTCAAGGAAGTCATCAGTCACTCATATCTCAGAAACTGTGGGATTCTGTACTCATGAGAACCTCTCCCTCCTCCCCATCCCAGGCGCATTTTCATATTACTTGAGAATCAAGACTCTTTCCCCTCTAACAGCAGAGATAATTATGGAGGGAACTGGGGTAACATAATTGTTGCTTTCTGTCTGTCTTTTCATTAAAATTTCCATTTCAAGCCCTTTTAAGGGCAAAAGGTTGCCAACACCTTATTAAGAATCTAGATAGCTAAATAATTTAATTCTATGCAGTTAAAACTGAGTGGTAAACATTGGCAAGCAGCAGGCTCCCCTTTGCCTGAGGCATTCGGGCAAGGGATGGGGAGAATGTAGTCAAGGGATCCTTAGTGATATATGGGATAGACTGGAGGTGGTTTCTGAGGCCACATCCAAATCACAAGGTCCATGATTTTTCAGAGACACTCACGGACACATGCACACACAAAAGCCTATGTATATGGAGTGATACTTCCTTATCCGGCAAAGGCTCACTTGAAATGGGCAAGCTTGGAAAGTGCCCTTCTTTTTGTCTGGTTTAGGGTTCTCCAAGGCACGTATTGGGTGATTTCCAGGAGCTTCTTCTCCTGGATCCCTTTTTGGTCTCATTTTTCCCTAAGTGAGGAGCGAGAAGCTGATTTGTGAAGGCCAGGATTTTTTGTGGATGTCTCTTCCGAGTCTGAGAAGGGAAGATTTCATTTATTAGAAGAGACCATGCTCCAGGAGAGCTTTTAGCTGAAGTCTAACAGGAATCTCTTTTAGGGTGCTATTCTTGTGAAAGAACTAAATTTTTATTAAGGGTGTGCTGAGCTGTATGGAGGAGAAGATTTCTGTATTCCTCTGTGTTTTATTCTAGGGTGTTTCAAGACTCCCCCCATCAATTTGTTAATTTATTTTTTCTCAATTTTCAACAATCGCTTCCACAAATTCCAAATTTTCTCCTCCTTGCTCCCCAAGATGGCATGCAATATTATATGGGCTCCACACATATATTCTTATTAAACACATTTCCACATCATTCATGGTACATAGAAGAATTAAAATGAATGAGAGAAACCACAAGAAAAGCAAAACAAAACAATAGAGAAAATATTCCTCTTCATTCTGTGTTCTGATTCCACAGTTCTTTCTCTGGGTGTGGATGACGTTTTACCTCAAGAGTCTTTTGGGAATGAGTCCTTGTGTTGCTGTGAAGGGCTAAGTCAACCAAAATCACTGTAGCTGTTACTGTGTATAATGTTCTCCTGCTTCTACTCATTTCACTCAGCATCAGTTCATACAGGTATTTCCAGGTTTTTCTGAAGTCCGACTGTTCATTATTTCTTATAGCACAATCATATTTATGCTTTTACATTTATACATCACAACTTATTCAGCCATTTCCCAATGGATGGGCATCCCCTTGATTTCCAGTTCTTGGCCACCACAAAAAGAGCTGCTATAAATATTTTTGTGCATGTGGGTCCTTTTCCCATTTTTTGATCTCTTTGGGATACAGTCCTAGAAGTGTTGTTGCTGGGTCAAAGGCATTCACATTTTTGGATCAATGGAGTTTTTATTTGGATCTTAGTCTCATGTCAATTTCTATTGGTCATTTTCCAGACAAGTATAGCAATAATGATACTATTGATAATTGTTTTAGAAGTGGTCTGTCCACAAGCATTTATTAAGAGGTTTCCATGTACCAAGCTCTGTGTTAACCTATTCTTGGCATACAAAGAAAAAACCTAAAAACTCATCAATTAATTTATGTTTTTGCAGGACCATAGGGAGGACAGGAAGCTTGCCTTTATACCATATAAGCCTGGTTTCCATTCCTGCCTCTGACATATTTTGACTGTGTCTCCCTGGTTGAGTCCCCTTGCCTCCCTCTCCAAGGCCAGTCTAAAAGACTATAAGTCAGGGGTTCTCAACCTTTCTTATGTCATGAACCTCTTTGGCAACACGCTGGTGAAGCCTGTGAATTTATTCTAAATGCATAAAATGAAAGATTATGATAATTAATTACATTAAATATGTTATCAGAATAGTTAAGAAAAGGTTCTGAACCGCACCGCCCCCCCCCAGTTAAGAATCCCATCTCTAAATTGGAGAGGTGCAGAGCTGTGTTGATAGAGGGTGAATTCTTATCCAAAGCTCCCTACAGGAATAACTACAACAATTCCAACAAAACTGCAATTATTCATGGTTCTATGAACCTTTAAGATTTGTGAAGTGATTTATAGATAGGTTCTTATTTGATCTCTTTCATTCTCTTTGTTTCAAAAGCTACTTTGCATTTTAAGTAATTATGAGTAGCTTGGCTATCCCTGAAATAAATTAATAAGGACTTTGGGGCTTATTTTAGCACATGTAAATCAGTATTTGTGAATTTACTCAATGATAGGGTAGCACCTTTTGGTGTTTGGCATATTTTGTCACTTAAAAGTTTACATTCCTGTAGAAGGCACAAACACCTGACCTCATTTTTTGTCATTTTTGCATTTTTAGAATTTTATGTACCAATGGAATTGACTTTCCATTTGTGGTCCAACACATGGGAGAATTTGTCTTTGTGACTTAGGATATAAAGCATCTTTTATTTTAAAAGGCACAAATTCCAATAGTAAAACATTTCATGTCCCAAAGAGCCAAAGGGATGAAAATAAGAATAGAAAACTAATTCAAGAAACTCAAATATTTCCTGGCATCTCTACAAGTAAATGATTACTTAGGAGGACAACTTGCAAGCCTGCATAATCATCTGACCCAGCAAGTAAAAAGACAAGACGGATTTCTCTCTCTTTGGGTTAGCTGAGGTGTAATGCTGTGGAAAGCTTAACCTGTATGGCTTGGGACAACTGGCAGTAACTCAGGAGAAGGGGGCATGATAGTTGTGGAGAGCAGGGGGTGTCTTTTAAAAATTGTAACAATTCTGATCTGAAATTCCTCTCCATCCTTGCTCTCTCTTCCTCCTCTTACCCCTTCGACCCTTCTTCTCTCATTCTTTTCTTCCTTAGTTGCTTCCTTAAGAATACAGGTAAAATTTTATTCTTTCATCTTTAGCAATTCATGTTCTATTCAACATGAAAACTCTGCCTTGGGTTTCCATTCATGGTCCTGGAGCCCCTGAAGTGTGTTAACCAGGCCAACATGAACCTCTACTGCTAGGCAATACTTAGCAATCTTGCACCTCTCCAGGGATACTTCTTCACCTCAAGCATGGGACTACTCCCCTTTGTCTCTCCCAGCCTTGGCCATGCTGTTTGCCCTGGCTTGGAGGCTAGTGGAGACACATGTTCATTTGATTTGGCAGCAAGAATATTATTCATAGAGGGCTGGTATGTTTGTTTTGCATCAAGATTTTGACAGGGCTTCTGTGGCAGTCTGGGATTAGTGAAAGGGTTATAGAATTCGATCCCTTCAGAAACTTAGGGCAGATTTCCTCCTATGAACTAAAGATTTAGAACCTCTTTTTAGTCAAATTTCCTTTTAAAAAGGCTTTCAGAAGGACGGTCCTTCCCCCATCCAATCCAACTGAACAAGTGTTTATTAAGTACCTACTCTATGCCAGGTACCATACTATGAGCTGCAGAGACAGAAATAAAATGAAACCAAAGCTCCTGCACTCAAGGAGGTGACACTCTATGGGAGGATACAATATGTACACAATTAAAGAAATCCAAAGTCTCTACAAGGCATTTGGGGGAGGGCACTAGGAATTGTGGGAGGATCAGTTTAGGTTTCTTGTAGGAGGTGGCAATTGATGTTTGAGAAGTGAGAGACCAATAACAAATGAACAGCTGAGGGGATCAGGAAAGAGCCTCCCCTAGAAGGAGATATGTGAACCGAGCCTTCAGAAGGGAGGAGGGAATGCATCTCAGGCATGGGAGCCAGCTTGTGCCAATGGATGTGGGAGATGGCACCACCGATTTGGGAACAATGCTTCCCCTGCACCTGACAATGTACTGTATGTAGAAGGCAGTAAATAAATGTCATTTCAATGAATGAGTGAAGTCTCTGCACTAAGAGATTTTAGGACTCCCTTGGACTCTTGCATCAACTATCAGTTTTCCTCCAGTCATTCATTATCAGTCTTTTACTCTGTCCATATATAGATGGTTAGCAAAAAGGGTGAAGGTTGGGTAGGGAAATTCAGAAAGTCCCTCCAGTGATAGCAAGAAGAACTCTCCTGGGAAATATAGACTGCTCTGAACCCTCTCCTCTTGGATGACAGGACCCTTTCCTCTTTGGGACATTGATCATCATTGCCTGACTTTTCCTCCTTCCTCCCTCCCACCCATACACACTTCTCCATGGCTTTAGCCAAATGCATCCTGAATGCTCAGCCATCATCAGCTGTCTCTCCCTTCTTCTACCAGTGATAAAACCATCATTTTGTAAAAATAGATTGAGCTGTTTTATTATTCTATTCTGAGGCAGCAGATGAAACCAGATTAATTTTTTTTCAGGTGATAAAGCAAGTACTTTTGTTTAGGAAGAGAACATGGAATATGGGGAGTAAGAAAAACCTTTGGAGATCATACACCAAGGGCATATGCTATTGATCACATTTTTGGGGGAGGATATAAATGAATAATACCTTGAAGAACTCTGATCCTCAAACTTGGAAAATATAAGTAAGAAAAAGAAACTTGGAGGTCAATATCATTAATGAATATTGACATAGTTTAAATTAGTTACTTGTGAACAATACAGCAACGCATCAAGTAAGTTTTCATTGTCATCAAATAATAATAAGCAACATTTACATATATATATACACACACATAATCTCATTTGATATTCCCGGCAACTTGATGAAGTAGAGATTATGCTTTTTTTTCTTCATTTTTCAGATAGGGAAATTGAGAATGAAATAGAATCACATAGCTGGTAAATGTTTGTAGCAGGATTTGAATCCAAGTTTTCGTGATAGAAAGTCTAGTGCTGGTCCCACTGACCTACCCATGGAAGTGAAAGATAAATATTGTGACTTGTGACCTTGCACGAGTCATTTAACCTCTTTAAGACTCAGTTTCCTAATCTGTATAATAGGAATAATAACATGTACGTTGTGAGAATCAAGTGAGAATACATACACACATGTGTGTATATATATATGTATTATATTGCTTGTCAAACCTTTAAAGGCTAGGCTCTTATTTTTCAATCATCTCTTAAGCTACTTCTCTAGACTGGGATCGGAGAATCATAGCTTGAGAGCTAGAGGGCACCTTAAAGAGCATCAAGTCCATCCTTCCTAGAGGGGTTAAGTGGTTTGGCCAGTCATGGAGTATCAGAGGCAGGATTTGAACTTGTCTTCCTTACTCCTGGAAGTCCATCGGCTACATCACCTATAGGGCTCAGTGGGGTAATAAGCCACAGTTCCTGCCCTCAGACAGCTTCAATTACAAATCATTAATTAGGTTAGGACATGTGGACAGAAACACTTTGCTTTATGAATGGGAGATCCCCATTCCTCTTTGCTTGCAGCCCTGGACCTGCGGAAACTGATAAAATCTAATATGCTCCCACTCGAGTGTCTAGATCTAGAACCACCTTTAATGACTGGTGATGCTGTCCTCAAAGTCTGACCCCTTGTGGTCTTGGGGGAAGAAACCTGCAGCTTCCACCATGCCACCTGCAGTTGAGGATTCCCTCTGCCTTGGGCTGGTGACTTGATGCTCTGGACACTCCCATACAAAGAAATCCAGCAGTTCAGTTGTCCTGAGAGGAAAACCTAGCTGGATCACTTATTGTTATTTGGTCAGATTTTGCTGAATTAGCGAGTGGCTACTTTTTGCTTGCACGTTTTGTGGTGAATTTAGCAAGTCACTTAGCTTCCCCATCTGTACAATGGGGATGAGCACCCAGAGTACCTATGGCACCTTGTTAAGGTGAGGCTCACATAAGATGGTGTATGTATCTGCCTTCTGTTACTCCTGATATTGTGTCTGGAGGTGGCTCTGCGGATAATGTAGCTAATCTTTCTATCGAGCTTTGGACGTAATACCTCATTTGATGCTCATGATAATGCCGGCTGTAGTACTTTCATCGTCACCCCCATTTTGCAGATGGGGAAACTGGAGCACAAGCACAGAAAGGCTAAGCGACTTACCTGGGGTTGCTAAGCTAATGTCTGAGACGAGATTTCCGCTCAGATATTCCTCGTTTCAAGTCCAGCTCTAAGTTGAGAAGTGAGAGACTGATCTTCCTCAATCAAATGCTAAAAAACCAATACAAATTGTGTGTGTGGGGGGGGTTGGATCTCATATGAGTAATAGCAGCTAGCATGTCTATAGCATTTTAAGATTTGCAAAGTTCCGTACACGTTTATCTCATTGGATTCTCACATCAGTCCTGGGACGGACCTTTTTACAGATGAAGAAACAGGCAAACAGAAGTCAAGTGACTTGCCGGAGGTGACATGATCAGAAACTATCCCGACTCTGAATTTAACTTTCTTCACCGCTTTGTGGTCCTCCGAATGATGGACTTGGAGTGAGGAACACTTCAGTTCAAATTCTTCTTCAAGCTCTTACTAGTTGTGTGACCTTACACAAGTCACTCACCTCTCTCAGACTCAGTTTCCTCATCTATAAAATAATAACATTCACTTCGCAGGGTTGTGATGAGGATTAAGGGAATAAATACGTATAAAGTGCTTATCAAATCTTTAAATGCTAGCTTTTTATTAATACACATATATACAAATATCTTTGTAAATATACAATGTAACAAAGGCTTTTAATATTTGTAAAGTTCTTTTTAAATATTATTCTGTTATCCTATCATCATCACAAGAGGTAAAGTTGTTGCTGTGAGTAGTTTTATCCAGTTAAGTGACTTGCCTCGTCAGTGTTTGAGTGTGTGTGTGTGCGTGCGTGCATGCGTGTGTGTGTGTGTGTGTGTGTGTGTGTGTGTTTGAACTTACTTCCGTTCTACTCCATGGCAGACATGCTATCAGCTTCAATGAAGACTGCCCCAAGGTGGTGAGGAAACTCCCATCTTCTCCTATGTTCTGAGACAGGGTCTTGCTCATTGTGAGAGAAGCTGTTGAACAAACATCATTGGGAATGATGCATCTTGGTAAAGGAAAACCAAGTGTTCTAGTCTGTGAGGAAGTTGAGATGCTGCACCAGTCATGTCCCTAGCAGAATGGAAGGGTATTTATTGTTTTGTGTTTTTATCTCTGCGCATATTTTGTGGGTATTTTAGTAGATCCATGTTCAAGCATTTGATCTGCTTTGTCATTATAGGGTAAATAGGAAGTAATTAAGAGGGGGAGAGCACTGGAATTAAGAGAAGTTAGGGAAGGTTTCTTGTAGAAGATAGGATTTTAGTTGGCACTTAAAGGAAATCAGGGAGATCAGTAGGCAGAGATGAGGGAAAGCATTCTAGGCATGGGGAACAACCAGAGAAAATGGGCAGAGGCATGAGTTCAAAGCTAGCCAGACACATACTAACTCTATGAACCCTGAGCAGGTTACTTAATCCTGTTTGCCACAGTTTCCTTATCTGTAAAATGAGATGAAGAAGGCAATGGCAATCCACTCCATTATCTCTGCTGAGAAAACCTCAAATGGGGTCTTGTTCTGGAATAGTCAGAAGACCTGAGTCACTGGATCAAAGAATACATGGAGGGGAGTCAGGTGTAAGAAGACTGGAAGGGAGGAGGGGGCTGGTCTTGAAGGGCCTTGAATGCAAATCAGAGCATTTTGTATTTGATTCTAGAGGCAATAGAGAGTCATTGGAGTTTATTGATTAGAAGGTTGACATGGCTGGATCTGAACTTTAGGAACATCACTTTGATGTTTAAATACAGTAATAGTATTTCTCTTTTTTTGCTTGTTTCTTCTGAGTTTTGTTAGTGATGTACAGAAGTGCTGGTGGTTTTTGAGGGATTATCTTCCACTTATTACCTTGAATCATTTTTTTCTTTTTTTCCAAGTGGTCCAGGTGTTCTGAATAAACTATCATGGCATTTACAAATGATATTTACCATATCTGAATCAGTTATCTATAACCTTTTTTATGTATTTTTACTTGATTACTTTAAATAGCATTTCAAAAACTATTTTGAATCGTAAATAATAGTGAGAGTGAACTTAGTGGAGATGTCTGAAATATTTTTTCATTACATATTGTTCCAACTCCTGGTTCCACAATATACTTGTTATTGGGATTTGGAAAAATACTTCCTTTCCCATGTTATTTGGTGCTTTTTCTTTAAATTTATGTCGATGAATCTTATATCAAAGACCTTTTGCATTTACATGTTGATATGATATCTTATTGACATTTATTATGTTGATTTAAAATATTCTTGCATTTTGCTAATCTTACTGTGGATGGCATGCCATGAAAATTAAAATTTATTTGATAAATTGATATTGATTCTGTTTGCCAGTATCTTATTTAAAGTAATTTTATAATACTTTATTAATGAAACTTGCCTATAAGCTTGTTTTTATTTTCTATATTTTCTGGGTTTGGGCATCTGAGGTATATTTGGTTACATTTTATTTTTGCAAACAGTTTATGGGCTATTGGTATTTTTTTTGTCAGTATCTAATATAATTCACACTTGACAATATATCCATTTTTTAAAGATGGTACTTCATTAATCGAAGGAATCATCTGAGATTGATCAATTTGGGTTGTTTATTTCCTTTTTCAATTTGGACATTTTTACAAAAACTGATATAGATATTTCACCTGCTCAGTTTTCTTGGCATATCACTGTGTGGAATGTCTCATGGTTTATTGCTTTCGTTATTGTCTCTAATTGTTTTAAAAAATAATATTGTTTTCTATTCTCTTTGATTAATTTTCCTACTTTTTTTTTTTGCAGGGGAAGGGGAGGGTAGATTGATCTGGGCTTACCATTTAATCAGTGTGGAGTATTCTCCTTCTGGAAACTTCTTCCAAACTTGTCTGTAATCACTATTCTTAGAGACTTGTCTGTAGCACTGAGAGTTTGTTGACTTTCCCAGAGTCATGAGTGCATCAGAGACTAGATCTGAACCCAGGTCTTCTTGACTCATATACCACATTACTCTTCTTTCAACTTCAGAAGCCTTTTAAAAATAGTCATTTATTTTATCTACTAACTTATTTACTTTAAAAAACTTTTATTAATTTTCATTTAATTTATTTAATTTCCATCTTCACAGTTTTTCTTGGTGTACTAATCTATTTCTTTTAAACTTCTTAAATTGCAAACTCAATTCAACAATTTTCTTTTTCTCTCTTGGTTATGTGTGTTCTGGGATATAAATTTGCTTTTGAATACTTCTTTGGCTGCATCCCATAAATTTCGATATGCTGTATTTTTATTGTGGTTATCTTGCAAATACTATGTTATTCATGTCTCTGAATTGTTCTCTAATGCAGTGATTGCTCAACTACTAATATTGCTCCAGAGAGATCTATACCTTGATCATATTTTCCGGGTTGATCAAAATTCTTGCTGCATCATGATATATAAATGTAGTGTTTTAAAATTTTGCCTTTGTGAATTTATCTATGATATCTGTGCCCAAGAATGAGAGCATTATGTGAATGTTTATATGAATTCTACTATTATCATTCAGTCTCTATTTATGATTATCAAATCCATTTTTGTCAGTTCTGTATTCTTTGTTGTTTATAATTTTGTTATATTTGTTAAAATCTGTTAATGTAGTATTTAAGTCTCCCATCCTTACCAATTTTATATCTAATTTTCTTTGCAATTCCATTAACTTTTCCTTTATAAATTTAATTGTTATAACCATTAAACTTGCAAATACTCAATTTGCCTTTTAGCATGATATAATATTCTTGATTATTTCTTTAATATTTTCTTATTTAAATTCAGCTGTCAGATTTCATCACTGCAACTCAGGATGTTCTATAATTAGCTGAAACATGCTGTATTTGAAGCCATCCTTTCCTCTTAAATCTGCATATAACTTTTATCATTAGATTAATTTGCCATAGGCAATGTTATTGAAGTTTCATTTTAAACATTTTGCAACCTTTTTAAATAGAATTAAATTTATTTCATTTTAAAGTGATGACTAAATTCAACTTAACCTCTACTATTCTTTGTTAAATAATTAATTTTTAAAAAAGGAATACAGTCTTCCTTATTTTGTCATATTAGTTCTTCCTACATTTATCATAAACACATGTAGTCATGCACAATACAGACATGAATTTTACATAATGAATTCTATAAGTTTTGTGAAAACTCATCATGAGTTTTCTCATCATGATTTCAGTTCTTCTCCCTACCCTATCTCTCCACTCTAATTTCCCTGTTCTTTTCCCTCTGAAATAATACTCAAATGGATCTGTGATTTCACTGATTTGTCCATTATATATTTGTCTAAGAAATTCTGGTGTTTGTTTTATTCCTTTTCTCATTCTAAATTTCTCATATCGAATGGAATCCTCTGGAAAAGCTTCCTTCTTTGGAATTCTTCAAGCAGAGTTTGGACATGTTCTTGTCCAAAACGTTTTGGTGGGTATTCCTCTAGGTATGGGTTGGAGCAGGCCATCACTGAGGTCCCTTCTAATACAAATGCTGTGATTTTTGTTTACATGTTCTATCTGCTCACAGCAGAGGCAGCTAGATGAATCAATCATTGGATTTACTCTTGTTAACCTCCTTTGAATTCTGTATATTTGCAGTCTGTCTCACTTTTCAGCATTTCTGGAAATTTACGTTATACTTTCCTGAAAGTCTTTTTTCTACACTTTTGGGAAAGCCTAATAATTCTTATATTTTTCTCCCTTTGATTTTTCTCCAGATCTGTATCTTTTTTTTCTGTATCGGTTTTATTTTACTACCTCTACTTTTTGTTGCACCATTCTGTCCTCCAATAAATATAATTCTATTTTTCATCCAATATATAGTTTGATTTAAATTTTCCACAGATATTTCTAAATTTTCATTTCATCATCATCCTGTCCTCAAAATCATTAGTTGCACTTAGCTGTTTCATTAGTTCAAAACTGAATTTAATAAGCAATTTTGTTAAATGTCTCTATGCAAAATACTGTACTAGATACTGGTGACATAAAGACAAACCTAAAAAATGACTTCTGCCCTAAATAAACTTACGGTCAGCATTTCATCTCTTGATATTTTTCTTTCATTTTGTTGTGGCTTGAAAAGAAATTAACCGCCCCCCCCGCCCCGATATTCACTTTAGTGTTGTTTCAGCTTTTTTTTCTTTTTCCTTTTTGTGGGGTGGGGTGGTCTGTGATCTTTCTTTTGTCTGCTCATTTCCCTAGGTGGTTTTCCAAAGGTCTTTTGGGCATTTCTGGCAGTTTTATTTCATTGTCTTTCATTCGTGCAATTTTAGAGGAGAAATACTGAGGGAATGGGTTCCCTTGTGACTGCTTTCTTATTTTTCAATTTTCCAGGAACTGTCTTATTATCTCTCCCTCCCTCCCTTGTTTTTTTAGAAACTGTAATGATGCATATTGTGTAATGTTTTTATTCGAAGTTATGTTCACATTGGGTCATCCCCAAGCTGTGCCTTTGATTTGTCCCTAATGTCTCCTAATGCCTCCATTCAGCAAATATTTAGACTTTATGTATTTTTGTATCTTTGCCAGACTTTGTTTAACTTTTGGAGCTCATTTTTGTTGATACTGTGATACCAAACAGAAAAGATTTTTCTTTGACACATCCTGTTCATTCTCCCATTTTTCCTATTTCGACTTTTATTACAAAGTCATTTTAAATCTTTTCTTGAACAGATTTTTAATTATTTTTTGAGATTTCCATATTTTAAAATATTATATGGCTTTATTAAAATCTATGCCCTACATTATTTATTCCTGTTTTTTAACCTTTCTTCCAATATTTTTTCCCTTACAATTATTTGTCTGTCAATTAAGGTGTATGATGCACTGGGGCTTTGTCTATGAATATTAATTTTCTTTCTTTTTCTTCTGTTCTCATTTTTTTTCATTTGATGAACAAACATGGGGCACAGTGCAATAATCTGTTCCCTCTGGTTTGTGCAGTTTTGACACTTCTGAGCAAATTCTACTTTTTCTGTATGTTTCAGAACAAATTGTCTCATCTTTAAATTCTGATTTTTGTGGTCTTTATCATGATCTGAGAAGTCAATTCACATTTTAAATCTCTATTTAAGGGCAGCCAGGTGGTATAGTAGATAGAACACTGGGCTTGGACATTTATTAGCTGTGTGAACTTGGGCAAGCCACTTGACCTCAGTTTTATCAACTGTAAAATGAGGAGAGTAGTGGCACCTAAGTCATGGGGTTGTTAAGAGGATCAGATATGACACTCTGTGTTAAGACCTCGGTGAACCTAAATGTACTGTCTAAATTGTGGCTACTGTTGTTATCACGATTCCTATTAGGACAGTAGTCATATTTATTGAAAAAATAAAGAATAATCATTCAATCAGTAAGCATTTATTAACTGTCAACTGCATGCCAGGCACTGTGCTAGGTTCTGCATATACTAATATTAATATGTTATAAAAATATACAAGTATTATACAAATAGATCATATTTATATATGCTACACAATGTATTAAATATGAGTATTAAATAGTTCCTGTCCTCAAGGAATTTACATTCTACCAGGGAATATAACATTAAAGACTATAATTCAGAGCATGTATCATGTAAATACAAGGTTGTATGACCCTGAGTAAATCACTTAACACCAATTGCCTCAAAATAAAGTAACTAGAAGGTAATTTTGGGAGAGGGCAGCATTAGTAGTTGGGGCAATCAGGAAGGACCACTTGTAGGAGGTCACATTTGAGTGGAGCTTTGAAGGAAGAGATTCTAAGTGGCAGTGAAGAGAAGTGAGTGCATTCCAGGCAGGAGGGACAGCTGGTACAAAGGCAAGGAGACTGGAGATGGAAAAGAGTGACTGAGGAGTGGACCATAACATAGAGTGTGGGAGGATAACATCCAATAAACCTGCAGTCAGAATATGAAGGGCTTGAAAAGCCAAATCTAGGAGTTTGTTTTTAATCCTAGAAGTGAGCCAAGGCTCACTGGAGCTGGAGATTGACATGGTCAGATGGGCACTTTAGTAATTGCACTTTGGCACCTTGTGGAGGATGGATGGGAGAGGCTGGAGACCAGGACACTCTTGGTGGGGTATAGCAATGGTCCAGAAAAGGGTGATAAAGGCCTGAATGAGGTTTGTAGTGGCAACACAAGTAGAGAAAAGGATGTGAACAGGAGGTAAGTTGAGTAGAATCTGCGAACGATGGCAACAGATTGGATACAGCGTGAGGATGCTAGGTAGTGCACTGGTTAGAGTCCTAGACCTGGAATCAGGAGGACCTGAGTTCAAATCAGGCCGAAGACCCTTAAAGCTATGAGATTCTGGGCAAACCTCTTAAGCTCTAAGGCAAACTGAGCTTCCTCATCTATAAAATGAGAATAGAAATAGCAGCTGCCTGATAGAGTTGCTGGAGGATCAAATGAAATGCTGTTTGAACTGGGGAGTGTAAAGCTTTGCTCTCCTTAAAGTGCCATACACCTGCCAGCTATTTGTCATCGTAATTGTCACTTCTGTCCCAAAGCTCATTGACAGGAGACTCTTCTTCTTGGAGGAGATGAATGCCACCCATATGTGAGGGCTGGACAGAGTTGGTGAGAACAGGGGAACTCCAGCCTTCTTTGACTGCCTTGGGGACTTGTGGCTTCTCTGGGCTTTCTTGTTGGGGTGCTTGGCTACATTGCCCCACCTGCCACCCTGAATCCAAGCTTTTCATGGCTTATCCTCGTGAGGATCCCCTGTGACACCTGAAACCAAGGATTGATATCCCAAAGCATAAATGAACAGTGCTGGGATCAAAGAAGGAAAGCAGCAGTTAAGAGTACAGCGGGAAGAGGGTGGGAGGAGAGCACCTAGCTTGGTCTTACTTTCAAAGGTGCAGATGGTCAGTCAGAGGAAGCTATTCCATGTGGTAAGGACAAATAAGCTCCATGTTAGGCAAACTGAGCATGCTTAAAGACTAGGTTACGTGATGACGATGATGATGATGACCATGATCTCAAGAATAACTCTGAAGCTGCAAACTTGGATGACTAGAAGATGGTGATGCCTTCAACAGACATATAGAAGTTGGGAAAAGGGATGGGTTTGGGGGGGAGATACTGAATTCTATTTTGTTCATGTGGAGTTTGAGATGTGGCCAGTATATCCAGTTTGAACTAGGCAATGGGCAGTTGTGTCTGTAGGACTTAGTGCTTGGCACTGTGCCATAGTAGGTACTTACTAAGTACTTGTTGATTGATTCTCGGGAACTGGAGGTAACTAGAAAAAGTCAGTCTGCATCTAAAGATCTGAGAGTCATCTGAATAGAGACAATTGAACTCAGGAGAGCTGATGATATGACTGAAAGAGAAAATGCGTGTGTGTTCGTACTTCACTGCTGAAGAAGACCATGCCATCAGAGAAATGATGACATGACTTGTACTTGACCTTGTTTTGAGGGAGGGCTGTGCAGGTCACCAGCCTCACTTCTCCTCCAGAGCCATCTGAATTCAGTGATTAATATTCATCAGGATGACTGGAGGTGACCCAGGATGAGTCAATTGGGGTTAAGTGACTTGCCCAAGGTCACACAGCTAGTGAGTGTCAAGTGTCTGAGGTGAGATTTGAACTCAGGTCCTCCTGACTCCTGCCCTGGCGCTATATCCACTGCATCACCTACCTGCAAAAGAGGAAATACAGAGAGAAAAGAGAAGAGGTCCCTGGGTAGAATCTTTGGGTATACCTATTGTCAGGCCATAAATGCGGAGCCAGCAAAGGAGACTGAGCAGGAATAGGTAGGGGGAGAACCAGGAAGAATAAAAGTCACAAAAACCCACAGAAGAGAAACTATCCAAGAGGAGAGGGTGGGCATTAGTGATAAATAGGTGGGGAAAGACTTGGACTTTTTTTATAAGCAGCAAGGAAAGAGAGAGACCCTGATACTCAGAAAGGAGAAGGGAAGAAGTGAATAAAGGGGAAAAGAAGGGGATATGGCAGAAGGGAGAAGGTTTAGAGCAGCCTTTGGGGAGAATGCCCTGGGGAGTAGGCAGTGAGCACCATGTTGTCTTGGGGAGGAAGTGGACTGGACTAGAATCTTAAGCTCTTCTAGTAGGTGTTCCCAAAGTGTTGAATGGCACTATTACGGGAAAGAAAGAGAATGAGAGGCAAGAGTTCATGTAGGTAGGTGTGCGTGTCCAGAAAGCAGACTTAGGGCTTCATAGCAAGCATTCCTGGTAGGGGTGGGTGAGCAGGACCCAAAGGGGACAGTCAGAGAGCAAACAGACTTGACGTGGCAGTTGGCATAGATAGCATCATGGCATTTCACATTTAGGGTTGGACAAACACCAGCTCATCCAGTGCAAGCTGGCGGAGGTTAGAAGCCAGATTTGTAGATATAGGGGTGAGTTGGGGGTAGGGCTAGAGCTACTGAGCATGAAATATAAAGCATGAAAGGCAGTGTGGTGTGATTTATAGAGGTCATCAGAAGATAGATTTAAAGCTGAAAGGGCCTTTAGAGATCATGAGTCCAACATCCTTCTGACAGAAGAGGAAAGGGAGGCTTAGAGAGGTGACTTGCCCAGGGTCCCCCAGGCACAATTCATTAGAGGTAGGATTGGAGCCTAATCTTAGTTGTGTCATTCTCTGTACTCCATCTCTACCCCATGCTGCTCTCTAAGATCATGGATAAAACCTAGGACTTCACCTTGGTTTGGGGTTCTTTGTAAAGTAAGCATCATAGTGGGGATAAAGTAGATATTAGGAAATGTTAGCTCTCTTTAACCAAAAAACCCCAACACATGTATTTCAATGTTTGATAACTTTTGACAGATCTTTTCCTTTTTTTACCTATTTATGGTGCCCATACAAGTTTCATCCCTAGGTGCCCTTGAGATGATTTGGCTCAGGGTGGTCTCTCTCTAAATGTGTATTATATTGTAAATGTGTATTATATTGTAGCAACATTCTTTGCAACATTCATAAGGCAGTTTAGAAATAAAGGGCATAAAATAAAAGCTAAATGTTGGGTAAAGAAGAGTCTCCTGCTTCTTTTGCTACCAGGCCTGTCTTTTAATTTCCTTTTCTGGCTGTGGCCTGATGTGTATTATTTATTCTTTGTTTTTACTATTAACTTCAAATAAAGATTTTAGTTTTTATAATTAATTGGTGGCATTCATTTTCAAATTCTGGTTCCTTGAGCAGGTATATAAAAGTGGTAGGAAATTAGGTAAGGAGAAGTTTGTTTTTTTTTTTAAAAGAATGATGCGACTTTAAAATGTTACCTTATTTTCCCTGATCTGTCATCTGTTTCCATGGAAATAGAATTAGGGGATAGCTGGTAAGGATTTGTTTCAGTGCTGCCTGGCTCCTGCTTTCTTTCTGTGGTGGTTTCCATAGAAATGAAAATGAAGTCAGTCCAAAAGAAGGGGCTAAGGATGCTCTCAGGTAGGGGTTGGAAGGGCCATCTCTGGGCTGCCACTTGCCCCTCGCTCTGATCAGTGAGGCTTTTTATCTGTGGGGTCTGCAGTACTTGTTGGGGGCTCAGGAGTTAACTCTCTTAGGGCTGTCAGAAATACTAAAATGAAAAGCTTGTTGTCCTGTACCCCGTTGCTTCATCAGGATATGTTAGATTATTAGAATATCAGATCAGACCTCCCTTCCTAAAGTTTTCGTTGAGTTTTGCAGATAATCCTGGGCTCTCTACAGCTCTGGTGGTGGAGGGCAAAGCTCTGGCAAGTTTGAGTGTAGGTGTAGTGATGGATGGTGGGTCTTCCACCTGAGAACCATCAGAGCTATGTTCAGAGTATCATTGCTAGATGGGCACCAGAGGGATCAATGTTTTGGTGACCACATCTCTTAAGACCATCTCCTCATTCTTAGGGATCTGAGAATTGAAAGAGGCTTTACAAGTCTCATATATAATCTCATCTTCTCATTTTGCAGTTGGAGAAACTGAGGCCAGGGAGTAACTTACCCAAGGTCCCATAGGCAACATGTATCAAAGACAGGATTAGACTCAATTTCTCTGATTCCAGAACCAATGTTCTTTGGAGTCATGCCCACCCTGGGCCCATGTTGGATCACTGACATGCATTGGGAGCAGAGCCTGGCCAGATATTGCCCTGACTGTTCTGAAGGATCTTTATTCATTTTCTTCATTTTTGTTTTTCTTCCTGAGAGTTGAATCGATGACTTAGGTCTTTCTTGAGTATTACAGTTCTGTGTACATGATTTCGGGTCTCCAAAGGGCTGTCTTGGGGGTAACTTTTGATCGAATCCAAGTTTTACAGAATAAATCCTTTTCTTAAGGGGATTTGTTCTGTGAAGTTTAGATTCAGGAAAAAGGGCCACACTTGAGGACCTAAAGGGTCACATGTGGCCTCAAGGCTGAAGGTTCTCCCCTGTCCCCCTTTAAGGTGTACAGCCTCACTCAATCCCACCAGCAGGCAGAAAGAGCATCCAGATTTCTTGTCTCTTCAGCATGCAAGGAAAATAACAAAGAAGAAGGTTGATGGTCTGCTCACAGAAGAAATGTAGACCTTTCTGATTTTTCCTTTGTAGTTTCGGTTTTTACTTTTTGCATTTTTAAATTTTTTTTTCTGCTCAGAAGAGTTGACCTATATCAGCAATGCATATAGCAAAATCCAAGTAAATGGAATGATAATTGTGACAGTAATAGCTAGCATTAATATAGCCTTTGGAAGTTTTCAAAGTACTCCACATGTTATTTCATTGGATCTCTACAATAATCCTGAGTTAAGGCCTAGAATTATTCTTTCTTTCTTTTTTTTAATGGTTATTTATTTTTGGTTTTCAACATTTATTTCCACAAAATTTTGAGTTCCAAATTTTCTCTCCATCTCTCCCTCCCCTCACCCCAAAACACCAAGCATGCTGATTACCCCTTCCACCAATCTTCCCTCCCTTCTAATACCCCTCCCTTCCCTTATCCCCATCTTCTTTCTTGTCTTGTAGGGCAAGATAAATTTCTATACCCCATTACCTGTATTTCTTATTTCCCAGTTGTATGCAAAAACAATTCTCAATATTTATTCCTAAAACTTGGAGTTCCAACTTCTCTTCCTTCCTTCCTCCCCACCCATCCCGACCGAGAAGGCAAATATAGGCTATATATGTGTAGTTTTGCAAATGACTTCCATAATAGTCATATTGTGTAAGACTGACTATATTTTTCTCCAGCCTATCCTGCTCCCCATTTCTTCTATTCTCTCTTTTGACCTTGTCCCTCTCCAAGAGTGTTGACTTCTAATTGCTCCCTCCTCTCATTTGCCCTCCCTTCCATCATCCCCCACTCTCCTTATCATCTTCTCCCCTAATTTTCTGTATTGTAAGATAGATTTTCATGCCAAACTGAGTGTGTGTTATTCCTTCCTTGAACCAAATGTGATGAGAGTAAGTTTCACTTTTCTCCTCTCACCTTCCCCCTTTTTCCCTCCATTGAAAACAGTTTTCTTGCCTCTTTTATGAGAGATAATTTGCCCCATTCCATTTCTCCCTTTCTCCTCCCAATATATCCCTCTCTCACTCCTTATTTTTTTTCATATATGATCCCTTGCTATTCAACTCATCCTGTGTTCTCTGTATATACATATATGTGTGTGTATACATATGTGTATGTGTATGTGTGTGTATAATCCTTCCAACTACTCAAATACTGAGAAAAGTTTCAAGAGTTACAAATATTGTCTTAACATGTAGGAATGTAAACAGCTCAACTTTGGTAAGTCCCTTATATTTTATCTTTCCTGTTTACTTTTTCATGCTTTTCTTGATTCTTGTGTTTGAAAGTCAAATTTTCTTTTCAGCTCTGGTCTTTTTATCAAGAATAATTGAAAGTCCTCTATTTCATTGAATGATCATTTTTCCCTTGAAGTATTATACTCAGTTATGCTGTGTAAATGATTCTTGGTTTTAATCCTAGTTCCTTTCACTTCTGGAATGTCATATTCCAAGCCCTCCGATCCCTTAATGTAGAAGATGCTAGATCTTGTGTTATCTTGATTGTATTTCAACAATACTCCAATTGTTTCTTTGTAGTTGCTTGCAATATTTTCTCCTTAACCTGGGAACTCTGGAATTTGGCTACAATATTCCTAGGAGTTTCACTTTTTGAATTTCTTTAAGAAAGTGATTGGTGTATTCTTTCAATGTTTATTTTGCCCTCTGATTCTAGAATATTGGTTTTTCTTGAAAATTTCATGAAAGATGATGTCTAGGTTCTTTTTTTGATCATGGCTTTCAGGTAGTCCCATAATTTTTAAATTGTCTCTCCTGGATATATTTTCCAGGTCTATTTGTTTTCCAACGAGATATTTCATGTTATCTTCCATTTTTTCATTCTATTGGTTTTGTTTTGTGATTTCTTGGTTTCCCATAAAGTCATTAGCTTTCATCTGTTCCATTCTACTTTTTAAAGAAGTATTTTCTTTAGTGAGCTTTTGAACTTCCTTTTCAATTTGGCTAATTTTACTTTTGAAAGCATTCTTCTCATTGGCTTTTTGGACCTCTTTTGCCACTTGAGTTAGCCTACTTTTAAGGTGTTATTTTCTTCAGCATTTTTTGGATCTTCTTTAGCAAACCATTAACTTGCTTTTCATGATTTTCTTGCATTGCCCTCATTTCTCTTCCCAATTTTTCCTCCACCTCTCTTACTTGATTTTCAAAGTTCTTTTTGAGCTCTTCTATTACCTGAGACCATTGAATATTTATTTTGGATGCCTTTGATGGGAAGCATTGTTCTTCCTCATCTGTAAGGATGGAAGAAAATACCTGTTCACCAAGAAAGTAACCTTCTGTAGTCTTATTTTTTTCCCTTTTGTGGGCATTTTCCCAGCCAGTTATTTGACTTTTGAGTCCTTTATCAAGAGGAGGGTATACTCTGGGGACCTGTAAGTTCTCAGTTCCTCCAAGGTGGCACAATCAAGGGAGAGGAATTTACTCTTCTCCTGGCCTGACCATTAGTTTGGGAGCAACCAGAAACTTTTGTGCCAGAATCTGTGAGTAGTAGAATTCTCTCTCCACAACAGCCCCAAGCTGTGCCATGGCAGCACTCCTTCTCATTCCCAGGTCAGGAGATTCAGATCAGTTGCTGAATTCCCCCAGGGGCTTTAGACTGAGGGCTCCAAAATGCATGCTGCTACTATGGCTGCTGCTGCCTCCGCTGCCATCACCTGGGGCTGGGACTAAAAGAGGATCCTGCTCCCTTCTCACCCAGTTGAAAAAGCCCTCTCACTGACCTTTGAAGTTGTCCATGGCATTTGTGGGTTGAGGGAATCTGAGAACTTCCACTGCTGCTGAGGATTCTGCCCCCAAGGCCTGTTATGGTCCTGTTCCTCCCAGTGCCATGCAGCTAAGGCTGGACTGCACTCCACTCCTTGCCCTATGTGATAGACTTTTCCTGTCAGCCTTACAGGCCACCTTGGGCTGGAAATCTCTTTAACTCTGTCATTCTTTGGCTTCTGCTGCTCTAGAATTTGTTGAAAGTCACTTTTTTACAGGTATTTTATGGGCTGTGGGGGAAAAGCTAGAGTCAGCCACCATCTTGGCTCTGCCCACCAAGTCTTAGAATTATTCCCATTGGACAGAAAAGAAAACTGAGGCAAATGGTGATTGCATGACTTGCCCTGGGTTACATGACTCAGCCAGCAAGTGTCTGAGGGAGAATTTGAGTTCAGGTCTTCCTGACACCAAGTCCAATGCTTTGTGCACTGTGGTACCACAAAATTGAAAAATGCTTCTTGTTCAAAGTATGATGTGCAATTGCCTCATCAGTGCATATACTTTGGACAGATACCGTGGATAGATTAGGACAGAATTGAACAGGAGGAGAGCAGGCCGAGTAGCTTTTGGACGTTGGCATGCCACATATAATAATGCCACATTCTACTATTAATTAATTAATGTGTTATGTAACATACGTTAAATATCATATATTATTCTCATGTAATGGTAACTAACATTTACATAGTACTTTATGGTTTGCAAAGTAATTTACTATGAGTCATGGAATGCTACAGTATCCCAAGAATTAAAGTGAAGGCTGAATGACCTTACCAATGAGAAGTCCACAAGAGAAGCAGTGTCAACATGTCACCTATAACATACTTTACTGTACAGGAAGTGGGCTGGTCATGTTGAAAAATGGAGAGGCAAACAAGACTGGGCCAATCCCAGACATGAAGAGAGTCTCCAGATTATTGAGTGCAGAGAGGTCATAGACAAAAATCTCACAGACACTCACAGAGAAGGAGTGGAGAGAATAGGAACAGGAAAGAAAGAGAGGGAGAGAGAGGAAGGGAGAAGAAAGGAGAAGAGGAGAGAAAGAGAAAGGGGAGGAGGGGGAGGGGAAGAGAGGAAGGGAAACAAAGAACATTTATCAAGGACCTGCTATGGGTCAAGCAATTTGCTAATCTAGACAAGTCACTTCCACTTTCTGGGTCTCAGTTTCCTCATCTGTAAAATGAGAGGATTAGTCTGCATGACCTCTAAGATCCCTTAATGAGTATTTTGACTATTAATTAATTGATTGTGGATCATGAATACTGAAGAATTTTCAATTTGCTTAATTGTGGGCTAGGGCTATATTTTTTCCTTCAGTAATTCACAGAGTTCTGTGATTTCATCTGTGGAGATTTTCTTCTTTAGATAAATTATAACCCCTCTTAAAATTTTGTGTATATGACTTCATAAGTGACTTTCAACCAAAAAGCAAAACCCCCAGACCCAGCAGCTGGTACGGAGCCTCTTAGGGCCTGCCTGGGATGGTCTTTGGGCAGCAGCATATACAGGTCTGTCCTTGAAGTCTTCTGAACTTAGATCTGCCAGAGCTTACACTCTGATGGTGAAACTTTCAAGGACCCAGGGTCGATACCTCATCACAAGGAGGCATCTGAGGGAACCTAGAATGTGGGCTGCATGCATTTATTTAAATTAAATCTGCCTGTCGTTCTAATAGAACAGTTGGTTGGAAGTTGACTATGACTAATAGATATCATTAGCAGAAATAATCTGTCAAAATAAAGATGAGTCCTTTGTGAAAAGTGATATTGAAATAACAAGAGATAGGATAGAAAAAGTGTCTGCTCCTGGGATGGGCAGGGCATGAGACTTCCCTAGAAGGTTATTGGATGCATGGTCCATGGCATGGTGGGCAATATACCCAGTTTGCCACTGTTTAAAGGTATAGGGACTAGAGTCATATGATATCCTGGAAACTCTGGAAGGCAGCATGGCATGGTCTTGGGGACAGGAATGCCAGAATTCAAACTCTGCTTCTGACTCTTTTTGACCATGTGTGGTGTGAGGGAGTTATCTTCAGTGGTCTCTGGTTCAACTTGAAGTCGTTGATCCTGTGACTGCCATTGTATGATCTGGTCAGGAGGGCATTTCACCCAGTGACCTCTAAAGAAGAAAAATGATGAGAATAAAAGATCTGAGTAAGAAACAAGGGGGCTGGTTCTGTGGTAAGTGCCAGGGATAGACAGCCAGTGGTCACCCTTAAACTCCATCAGGGATGTTCGTGATGCATGGTGAAAGTGACAAAAACCCTGGCTTGTTGGATGGACTTGCTGTGCTAAAGTTGTGGGAGGACATGGATAAGAGACATGCATGAAGTCTGTGTTCCTCATCTTTGAAGGGGGTGCTGGTCCTGATGAGATACCAGTATAGAGTCAAGAAGGTACAGGGGAAAGAATGCTAGTCAGAGGGTGTTCGGTTCTCCTCTCTGTCATTTATCTCCTGGGTGACTTGGACAAATCACTTAATACTCCTCAGTCTCAGTTTTCACAGCTGTCAAATGCCTCCAAGATTCTTTCCAACTTGAGACCTGTGATCATGAGAGCAATGAAATTTTTATTTTAAATTTGCCAACCAGGAGAATTGCAAATAAAGGCATCCATCGTCAGCTCCCAATGACTTCTGTGTGTATGGCTAAATTATTTCCATTATTATGTCTGGAGAGAAGGACCTCCTTTCTCATTGGTCAGCTTCCTCCCTGATAGTGAACACCATGGACCATGGCTGCTACATCTTCTTCTCTGGCCTATCTTCTCCTTTCTTTACCCTGCTGGCAGAGAGGTACCTGAGGATTTTGGGTTCCTCACTTCAGGATGGATCCCCCAAATATTTCCCTTTCATTAGTGTCTCCTCAGGAGTTCAGTAGTGTGGCCAGATCATTGAGCTGAAAGTTATTGAGACAGTGTTCTACATATGTTATCTCATGTCAACCTTACAACAACCCTGTAATGTAAGGTCTATGAGTATTAGGGACAGGGACTAGATCTGGGATTTCATTAGTATTGGGACTCTCAGGTGAGGAAACTGCTTCTATTCAGGCTGCCATTTTCTCTGCAACTTACCATCTTAGAGAATCACCAAGGGAACTAAAGGTTAAATGACTTGCCCAGGGTCAAGTATAGGTTAGAGACAAGATTTGAACCCAGGCCTTCCTGCCTTCAGGGCTGGTTCTCTACCCACTATACCATGTTTCATGCCTTAGAATCCTCATTTTTATAGGTCAGGAAACTTGGACTCTGAGATGTGAAGGGACTTGCTCCCATAGTCACAAAGAAAGCAAGTGTCGGAGGTTGTCTTCAGATTCAGGGGCCTCCTGACTCAAAGTCCATATTCCATGATCTTGACACCAGCTTGCTAAAGATTGTTTAGTCTGATGAGTCCTAGTCCTTGTGATATGAAGATAACTTTTAAGGTAAAGCACAAACAAATGAACCCTTCCATTGCAACTTCGTGAGAGTTGTCTGCTAATCTCTATGATTGAGGAGATGGATCTGTCAGTGGAGAAAATTCCAGGATGAAGTCAGTAATTCTTTTACATGAATCTGTATGTTAGTTATCATGTTTGTTACCTGTATGTTTAAATTAGTCTATATATGTGTGTACATTTACATGATCCATTGTATATTGCCTACAACAGACATGTTGCTTATATCCATACTGAATTGTTTAATGAATGGGTTCCTTGTCCATTTAGCCATCTACTCATCTTTCATCAGTTGATTTGGGTTTTATTAGCTCGATTCCTCTCCTCCCCTCCCCTCCCCTCTCCTCTCTTCTCCTCTCCTCTCCTTAAGGGCTCTTCTGGATCCTTCTAGCTTTAGAGTGATTATCAGTGGTAACTGTAGCTCTTTCTCTCCCAGCCTGATGGCTTTCTTTTTCTTGGCTTCATTAAAGGGATCATGCTCTGGCTACTTCATAAACAGGTCTATTCAATGAATGGGTGTTGCCTCACCCTAAGTGAGTACCTGCAAAGACCTTGGCCTAAAGGGCCCAAGGTCTCCCAGTGTATCCTGGGTCATCTCCAGTCATCCTGATGAATATCTGGTCACTGGATTCAGGTGACTCTGGAGGAGAAATGAGGCTGATGACCTGCACAGCCCTTCTTCACTCAAAACCAAGTCAAGTGCAAGTGATGTCATCATTTCTTTGATGGTGTGGTCTTTTTTAGCAATGAAGGACAAACACAACAAGAACCTGGCAATTGTAGACTGTTGGATGAGACCCAGTGATCTTTTCTAACCTCCTCCTTCTCCTCCTTAACATTTAGGTAACACTTACTATGGGCCAGGCACTATGCTAAGTGCTTATCAATATTATCTCATTTGACACTCACAACAGTCCTGGGAGGTAGGTGCCATTTATCACCCTCATTTTACAAGTGGAGAAACCAAGGCAAACAGGTTAAAGTGACATGCCCAAGAACACCCAGTTAGGGAGTATCTGAAGCTGTATTTGAACTCAAGTCTTCTGACTCCAGTCTGAGTCGTCTCTCCACTGTACCACCTGCCTGCTTTCATTTCACAGTTGTGGAAAGTAGAGCTCTTCCTGATGGAGAACCAGGGACTCAATGACTCACAGGACCTGCTTGGACCTCATATCTTGTCGAATCCACTACCTTCACTTGACAATCCTAGGAGATGTAAAGATAAATAATTAGTCCAAGGTCATACAGCTCTGGTTAGTACTTTCAGTGAACCATAGACCTACAACTAGAAATGACTTTAGAGGCCATCTCATTGGACTACCCCCGTTTGGCACATGTTAAACCAGAGAGAACAAGTCTTTTGCCCAAGGTCACACATTACCACACAGGCAGTAATAATTGTTCCTCTGACTCCTAGTTCAGTGTTCCCTCTATCTCTGTCCCTCACTGTCTCTCTGTCTCTGTTTCTCTCTCCCCTTCCCCCATGCATTCTCTCTGTCTCTGTCTCTCTCCCTGTCTCACTCTCTTCTCTGAACCACACTCATTTCAGTTACTGTATATGTTGCTTGAAGGCTCAATATAGGCTTGGATCCATGCCTTAGAATTTCTTAACTTTGTTGATTTCAAAGGGTTTCTTAGCATCATCTCAGCAAAATTCTTACAGTTCATTTCCTTTGATTTTCTTTCAATTGTCCTGAGAAAAAAGGGATAGAAAAATCCGGGAGAGTAGAAATAGATGTGATGCTATGCATTTATATAATATTTTTTTCTGTTAGAGCAAGATTACACTTATTTATACTTTCTTGCCCTCAGAGAATAAACATAATCACAACCAACAGAAATGTCAGAACCAGGAGGAAAGGGCAACATTCTTTAGGATCAGCTGCAATGGACGGACATTTCAGAACCAGAATTGAAAGACACAAATTGCAAGAAGAAAAAGAGAATGGTTAAAGAGCTTTGTTGGTTGCTCAAAGAAAAGCCATGCCAGATACATAGGCAAGTACCAGGTACCATTCTAAGTACTGTGGATAGAAATAGAACCCATCAAGTAACCCTGACCTCGAGGTGCTTGCATTCAAATAGAAAAGAGCAACTTATAAAGGGAGCAGGAAGATGGAGTGTAATCTAGGCAGATTTCTTGGCAAAATAAGGGGAAAGTTCCTCTAATGGACTAGATACATTAGGGAAAATTGGCATGGTTGGTAGAAAAGGGAGATCCTTCCTTGAAAATATTTTATAAAGATATTGTTTGAAATATTACTTTAAATAATTTTTTTTAAAGATAGTAACCCCAAAGGCACTGATAGAGGATAAAAGTAAGCAAAAGTATAAGTTTAAAAATTCACCAAACTGCACAATTTGGACATTTGCATTGTGATTTTAACTTTTCAATTTGAAGTTCATTTTGAACTTCACCAAATGATGACATGGTGGATGTTGCTGTAAGTGTGGTGGTGGTGGTGGTGGGAGGGAGAGGAGAGCTGAACTGGGGACTACAAAATCTACAATCTGTTCCCAGCTCTATTACTAGTCAACTATGACCTTGAGTGTGACCTCACCCCTCTAGGCTTTATCTGTTGGCTAAAGACATTTGAAGGTCCTTTCTGGCTTTGTATCTATGATTCTCTGAATCTTTTTAATAGAAGAGGAAACAGAGAAGTGGACAGACTCAGGCAAGGTCAGAAAGTACAGGCAGCTACCGATGAACACAAATAACAAATCCCCTAAAGTGGTCTCCTAAAGTGTATTAGAATTTATACTATCTGAATTATAATTATGTAAAATGTGGTCATTGGTTCCAGGCTAATAAAAAAGACAGGGTGAATTTGACTAATATGCCCACTTCAAGGGACTTGTTATTTGAACTAAATAATGAGTAACTAAAGATACTAAATGGATAGATCCAATGATGGTGCCTCCAGATAGTCAGTCCTAGAACCCAAGATTCCTGACTTCCAGTCCCAGGTTTGTTTTTCAGTTGAATTATTATATATGTCTTAGAGTAGATTCCTGAAGAGTACCTATAGACAGTGATTTCTAGGTAATGTCATAAATAGCTAGTAAAAGTCAGCATGGTGATAGGTAGAGGACTGCTCTATGAGGACTAGTTTTTTAGAGCAAACATGGCTATCTAGTACACATCTAAAACAAAACAGAAGGTGAACTTGCCAGGGCTTCTCATGACTCATTGCTGACCATTTTTCTTCTCTCCATGGACAGTGGATGGTGCTAAGTAAAGTTGAAACACAGTAGAAGGAGTGACATTTACAATTCTCACCCTCTGCTGATGGTGTGAAAGGGGCCACCCCAGGGTTATTAATCATGCTGTCAGTTAGAATGTGAAAGTCATACCCTTATTCTAGAAAGAGGAACTTTATAAAGAAATTGAGCTGCCATGATGAATAGGACCAGGACACCAATTACATCTGTGCTACTCATCCTGGTCTTCATATCTAATAGTTACAGGGACCAAGGGACTGTAAAATTAAATCAATGTTGCCAAGAATGAATTGCATCCCTCTAGTTTCACCTTCCCATCCCTAAGCCCTTGTGACTATTAAAAGGAAGCCTTTTGGAAGTTGTGGTTTTAACATAAGAAAGACACTATGGATTGTGCTCTAGCTTAGAAAATCTAGAACATTTAGATTCCAGACTGCCTCAGACATTGCACAGACCATCTGACTTCTTCCTGAGTTTCAGTTTCCTTATCTGTAAAAATGGGGCCAATGATTACTTAGCACGAACCTTATGGGGTTGTAGACTCAGGGCTGAAAGGAACATCTGCTACTCTGACCACCCCACCTTGTCTTACAGATGAGACCTCTGAGGACCAGAGAAGATTTGCGTAAAGTCACTCAGACAGTCTATGGGAGAGCTGAGATTTAAAGCCAGGTTTTCTGACCCCAAAGAAACTATTCTTTCCAGAGTCTTCAAATGAGTCTCAGACAAGATAATACTTGGAAAGCCCTGACAACTTTAAAGCTTTATAAAAATGTCAGCTATTATTATGAATGACATAGCATTGAAAGATCCTCACTACCAGGCAAACTTACTTAAGGAGACATATACTTAGAGCGGATTTTTTTTGGTCCACATCTGTCATTTCAGTGGTGTAGGGAACTCCCAGTAAAGAACTTTGTCTCCCAATGCAGATGTGCCCCTGTAACCTGTAAATACAGCTTAGAGTCTCAGACAATTTTCTGGGAGGACTGGAAAGTCAAATGACGTGTCAGACCAGTGTGTCAGATTCAGAATTTGAACCTCTGTGGTCCTTACTCTGAGAGTGTCTCTAATGCTGATTCCTCATCACTGACTTCTTGGCATAGATACTAACTGGAATTTCATATTTTTTCCACTTTAAAACCTTATCTAGTCTATACTTTAGACCAAGGGTGGGGGATCTGTGGCATCGAGGTTACATGTGACCTCTTTGGTCCTCAAGGGCAGCCCTTTGACTGAGTCCAAGTTTCACAGAACAAATCCTTTTATCAAGGGGATTTGTTCTGTGAAGTTTAGATTCAGAGAGCCACACTTGAGGACCTAGAGGTGATCTTGAGGCCAAGGTCCCCTACCCCTGCCTTAGACAGTCAATAATCAACACATATTGATCAATCTCCTATTATGTGCCAAACACTGTGTTAAGCTTTGGGGATTCAGAGAAAGGGAAATAAAAACCATAACTATTTCCTACTCTTAGCAAGCTCCTAGTGAAAGAAATCAGTTTCTTTTAATTGCTGAATCCCTGTCGATGTTCCCTTTTCCTTTGCCTTCCCTCCTGTTGTTGTTTGGCTCTTAGTTTAAGTAAGGCTTGAGGAAGATGTTGATGGAGACATGTCTGATGAGTCTTCCTTCTTTTCAAGCTGGGTTTTCCTTCTGCTCTTGTTTTTGCTCTCAGATCATGAATGTTTGTAGCACTGCCTATCCAACGACCATTCCTCACCCAAAGTTCCTTTGCCTCTTTTGTCTCTGTCAGCTGAGGAGAGGCTGTGTGCCATCATGCTCATGTGGGGCTCTGGAATGGGAGTTAGGAAGCCCTGGATTCCAGTTCTGTCCCTCACTGATACAGTCTGATGGTCTTGGGCAAGTTGCTTCTCTACCCAAAGCCTCCAAACAACTTTCTAAGACCATGTTACAGATGACGTATTGATCTGCCATTCCCAACCCCACCCTGTGAAATCACTGCTCTAATATTGAAATCCAAACATGTCTAAGTAACTTTTGGTGAATCAGAATAATAGAAATAAACATTTATAAAGGACAGCTGAGTGGCACGAGTGATAGACTGCTAGACTTGGGGCCAAGAAGACCTGAGTTAAAATCCTTCCTTAGACACTTATCAGCTGTGTGACCTTGGGCAAATCACTTAGCTCTGTTAATCTCACTTTCCTCATCTGTAAAAACAGTTGGAGAAGGAAACGACAAATCCCTCCAGTATCTTTGCCAAGAAAACCCCAAATGGGGTTAGAAAGAATTGGGCATGATTTAATTGACTGAACAGCACCAACAAATAGTATTTACAAAACACTTTTGGGGGCAGAGCCAAGATGGCGGAGAAGAAAGATGCACACACTCTAGCTCTTCCCCCACAGCCCATAAAATACCTGCAAAGAAAGACTCAAGAAATTCTAGAGCAGCAGAAACCATAGACTGATGGAGAGGAGGAGACTTCCAGCCCAGGGTGACCTGGAAGGCTGACAGGAAGGGTATGTCACACCAGACATGGAGCTGAGACCAGCCTTGGAAGTGTAGCACTGGGAGGAGAAGAGCTGAAATGGGCCCCAGGGGCAGCAGAGGTTCAGATTTCTCAGCCCATAGGTGCCAGGGCTCGATGAGAGGGCTTTTCAGCTGGTTGAGAGGGGAGCAGCATCCCCTCATGGCTCTGGCCCCAGCAGGTGCTGTAGCAGAAGCAGGAAGCGGGTGAGAAGGGGGAGACTCCTGCCAGCATGCGGCAACCAAGGTCCATTGTTGGAGCCCCTGGGGAAGTGGGCAGTTTATGTGAACCTTGGCCCTGGGTGGTGGCCCCACCCCCACCTAAAGCCCCTGGGGAATTGAGCAGCTGATCTGAATCTCAACACTAATTTCTAGTGTGACAGAACTAGAGGCGTGGTATTTGTGGAGAGGAAATTCTACTACTCACAGATTCTGGGCACAAAAGTTTCTGGTTGCTCCCAGATCAGTGTGCAGGCTTGATTGTGTCACCTTGGAGGAACTGAGATCTTACAGGTCTGCAGAGTATACCCAGCTCTTGAAAAAAGACCCAAAAGTCAAGTAACTGGTTGGGAAAATGCCGAAAAAAGGGAAAAAAGTTTAAGACTACGGAAGGTTATTTTCTTGGTGAACAGATATCTCCTCCCATCCTTTCGGAAGAGGAAGAACAATGCTTACCATCAGGGAAAAACATAAAAGTCAAGGCTTCTGTATCCCAAACTTCCAAAATAAATATTCAGTGGTCTCAAGCCATGGAAGAGCTAAAAAAAGATTTTGAAAATCAAGTAAGAGAGGTGGAGGAAAAATTGGGAAGAGAAATGAGAGCAATGCAAGAAAATCATGAAAGCAAGTCAACAGCTTGCTAAAGGAGATCCAAAAAATACTGAAGAAAATAACACCTTGAAAAATAGGCTAACTCAATTGGCAAAAGAGATTCAAAAAGGCAATGAGGAGAAGAATACTTTCAAAAGCAGAATTAGCCAAATGGAAAAGGAGGTTCAAAAGCTCACTGAAGTAAATACTCTTTTAAAAACTATAATGGAGCAGATGGAAGCTAATGACTTTAAGAGAAACCAAGAAATCACAAAACAAAACCAAAAGAATGAAAAAATAGAAGATAACGTGAAATACCTCATCGGAAAAACAACTGACCTGGAAAATAGATCCAGGAGAGACAATTTAAAAATTATGGGACTACCTGAAAGCCATGATCAAAAAAAGAACCTACACATCATCTTTCATGAAATTTTCAAGGAAAATTGGCCTGATATTCTAGAATCAGAGGGCAAAATAAACATTGAAAGAATTCACCAATCACCTCCTAAAAGATCCAAAAAGTGAAACTCCTAGGAACATTGTAGCCAAATTCCAGAGTTTCTAGGTGAAGGAGAAAATATTGCAAACAGCTAGAAAGAAACAATTGGAGTATTGTAGAAATACAATCAGGATAGCACAAGTTCTAGCAGCTTCTGCATTAAAGGATTGAAAGGCATGGAATATCCCAGGAGTGAAAGGAACTAGGATTAAAACCAAGAATCACCTACCCAGCAAAACTGGAGGAAAAATGGTCTTTCAATGAAATAGACGACTTTCAAGTATTCTTGATTAAAAGACCAGAATTGAAAAGAAAATTTGACTTTCAAACACAAGAATCAAGAGAAGATGAAAAGGAAAACAGAAAAGAGAAGTCATGAAGGACTTATTAAAGTTGAACTGTTTATATTCCTACATGTTAAGCTAATATTTATAACTCTTGAAACTTTTCTCAGTACCTGAGTAATTGGAGGGATTACACACATACCCCCCCACATATTTTTTTATATATATATATATATATATATATATATATATATATATATATATATATATATATATGGAGAGAGAGAGAGAGAGAGAGAGAGACAGAGACAGAGAGAGAGAGACAGAGAGAGACAGAGGACAGAGAGAGGCAGAGAGCACAAGGTGAATTGAATAGGAAGGGATCATATCTTAAAAAATAAAATTAAAGGAGGAGAGAGGAGTATATTGGGAGGAGAAAGGGAGAAATGGAATGGGGCAAATTATCTCTCATAAAAGAGGCAAGACAAAGCCTTTTCAATGGAGGGGAAAAGGGGGGAGGTGAGAGGGGAAAAGTGAAACTTACTCTCAACACATTTGGCTCAAGGAAGGAATAACATGCACACTCAATTTGGTATGAAAATCTATCTTACAATACAGAAAAAGTAGGGGAGAAGGGGATAAGGAGGGTGGGGGGATGATGGAAGGGAGGGCAAATGAGAGGAGGGAGCAATTAGAAGTAAACACTCTTGGGGAGGGACAAGGTCAAAAGAGAGAATAGAAGAAATGGGGGGCAGGATAGGATGGAGGGAAATATAGTCAGTCTTATACAGTATGACTATTATGGAAGTCATTTCGAAACTACGCATATAGAGTCTGTATTGAATTGCTTGTCTTCTCAGTGGGGATGGGCAGGGAGGAAGGAAGGAAGAGAAGTTGGAACTCCAAGTTTTAGGAATATATATTGAGAATTGTTTTTGCATACAACTGGGAAATAAGAAATACAGATAATGGGGTATAGAAATTTATCTTGCCCTACAGGACAAAAGAGAAAATGGGGATAAGAGAAGAGAGGGATGTTAGAAGGGAGGGTAGATTGGTGGAAGGGGTAATTAGAATGCTTGGCATTTTGGGGTGGGGGGGAGAGGTGGGGAAAAATTTGGAACTCAAAATGGAAATGAATGTTGAAAACTTAAAGAAATAATTTAATAAAAACACTCAAAATCCCCACTTTCTTTGGGAGGTTTCCCTGGTAATCCTTCCTTCCCCTTGCCCCACTCTTTCCCCATTAAAATTACTTTCATATACTCTTTAGATGTTTTATTTATACAGTTTGTTGGCTTAGTAGATGGACTCCTGAACTTGGAATGAGGGAGATCTGAGTTAAAATTCTTCTTCAGGAACCTTAGCTGTGCGACTCTGGGTAAGTCACTTAATATCTCTCAGCCTGAGTTTCCTTGTCTATAAAATGGAGCTGATGACAGCACCTACCTTCCAGGGTTGCTATGAGGGTTAATTGAAATAACATTTGTAAAGTGCTTTAAAAACTTTAAAGTGATACATAAATACTGTTGATATTATTATTAAATGTCCCTACATATTTGTCATGATATTCCTAGCCATTTATTGGGCTATTATTATATGTCCCTAGATATTTATTACGTTATAACCCTGTATATAATTATATTAGCATTATATCTATATTATTATATGTCCCTTGAAATGACCATTATTAAGTGTCTCTAGATATTTATCATAACGTGTTCTTACTCTTATCATTCATCCCTAAATATTTGTATGTTATCCAGAACATTAGAATATAAAATCCTTGAGGGCAGAGACGACGTTGCTGATCTTCTCTGGTTTTCTTTGGACCATCAACGCTCAGCACGAAGCCTAAAACATAGTACTCTTAACAAATGTGAACTGACCAGCTCACTTTAAGATTTACGAAAATGCTTTACTGTTACTACACCATTGTAACCTTGCAACAATCCTCTGAGGCAGGTGCTGTTATGTCCCCTGTTTTACAGATGAAGAAAGAGGCTAAGAGAGATTCCACGACTGGCTTAGGGTCACACAGCTAGAGGGAGTCTGAGGCTGGAACTGAACTCAGGTCATCCTGTCTCTGAGCCCAGTGTTTATATCCATGACACCACTTATCTGTTATCTCCCCCCCCTCCCTTTTTTGAGATTGACAAGCGGCTATATTTAGCTTTTATTTTAGGGACCCACAAACAAGGAGAGAACAAGACATTCTGATTCTTCTACATGACGATGTATAGAATCTATTTTGTAAATGGAGATATCTAGATTTTAAAAATTAACATGCATTTATTAAGCCCCTACTGTGGGCCAGGCCCTGTTCTAAAGAAAGGCAAAAAACAGTCTCTGGCCTCAAGGAGCTTACAATCTAATGGCCAGGGCAATGGAAAGATAAAAGCAAGGATATGTTATACTATTCGATTAAATGAATCTATTTACTTGGATTCAGAGAAACAGAGACCGTGGGAGCTGTTAATCTGCTCAGTGGCTTGATAGAAGAATTGGCTACTATGGTGTCTCTGGTGTCAAAGACTCTGAGTTCAAATCCAATCTTGCTCAAGTCACTTGAATGTCTGGGCCTCAGTTTCCTCATTTGTAAAATGAAGGGGCTAGACTAGATGCTCTCTGAAGTCATTTCTAGTGCTTTACCTATGATCCTTTGATCTGATAAGCCCCTGGGCAGTACACTCTTTGGAGTGGTCTTTTCAGAGCATCCCCTAAGCCACCAGGATGGTAGAGGATCTGCTTCCTTTTCTGTGCTACCCTAAGGGGAATCTCATCCTCCCAGAATCAGCCTTTCCAGTCAAGACCATTCTTTCCAAGGTACAGTCTATGGTCCATGCAGCTCATTCAGTTGTCATGCAGAAGAACCCAATCAGAAATAATTGCTACAATTATGTAATTGCTGCTGCAAAGCTGATGAGACGGTCATTCCCATTTTCATCTATTGCTTCTGTCTCTGCTAAAAAAGATTCAGAAATTGATCAGTTTTTAAAGTTTTTTGAGATTGTGTTAATCAATCTAAATGTTGCATTGTGCCTTCTTCCCCCTTCCTCTTCAAAGAAGGAGGATTGATGGCCAAAGAGAAACAAGACTCCACACATCTGATGCCTAATTGTGTTTAGATTCTCCTGTAGTGGAGGGCCCCTTGTTAGCCTTCTCCTCTCACTTATAATAAAGTGTGACAATATTTATCAAAAAAAGTTGTTATTATAAAGGACAAAGAACTAAAATTAGATTTTCAAAATAAAAACAGCAATCAAACAAAATCTCATTTTAAGCAAATAGATTGCTCTGTTCTGATGGGCTTGTGGAATGCTGATGAGCTTCAATGTGTGAGGAAGGCTGCCTGCAAAGGGACGTTACAGGATGTACTCGTTTCTCACTGGTCCTTGCAGATGCCGACAAATAGAGGATGTGGAATTAAAAGGAATTTATACTACCTCTTCTCTCTTTCTCTTTCCTTCTGCTTTCCCCCTACCTCTTCTTTTCTCTCTCCCTCTCCTGCTTCTCTCTCTCCTCTCTCTCTCTTCCTTCTCTTTCTTTCTCTTCTTGTTTCTCTCTCTCTTCTGTTTCTTCCTCTCCTCTTTCTCCTTCTCCCTTCTGTTTCTCTGTCTCTGTGTCTCTCTTGTGACTCACAGGCTTCTACTATGTCAGAAATCTGCTTGATGAATTTGAAAGTTCTTACCCACTTAAGGAAAGAGATGTCTTTATTTTCAAACCTTTTAATCACATTGTATGCCCTTCTACTGTATTTCTCCCTCTGTGGAAAGCCTCTGGAGGCTGGGCCTGTGTCTTTTGTCTCAGCTCCCAGGTCTCCACTGATCTCGGTCTAAGGGGGACAGCAGTGACCAGCGGGAGTTGGGCAATGACTCACAGTGGGCAACTCTTTTGTCCTGGGCCAACAGGGCTTCCCTTGCCGTGACAGCTGATGGCACCCCAGCGTGACATCCTCTCTTCTTCAGTGTGGTTTCTGTGACTATCTGTGCACCAGAAATGGTGTTTTACAGAGGGGAACAGCATTTGTAGAGTCTGAATTCTGACCATGCTCTTGCTCCTGCTGGGGAAGGCACAATACTGGGGATATGAAGCTCTGGAAAGCACTGTTCGTCCACAGGTAGAAGCTTGGCTTCCTCTATGAGGCAGAAGAGAGGGTAGGAGCCTGTGGTTCATGGGATTGTTGAGGGATGTCTAATAATGAGCACTGCTCCACTTCCCCCTCCCACCAACTCTGACGAAGAATGAGCCCTTCTGAGGGACCAACTGTTCTTGCTATGCTGGGAGGTCATGTTAGTGCCTAGTGACCTCTGACACATGTCTTTCTTGGGATTCATTGTGGTATTTGTGGAGAGAAGGGTTTTTGCACACTCTCTGTGGGGTTCCGCTTTCCCTCAAACTCCCAGGGCAAATCAAAACAGACTGGTCCTGCTTTGTGGATATTCAGAGGAAAACAAAACAAAACATCATGTTCCCATGACATTCTGAAGGGGAACAGTGGCTTAATTTTATTGACAGTTTGTAGAAGAGTCATGTTTTGAATGGAACGAATCATGTCTCCTACTGATAAAATGTGTCTGCTTACCGCTTTGACATAAGCAAGATTTAAGGAGGCTGTGGACCCAAGCCTCTGGCGGAACAGTTCCCCCACAAGCAGCCATTAGAATTCTTGATTTTGTTGACTGTAGTTGAAACATTCCTTTGGAAAGAAAGGTGTATAAAGTGCTGTTCCAAGTAAAAGAAATTAGGATTTAAGTTGCCTCCACTGGAGTGAGTTTTCTATAAACAATACAAGCTAGTCCTTGTTTACTTGTTTGAGTCAGCAAACCCAAATCTAGCCAGCATGGCATACATATAGCACCTTGCATCATGTCTAGCATGCAGTAGGGGCTTATAGATGCTTGTTGGTGGCTTAAAAAAACAAAATCTAGAAATCAGGTATTGTAACGATTAATATTTATTTGTAGGCCTTTTAGGTTGTGGAAAGTTGACGTTTGATGAAGAATTTTATACAGGGCCTTCTGAATTAGGCATAAGGGTCATTTTTAGATGATTTAAGCTATTTCTTCAGGGATAGGAATGCCAATGGGACCTGTGTCTTCATGAGTATAAGGAACTTCCAGGAAACTCCTTGCACCAATCATACCTTCACTATAATTTCTGACCTTAGAACACAGAAGTTAGTGACTTGTGCAGGTTAACTTTGCTGGTTAGTATCCCAGAGGGAACTTGAACCCAGGGCTTGTTGGCTTTAAGGCTCATTTTCTATCCTCTATGCTAGTCAGATTCACCATTTGTTTATTTATGCATTAAAATCAAGTTGTTAATCACAAACTTAACATAGTTTTCTTTACCAGAAAATTTTCATACCTTTTTTTAAACCGGGAGTCTACCATAATTTTCCTTACTAGAAATTTTAAATAATTTTAATCAGAATATTTCTATACTATTTTAACCAGAAATTTACCATGATTTTTCCCCCCAGAAACTTCCATCTATGTAGATGTATGTGCATATGCATTTTAAACCACTTCCATGTTCTGGAAGCTCACATCTCCATTTACATCCAGGGCTGTGGGTAAATCTCCAGACTTTCCCTTCCCTCTCTCCTGGATCAGCATGTGAGCTTAACCTGAAGGAAAATCAGACATTTTCAGACAGTTCATCAGAGAGAAAATCTAAATCCTAACATAAGCCAGCGCATCCAAAACAAAGACCACCTCCATTCACTGAGGCCCTTGATATGTGCTAAACATTCCCCAGGCAGTTCTTTAGTGGTTGGATTTTAGAGCCTGTCATAAAGAGGGCAGGAGGCCAGCCCATGATCAGAGAGCCTTGAGAAGTATCCCGAAGGTGCTTGCACATTGTGGTGGCAACCATGCTTTGCCTGTGGATGCCATGCATTTCCATGGCATATGATTCTGATGAGTAAGGATGAAGAAAGAGAGGGAGGGAATGCATATTTATTAAGCACCTACTCGATGTTCTTGGCACTGTACTAAGCATTTTACAGATATTATCTGATTTGGTCTTATACCAAGCCTGGGAAGTAGGGGAGAAAAGGAGCAGCATTTGTGAAGCAACTTCTACATGTCCGATATTCTGCTGAGCAGTTTCCAAATATTATCTCATTTTATCATCACAGCAATCCTGTGAGATAGGTGCTATTCTCATTTTACAGAAGAGGAAACTGAGATTGAAAGAGGTTAAGTGACTTGCGCAGGGTCATGCAGGTAGGGACTATGTGAAGCTAGATTTGAACTCACATCTTTCTGACTTCAAGGCCCGGTATTCTTTGCAGTTTGGCACTAGCTGCCTATCAGTGATTGAGTCAGAAGACCTAGGTTTGAGCCTTACCTTGGTACAAGAGTGGGCAAGTCACTTCTCCTGAGCAATGGGGATGAGGCTAACTGAAGAGGCCTACCTTGCAGATAGTTTGGAGGAAAGCTCTCTACCAAACCCAGAGCTGTGGAGTGAGCCCGACTGTGCTGTGAGTGAGAAACGGTGATGTGCGGAGTCGTCACTTAGGGGATGATGGAGATGTATTTGAATGATTCGAAGGAACACTTCCTCTGCATTAGAGATCAAGTGGTGTCAGCCTAGCCGTTTTTCACTTGGGCCTTTAAGCTAGCTTTTCCTGTTCATTTTCCTTCCAGCAGCGTGATGATTGTAATTACCTCTCGGACAAAGATGATGGACCTGAACTCTTTGCTATCTTTGGATTTGTAATGCTGACCCTTCTTTAGTCCTTTGGAAAATTCTGGTCATTTTTAAAAAATAAAGTCAAAAGACATTCATGAAGTCTTTTCCCCCTTGGATTCAATTTTCTGATGTTTATATTGTAATTTTAAAGATAGTCCACTTTCCCCGTCACCCACAGATTTTTGTCTGTGATTATTTTGCTGGAAAAAACCATTTTGTTCACACCAGACCCTAGCCCCTACATGCAAACATTCACCTGTTGAGTCTATCCCTCTACCTTCTTCTCCTTACTTCCACGGTCACTCTCCTAATTCAGGTCCTCATTAGCTCTCACCTGGAAACTAGCCTCCTGACACATCCCAGAGCCTCTAGGCTCTACCTTCCCCAATCAATCCCACAAACATATGGTTCTTTTCCTTTTATCCTTTTGGATTACAGACCTAGTAGTGGTATTGCTGGGTCAAATGGTATACATGGTTTGATAGCTCTCTGGACAGCATTTCCAATTGCTCTCCAGAGTAGTTGTAAGTTCACTACTCTACCAACATTGCTTTAATGTCACCATTTTCCCACATCCCCTCCACCATCTGTCACTTTCCTTTTTCTGTCATGTTTGCCGATCTGATAGGTGTGAGGTGGTACCTCCAAGTTATTTTGCTTTCCAATCAATAGTGATTTAGAGCATTTTTTCACATGAATATTGATAGCTTGGATTTCTTCTGAGAACTGCATGTTCATATCCTTTGACTATTTACCATTTGGGGAATGAATGGCTCCTGTTTTTAGAAATTTGGCTCAGCTCTCTCTACATTTGAGAAATGAGGACACACAGGTATACCTTTCTTGACTAAGTTGGGAACAGACCTCTACCTAGGGTTCTGGAGCACAAAGACCTGGACCCATGGTGCCTAATGACAAAGCCCCTTCACTGAATTGGCCCTGGAGGGTGACAGCAGAAAGAAAATCATGGGAGATGATGACTTATACAGGATCCCTCTTCTGCCCAGGCACCCTATGGCTGAGGTGACCAGATTTTTAGAGCCAAAAATCAGAGTGGAGGCTCAGACCAATGATTTATTTTTCCTGATTTCTGAATGGGACATATTAATGTCCTCATTAGGCTCTTGGAGAGGGACAGGTAGAAGTCAGACTAAGTAACAGAAAAAAGCAATAAAGAAGAATGGAGACCAAGAAAAACACAGTGAGGCAGAGGGCTGGGGAACAAACAGGCATGAGGAGGAGCCAAGTGGGAGAACAGGAGCAAAAGATGACATTTGTAGCCTAGGCTGGGGGCTGAGGTTAAGGTTACAGGTCTCTGAAAGAATTACCCTGGGCTCCTGTCTGGGTCTTAAGTTTTAAGCCTCAAAAAGCCTTGACATTTGTCAAGAACTAAGAGAGATACCAGCACCTCCCCCTCCAACTTTGGCATCTTATCTTAAGCTCCAGGCTGCTACTGGCAAAAGTCTAGGGCCAAAAGAGGAAACTGAGGTGAAAGGCAGAGGTGAGCTGTTGCTCCTGGGATGACAGGATCATAGATTTAGAGCTAGAGATTTCTCAGCCTCTGAGAAATCCTGACTCCAGGCTGCATGTGCCTTCATTCAGAAAGACCCTGTGTCCAACTAGCAACTTGCCTCCAGTTGGTTGAATTAGTGGCTTAATGATGGCTACCTGGGTATCCTTGGGAAGTCTAGGGGAATCTCACTCTGCCTCTCTGCTACAAAATTCTGGAGATAATGAACTGTAAACTTTGTGGGGTCTGACTGAAGTCTGCAACATCATCCAAGAAAGCAAGGTTGGCCCATGGTGCCCATTTCCAAGGTTAATGAACAAAGTTGGACACAATCAGTCCACACAGAGGGATGGAGGTGAGAAAAGGCAAGTTGAGTTGACTGGTAAAGAATGTGTGGAAATTACTTTTGTGTTTAGGTTGGACTAGATTGCCACTTTTGGCTCTCCAATTGTGTGAGTCTATGTTTTTTTTTGGGGGGGGGGGGAACATACAAAATAGAGGAAGGGATGTTGTGTCAAATGTTTGGAAATCTAGGTTAAGGCTATCTTGCAAAGGGCCTTGAATACCAGGGTAAGGATTTGGGGTTTGGTGTAATGGGTTGTAGGGAACCTTTGAAGGTTCTGGAGCATTCCAGCCATGAGGATAGCCTTTACAAAGGTGGAGGTAGGAGATGGAGCCGTGGATACAAGGCCTGCCAGTCTTTTCTCCCATTTTTAACAGGATAATGTTATCATTGGTATTGTCCCTCTACAGCCAGAATCAGCACTTTGACCTTTCACCTCTGAATTTCCATTTGCAATGTTCCTCTTCTGAAAAAGAAGGGCAAGGTCACAGAATCAGTCTTTGTCTGACGTTGACAAGTCAATAACTCCAACTCTCAGGAAGTTTAACAAGGAATGGGGACTCGAGCCTTGGGCACTTATTTGCATATTTTACTTGTCAACATTATCATTAGCCAAAACAACTTCTGTTCTCAGTAAAATTCATTTCCAGATTAGCTGTTGAATGTCTAGATTATATGAGCAGGAAGGCAGGGAAGTCTAGGGTTCCCCTTACCGTAGTTTTAGCCTGGTGGAATGGAAGTCAAGAGATACGACTTCAAGTCCATGGCCATGTTGAGCATCCTCCAGCAACCGAAGCTTGTCAGAGCCTCACTGTCCTCTACTAGAAGGTGGGAGACAAGGGCGATGAGGATGAGGATGATGATGATGAGGAGGAGGAGGAGGAGAAGTACCCAGATGACCTGTCTCCTTTCTGGAGGGGCAGGATGGCCACTTAATACTTTAGAGGTTTTAGGCTACACTTGAAAAGGGTTTTCTATCTAAAGTATGAAGGAGGACCTGGGTTCAAATTCTGCCTCCATAACTACCTGGGTGACCTTGGATAACAAGTTACTTCTCTGTGGGCCTCAGTTTTCTCATCTGTAAATGAAGGGGCTGGGCCAGATGACCTTTGAGGATCTTTCCAGCTCTCAGGCTATGATCCTATGGCCTTGACTGGCCTTGGGGAGCAGTGGTCCCTTTTGTTAGGACCTTGCTGCATTCTGAGTCACGTGGCAGCCAACCCATCACCCCAACCCAGTCCTCTGACTCCAAATTCAGCACCCTAGGGTGGGTGTTTGATAAAACTGGGCAGAGATTCAAACTCTCCTTTACCCTAACTAGCTTTTGTGAGTTCTGTGCTAGTCCCTAGTGGGTTAAGCAGGGTTGGACTAGACTGCCTCTCAAGTCCATTTCTCAAAACAACCTGTGATCCATCGTTCTAAAATTAGTCCTGGACAGAATTGGGCTGAGGGGGTGTAGTCAGGCAGGTGCTTATCCCCGTCAGCTGCCTGCTCTTCAGGCTGCCATTCTGAAAAGGGCTTTGCCTGGTTTGTCTCCCCCACCTTCTCCTCCTCCTTCTCCTCTTTCTTCCTCCTCCTCTTCTTCTCATATCACTTTGCTCTGTTTTAGCAAGAATGGAGCACACTGTGTAGAAGTTCCTGGGGGTCCAGAAGGACAAACTCAATCAAATGTTTTTATTTGTCATCGCTCAGCTGTGCCAAGTGCTACCAGTGTGGGCAGGATCCTGTCCTCCCACTTCCAGAAAGTTCTTTCTTTTCACTGTAGAGTATGTATTTTGACAACCAGAAACCTCTTTGCTATGTTTGTGCTGAAGGGGAAAATTCTTGAATTGAAAATAATTCTTGATATTTCCTTGTATAAACTTGGCACTGACTAATTGATGCCTAGGATTCTAATAACTTCTAATTAAAGAGCCAGTTCTTTAGTGTGCAGCCTCCTAATTGGCCTCCCTAACTCTAGTCTCTGTCCCCTCACATTTGTCTTTCACACAAGTTGTCAAAATTCAGAGTCTTCCCTATGTCAGTCCCTTACCCAAAATGTTCCATGGCTACCTATTGCCGGAGGATAAAATACCATGTACTCTCAATCTAGCATTGAAAGAACCCCAAAATGTGGCTCCCAACTATCTATTGGTCAAGGTTCATTTCATATTTTTCCCCTTCATCTACTTTCTGTCCCGTCTGATGGCTTGTTAGCTGTTCCCTGCTCCCAAATGAAGCAGAAAGAATATAGACTCTGGGTGAAGGAGAAACATTCAAGAGCCCCACTGGTGTTGTGAGACTTTGGACATGTCTCTCTCTCTCCTTTGACTTCAGACATTTTTTCTGTATCATGAGGGCATTTTTCATGAGCTGTTCCTGCAATTTTACCCTAGCATAGGCTGTGCCCCCAACCCCCTCATTTCTGATCATGTGAAGGCTGGATTTCATTCTAAACACAGCTCAGGGACCATCTCTTACAGGAGACTTTCCCTGATTCCTTCTAGTTATTTGGGCTCTCTCTCTCTCTCTTGAAATGCCTTTGCATTTCCTTGCATATACTTCTTTGCTTCTCAATGGAATCCCCCAAATAAAAGATAAGCACCTTGAAGTCAGGGGCTGTGCAATTTTCTTCTGGCAGTGGAAGGGGTAGATAGTGGGTGCTTAATGACAGTGGAATCCAATTGCATGAATCCTTAACAAACACAAACCAACCCTTGGGATTGCTAAGCCTCCCTGCATTGCATATACAGAAAAGGAAGGCTCAATGAATCATAATTATACATTGGTGAAAGCAAACACTGAGTTTGGATGTGAATATCTCTTGGGCATGGGAGGTAGCAAGCAATGGAGAAGCCCGAATCAAGCTGAGACTCCTAGGATGCTCCCCAAACCCTCCAGCTCCATTCTGACTGGAATGAATTCCCCAGATCCCGGGAAAATATGGGAACAGATGCTGTCATTGGGGTGACAGGGATCGATGAGGCAGCTGATTGGGAAGGAAACTTGCTGAACAATGAGTTACGATGAAAGCTGATTTTCATATCAAACAGGAGTCTCCATTTGCATCAGGCAGCAGAATTCTTGTGGCATATCCATGAAGAACAGAGAGCCTAAAGGTAAAATTCAGCCTAGCAAGCTAGAAATTTTGCTGCTATTGGATGAATGTGTGGCATATTGGAAGAAGGCTGGATTGGGAGTCGGAAAACTTGGATTCAAAGCTGGCTCTGCCAGTTATTTGGTCCTCATTTACCTCTCTGGGCTTCAGCTTCCTTGTCTGTTACATGGAAGGCAGAGAGGTTAGAAAACATTAATGTTACTGATATTGGTTAGGGAAAATAGAGGTGATGGTGTGGTCTTGTAGATAGAGTAGCCTTGGTATCTAGATAACCAAGGGGTTAATCCTTGCCTCTGACACAGTAATTGCATGACCACAGTCCAGTTACTTAGTTTCTCAGTGCTTCCAGGAAGCTGCCTAAGATTATAAGGTAGACACTTGCCAGTCTATCTGAGTGGTGGGAGTTCCCATGTTGGACTTCTTTTCATTTTTTTGAAAGAGTCCAGATCAGCTTGGAGTCAAGAAGACTTGAGTTCAAACTCTCCCTCAGATACTTCTAGCTATATGACTGGGGCCAGTCACTTAATCTCTGTTTACCTCAGTTTCCTCATCTGTAAAATGGAGATAATACCACTTGCCTCTCGAGGATTAAAGGAGATCATCTTTTTAAAGTGCTTAGCACAGTCCCTGGAAAATAGTAGGTGCTTAATAAATGCTTGCTTCCCTCTTCTCTCTATTCCTGATTTTCTGGCCCCTAAATCCCTCCTCCGCTGCTTTTTTATCCCAGAGTTTCCCTCAGCACCTGGAACCTCCTCTCTAACAATGGCCTCCTACCCTTAGGGTCTGTTCACCATGGGACATTGCTCTGCAAGGATGGTTCTCCTTCTCCTATTGGATGAGTTATTCTTGGAGCCGCCAACTTGTGAAGTGCCCAGGCTGGTCTTGCTTCGTTCTTGTCGTGGATCTGGACCTCAACATCATGACTCCGTGCTGGGCGTTTTCATCCCTATCCTCTCCACTCTTTTTATAGGTCTTTGTTATGTGTTGTCTTCCCCCACTTAAAGGGAAGCTTCTTGGGGACAGGGACTGGTTCTTTTGTTTGTTTGTTTGTTTTTTGTCTCTGGAGGTTAGCACAGTGCCTAGCCCAGAGTGAATACTTAGTAAGTGAAGGTTTCCTTCCTTTCCCTCATTCCTTCCTTCCTTGTATGCTCTGTCCCTCTCTCCAAAAGAGAGGAAGGCTACCTCTTCCCTTCAGGGTGTTTGGTTACTCAAAAGAAGTTTGGGGGATGTGTCTACTGTGTTACTTGGAACCCCACCTGCTGCTTCTTCCCCACTGTGAGGGGCCCAGGATCAGTGGCCCTAATTCCATGTAACAAGTCCACATCAATGAGCTTCCATAAAGGTGTAATGACCTTAAAGAAACATCAAGAACAAATCTACAGGTATTTCTCCCAGCCTCTCAAGGCTGCCACCTGGTAGGGAGCAGGAATTAAGCTTAGCTCAATTTTTAGATAGAATTGGTCCCATTGAACTTGTGTCTAGCTTTGCTTTGCCTGCTGGAAGATTCCTTCTGCCTGCCTGGGGCTCTGAAGGCTGCTCCATAGGGAATCAATGATGCACTAGCAGAAAGCCCCCACCCAGGATTCTGACTCCTGGATTTCTGTGCTTTGTTTTCTTATGATGGAATTCTCCTTGCACCTAGAACAGAAAAGAATAAACGAAAAAGCCAAGTGTGAAAATCTGGCTTCCGAAGGAGAAGCAGGCTCTGAGGTCTCTTCCCTTAGAGCTTGCGTCTCTCATAGGAAGCCAGGAAAGATGGAATCATCTCCTCGAGAGATGGTGAACTTTGACTCAGGCCTTTGGAGGATGCCAGCAATGCTGGCTTCCCCACCAATGAGCAAAGATTGGATACATGAACAGGATGTTTACATATTCTCCAATCTCCCCAAGGCATTTCCCTCATGGCCATCACAGTTCAGCCAGAAGTCATCTCTCCAACATCGTCTTTGTGAAGAGACACTATCTGGGCAAAGCAATGGGGGCTCTGTATGTGCTAGGTTCCCCATTATACATTAATGAAACATAAATTGGTAAATACCTCCCCTTTCTTGTCCCCAAAATAAAAAAGGGTTGGAAAATATTCTGTCCAATTCAATGAAACAAGCATTTGTTTTTAAATAAAATTCTTACTGATATATTTGTTTTTATATCACTTGTATTCATGATATGTCTCTTCCCCTTCCAGAGAATGATTCCTTATAACAAAGAGTTAATGAGGAAAAAAAACATAACTGTAATGAAGCTAACCAAACTATCCTACCATTTGCCACATTTGCAACCCCCTTTGTCTGTTAAAAGGTTGGGGCACATACCTCCTTAGATGTCTTCTTTATAGCTAAGTGGGGTCTTTATAATTTTATAAGATTCATTTTCAGCTGTTTTGTTCTTTAGGAAACATTTGTTAAATGTCTCCTAACGTATGAGGCCCTGGGATAACATCTAAGATGCCTTCTGGTTCTGTATTTTTGTTCCCGTGATCTCCTTTAGCTGGCTTCTCATTTTCTTCCAGGGCCCCTCCCTGTGTGGGAAGAGAAGGGTGTCTATTTTTGTACCTGAGAAAAATCCCATTCCGTGATTTCAGTTCCAGTGTGACTGGATGCTAAAAGTCCTACTCTTGCTTTGGCCCAGCTGGGTCAGTAACTGACTGGGAATTCAGCTTGAGTCTGGGAGGGTGACTTGTCCTTCTCATTTCTTTGGTTTGAGCTCTAATGTCATCAAGCTCTGCATTTAGTTACTGCATCCTGACTTTAGCTGGATCAAATAACAGTAGATATCCCCACCTGGATACAGCCATTCTGGTAGCAGGTCACAGATATTTAGCAGGAAATTAATTCAACAGACTAAAATCATACTTGAGAGGCAGCCAGGAGAAGAGTTTCTTTTGAGGATGTTAACAGTACAACTATGTGTACCTCCACACTGATGCTCAGATGAGTGATGTAGTTATACAAGCAGGTTAGAGAGAATCTATCTGTTGACCAAGATTTTATTAGCTATCCTTTAAATGCATTTTTAAAATTTCTTCTCCCTTCCCTCCCCTCCCCTCCCCTCCCCTCCCCTCCCCTTCCCTTCCCTTCCCTTCCCTTCCCTTCCCTTCCCTTCCCTTCCCTTCCCTTCCCTTCCCTTCCCTTCCCTTCCCTCCTTCCTTCCTTCCTTCCTTCCTTCCTTCCTTCCTCCCTTCCT
>CM053772.1:10634456-10752631 GCA_028658325.1 Potorous gilbertii
AGTAATGAAGACAATTCCGTGCTGGGGGAGGGGGAACTTGTTACTTTTGTGGCCTGCAGATCAGTGTTATTAATAAGGAGGAACACTTGGGAGTTTCCTGTTATTAATGCATTTTCCTTGATGGTGAGATGCTCTCAGCTCATTCATTTCTAATATACTGAGGGAGCATGGGTGTGGCAATGTGTAAATATAATAAATTTCAAGATGAAATATCCTTTTTAAACCATTATTTACAATTTTTATCTTGTCTAAATTTTGCTCTCTATGGATATGAAGCCCTGGCCACCCCATTCCTTAGAGTTTCTGTTGAACAAGAAGATCCCTATTAGTCACTTTATAGAAGTGTTCAGTTTAAAAAGATCTGACAATTTGAATTCTTTACTATCAAATTTTATTTTCTTTCCGGGTATGTCATCAGGCTATCCAAACACTAACGGGCAAATTGGATTGAAAGTGAAATCCCCCTGTCACATGGAGGAGGATGTGTGAATAAGACTGAGTATGCTGGGGCTAGTACAGTATGGAGGGGAGGGTCCTATTGTTCCTTCTCTTGTTCAGCCACAAGGCTACTTTACATATGCTAATATTTGTTTTATTTTTGTTCTCAAATGGTTCCATATACACTGTCTCAAAAGTCTACATGCAACTATTAAAGCTTGGAACTACACGGAAGCTCTTGGGACACTGTAGATTTCTACAAAGTAGAGCAACGTTGATATCACTAAGCATGGAGGTATGGAGGGATGGCCAGCTTGGGACAGTGGACTTGGCAAGGAAGGCCTGGGGTCAACTTCTGTCTCTGACACGTACTGGCTGTGTGATGCTGGCAAGTCATTCAGCTTTTCTTAGAGGCCAAGAGGGTACCCGGGAACAAGAAGTATGTTCCAGGATTCTGAGTTCCCAGGGAGAAACTGAGGCATGGAGTGTTGGAAGCGTAAGAGGAAGTAGCAGACCTGGTATTTGAAGCCAGGTCTGCTTCCTGTAAATACAACACTCTTACCGCCCCTTAGCTACTGCTGTGAGAGGGTCAGATGAGTAAAGAACCGAGGGGTGGCGAGTCAGAAACAGACGGCTCAGCCAATCTGGTTGCTTCTATTTCCAAATCTCCCCACCCTTCCTCCAGGTCCAGCCAGTCTATGTCAGCTTCAAAACCTAAGCAACAAACAGATTGGGAAGAGCCTTAGTGGCCAAACTGAGCAGTCTGTCTTTTATCCTAGAGGTTCCAGGAACCTCTGAACCTTTGAGAGTATGACACATGGCAGGGTACATGTGAAAATGAATCGGAACAGAGGAGACTGAAGGCAAGGGGAGCTTGAAGACAGGAAGCTCTGATTCAAGGCCCCCTCTTGACATAGACCGGCTACGTGTCCCTGGCTGGGTCACTGGACCTCTCCATGTGCTATGTAACTCTTGAAGAAGGTACCACTCTGTGTGGAGAGCAGGAAGGAAGGGAGTATGCATCTATTAAGCACCTTCTATGCATTTGTAATTTAGCAATGCTTGGCCTTTTGAACCTCACAACACTCCTGTCAGGTAGGTGCCATTGGGATCCCCATTTTACAGATGAAGAAACTGAGGCAAGCGGAAGTTGAGTCACACATCTGTAAGTGTCTTAGGCCATATTTGAACTCAGGTCTTCCTGGTTCCAGGCACAGTACTCTGTGCACATGGACACCACCCAGCATCTCCTTAGAGGACATGTTTTTTTTTTTTTAAACTAGGAGATCCCCTTATCAGTGAAATCACAGGCACAATTAATTCCCCCTACAAGAAGGAAATAATTACTGCCCTCAAAGAGCTTATGTTCTATTGAAACAAAAAACAGATGCAGTGAAGTGTTCTTTTAAAAGCACTGGCAGGTAGTGAAGAGATCTAAGATTTGGCCATGTGACAGCCAACAAGCCATGTCTCTGGGCCTCAGTTTCCTTATCCCTAAAATGAGGGGCTGACTCAATGGACATTCTCTAAGGTCTTCCAGCTCTGAATCAATAATCCTCGAAGCCCAGATCTGACATTTTTTTTCTCCATCTATGAATGACCTCTCCTGGCATCCCCAAAACAAGGCAAAGAGGGACATGGAAGCAAGGCCTTCATCCCTCCCTCTCCCTCCCCAAGCAGTTTACCGAGCCTACATGCCCACACCTCCCATGGATTCAGCAGTGCTTTCAACAGAAGCCACTGGGTTCCTGCCAGAAACATGGAAACATCTTCAATTTATGGAAAGACAAGTCGAATAAGATCCCCTTTTAAATGGGGCCCTTTATATTTCTGGTAATTTTTTAAATGCATACTAGCAATCTGATAAATGATTTGATATAAATATTGGGACATGGGGTGGGGAGAGAGAGAATCCTTTAGCCTAGAATCACCTGAATTCTTCACAAATTAATATGCTTAGCTTGGGAAATCCCATCTCCTTCCCAGGCTCTGCTTTAACAGATGAGTGGAAGGTTCACATCTGCCTTGGGCACCTTGGACAATGTGGATCATCCTGGGCACTCATGTCCAGCCCGGTTGACTGTCTGAATCTAGGGTGGGAATGCCATTATTCTAAATGTGGAATGAAGGCGATGTTAGAACACGTTATTCAAATGAGGTTCACATACATATTCAAAACATGAAAACTGGCAAGGTCCCTTGGAGGCTGTAGGAACCACTTGAGGAGAAAAGGGCCCTCTCCCATACCCAGCATGCCACTGGTAGATCATTTGCATCACAGAAAATTAACATTTCAATAAGATATTGTGTAGGTCTGGTGTGTCCCTAGAGAAGGGAATTGTTGGTGTTAGAGCTTCATAAACATTTTGCACTGAAGTGGTAATTCACCAATCTCTTTATCAAAGCATCACCATCCTGATAAGAGCCCAAAGGATGTTCTAAAGTATTTCCCATGCAGAGCATTAGGGTTGGAGTTGGCAAGAGGAGCTGAGAGGGTCAATCTATCCTAGGAAAGAGGCTCTGCTTGTGCTGAACTTTGGAGGAAACTAAGTCTGCCCCAACATCTCTTAACAAAACTTGTAAATAAATTCTCAGATCTCTCCTTAGATGTGCTGCCTAATGTCTTCATGTTCAACATTTTTGAAATACTTAAAAAAGGGGGAGGGGGAGGAAATAAGAAATCCTAATAGATTTCCTTCTGCCTTCATCTTTTGATTTATGCAGAGACTGCCAGATGTGGCAAAGATGTGGATGTTTGCCATCCGCCTTCCTGACTGTGTTCGGATCCCTCCCTCCCAGGGAGTGTGTATGAACCTTCTCCTAAAGAAGGAATGGGAGGAGAAAGGGAAAAGACCCAAGCAGATAACAAAGCTGGGGCTCTAGCCAAGGGGCCTGCCTGCTGCCCACAGGCATATATTAGGGAACCAGCCAACCAGATGCAGCAATGGGAGCCTTGAAGAGAGGTTGCTGGGAGCCCCAGGTTAAGGATGCTGGACCTGCTCATTGGACAGTTCAGCTCTTGCTACTTCTGTCCTTTGGAACAAGGAAGTCAAACTGATCTGCTTTTGGTCTACTGAAGGGCTGTGTTCACAGGGACCATTACAGAGTTCAGGACTTGTTTAAAAGGAAGGCCATATATTTTGGAAAGGCAATGGGAAGGTTCCCACTCTTTTTTACCTTAATTTCCCTTTCTTTCTCAAGTGGCCCAACAGGGACATTCTGTTTGCTTTTGCATGCATTGAAAGGCACTGAGCCCCAATAGATCAATAACTCATTATGATTAAGAGCCTACTATGTGCCAGGCATTGTGCTAAGTGCTAGAGGTACAAAGGAGAAACAGGGAAACTTGCCTTTGCCCCCCATTCTAATATTGGAGACTATGGCTACAAAAAGGGACATAAAAGGATGGGACAGTGTAAATGGGAAGCAATCCCAGTGCTGGGGAGGGACATGCAGTTGGGGGATGGGGATTGTGGGATCTGGGCGGAGTCTTGAAGGAGGCCAGGAGGCTTCTCAGATGGGAACAGCAAACATTTCATTGAAAGGGGAGATGTAGCACCACGTGTGTATATGAGGCAGTTAGATGGCTCAGTGGATAGAGAGCTGCACCTGGAGACAGGAAGTCCCAGGGTTCAAATCTAGCCTCAGACTAGCTCTGTGACCCTGGACAAGACACTTAACCTCTGTCTGCTTCTGTTTTCTGGGGATAATAAGAGTATCCATTTCACAAGGTTGTTGTGAATATCAAACAAGACATTTGTAAAGTGCTTAGCACAGTAAAGAGCCTGGCACATAATAGACTCTTAATAGGTAATCTTAGTAGATGGAGCACTGCCCTGGAGTGAAAAGAACCTGAGTTCAAATCCAGCCTCAGACACCTACTAGTATCTTCATGACTGGTCAAATGACTTCCCCTCTCCAGCCTTCAGTTTCCTCATCTGGAAAATGGAGATAATAGAAACCTCCACCTCTAGGATCATATGAGATATTTGTGAAATCCCCTGCAAACCTTAAGGTGCTTTAGAAATACTGTCAGCCGTCTTCCAGAACTGGGGTCTAGATCATGTGGCTAAGTGTCCGGGGCTTCATCCCACTGCACTGAGCTGGACAGGTTTAGAATTAATATTTGATAATATTTAAACACTCAGATTCTCCTCTGGGCAGTTGATTTTTTTCTTTCAGACCTGATGCAAACAGTGCACCATTTTCCATTGTATCGTTTGAGTTACTGTCATTTCTGATTTCCTGTGCTGCAGTCACCTATGCCCCCACCCACCAAGTATGAGAAAACTAATCCTGAAGATGTAAGAAGAGTCTGTATTTGGACAGATCATTCTCTATCCTTCCTTCCTTCCAAAAAAGAAAGAAATTCAGGGTAGCTGTGAATTTCGTTAAAAGCTTCTAAAGTGACACAAAGAAAACACAAGGCAAAGCATCCTCCTAGCCCCCCATCCTATCTCACTAACTAAGCTGATTTTACATTAGAAAAAAATTTCATCTATTTTGGGTAGAAGTCATCCAACTGAGAAGGAAGTAACAAGGTGGAAATGCATTTTAAAGTATTTCTTGTTCGCACTTGTTTTTTGACTGGTCTGCCATTTGATATGATGAGAAGTAGATTGGATTGAAAGTCAGGAAGCCAATAGCTAGTTGTGGGAGCTTGGGCGAGTTAATCAACTTCTTCTGACTCACTTTCCTCCTCTGCAAAATAAGGAAATTGGATTAGGTGGTCTCCAGGGCAGGGATGTACTGGCAAATATTTAACAACCAGTTCCATGAAAAAAATTGCACATGAAACACTTTTAACTTTAATTTGCATTATTAACATTTTCATTACCTTTTTAAGGTCTGAAAATCAAATCAATATAATGATAAATAAAGCCCTGATTTGTAGTATTTGTTTATGTCTGAGGTATAAATACTCTTACTGAAAGTTTAACTGAAAATTGTCTCTTGAGAGCTGATCTGAGCTGACTCCATCATATGCCTGACTAAAATCTCTTCCAATCTAAAATTAATTTCTTTTCCATGCTTACGTTTCTTTTCCCTGGATTGTTCCCTAACATTCTTTCTTTTACAAGCCCAGGTTCCTATCATTGGTTTTCAGACTCCTGTCCTTGCTCATCACCAAGAATGCTTCCATGTCCAAGTTCTCTGACCCTTCCATAACAGTGTCCAACTCATAAATCCGGGTTGGGACCCCTGAGGATTCCTTTACATTCTCTAGTACCCTTATGCATATCTCAGATTCTGTCCTGGACTGGCAATTCCTAAGAACAGCAGATGATTATCTAATCTCTAAAATTCTCCAAGCATAAAACTATCAGGTAGACATGGAAGGCATTCTTGTCCCCATTTTACAGATGAGGGAACTGAGGCCCAGAGAGACAGGGCCACATGACCAGAAAATATCAGGGTGGGGTTTGAACCCATCTCCTTGCCTCCAAGTCCAGCACTCCATCTATGTGACAACATTTCATCTTATTTCTTGCTTTTCATATGTGTAGTCTCCTGACAATTAGGGCAATATGTTCAATGGGTTGTTAACTAAAACTGAATGAATGAAAGACTGAGTGAGGAATGAATGTACAGAAGGAATGAATGGATTCATGGGGCTTGTTTTTGAGCTTGTAGCTTTCTAGTTTCTAGGCCAAAAATTCTATTTGGAACATTCTATGTCTCTAACCTTTTTAAGCTCCCTCAGTTGCAGTAATTTTTGCTGACAGTTGAAGTGTAACCTTTGGGAACTAATAAGCAGTATATTATTTGTTTGTTTTTAATCATGATCCTGTGTTCCCAATTGCCATAAATATTCTGTAAAAGAGACCATAAAATTGATTGAACTGGCCGCTCTCTTGAGAGTCATAGAGATTATTGCTTTGTGGTAGAGAGGTTCCCCTTACCAGTAGTTTTAAAAACTTGCTTTCCTAACTTCTGGGTAGGTTACTACTGTTTTTATGAACTTTACTGTAAAGCAGGTCTGTTTTCTAGGTAAATTTAACTTCATTTCTTCAACAGGATTCTTCTTCTCTCTTTCCCTTCCTGTTCCCGAATTTTTTCAGAGGCATCTGCTGCTAACTCATTTCCCCTAAAATGTGTTCATTCTGTGTTTTCTTTTTCTCTTTTTTGCACATTGTAACTCTGTCTTTATTATATTTTCAAAGTGTTTAATTAGTCATCAGTGTGTAAACCTGGGAAGGGAAGTTCTTCAAGGACTTGTCCTTGGAAGTGAGGAGAGATGTCCTGAAAGGGAATAACCTTCATGTGAATGAATGAATGAATTAGAAAATTAACAAATGAATGAATGAAAAAGTAAGAACTGGGTACAGACAGGAAAAAATAAGACAGTTTATGCTCCTAAGGACTCCCTATTCTAAATGGGAAAAAGCAGTGCTCTAAGAGTTTTCAATGTCAGGGTGTATGGAAAGACTCAGTAGTCCTAAAGAAGCATCTGTAGGATAGAGGTCCGGGCCCAGGCATCAATACTGCCCACTAGCAGGTCAGATGGCAGTTCTTGAGCATCTAGAGTGTAGTGGCAAGACAGAGGGCAAGATCCACTCAGTTGGAGGGTCAATGTATCAGGTCAATGTATCAGGGTTAATGGTAAGGCCCAGTGGACCTATAGTGTCAATGCAGATACTTAGGCCCAGGGCTCTTCTATTTCATCACAAGGATTATGGTTGGTGACTTCATGCTTATCAAAGAAATATGTTTGTTCCATATCCACAGACAGACCACTTTGAGGGCCAGAAATACCCTTTTCTCAGTGCTAGAAATCACTGCCTTTCCTCCATCTTCCTCCAATTTTCTTCTTACCTTAAGGTCTACCTCCTCCTTAAAACTTTCTTTGATGAATAGAGGTTGTTGATATGTGACTTCCCACTGAATTCAAACAAGTCTTCCTCATTTAATCTGGACAAAAGGGCATACATGTGTCAATAGTATTACCTTGAAAATGGCTGATGCTCAGTGATAGTGGCCTGGCTCTTTGTGCTTCCAATATGGCAGCCAGGAGACTAGCTCATGATGGAAAGGGAAAGCAATAAAACTTCCCTTTCAGGAGCAGTAGCTTGTAGAGGTGGGAGATGGAGTCACTTGTCTGAAATCTTTTCATCTAAATTTCTGCCCATTATCACAGCTGTACAAATGCCCTTTGATTCCCTGATCAGAGTCAAGAACTGTCAATTTTCAACTGGAAGGGATCTCAAAGGTCATCCAGCCTAACCCTTCATTTGAAAGGGGGAAACTAATACTGAGCCATTGACTTGCCCAAGGTCTCACAGCTAGTGAACACCATTGGGACTCCAACCCAAAGTCTTCTGATTCCAGATTTAGCATTATTTCCAAGGCATCATGTAATCCTTTGTCCACCTGGCTAAGTGACAGTTCATCTGTGGTCTCTGTTTTTATTTACACTCTTTATTCTTAGGCTTTTTGGACTTGGAGTGGCCAACTGTGCAACATTAATTTATACATATATATAAATATATATGTGTATATAATACATACACATGTGTAAACAGAAATATATCTATATATACATACATTATACAATGCTTATGATTTGGGAAGAAGGGGAATTTCAAAATACTGACTGAGATGATGATAGAACATCAAAATATGATGAAAAGAACACTGAAATGAAAAAAAAAATAAGACCTGGGTTTGAGAAGCAGTTTTACTGCTAAATCCTTTCCAAAATCTCAGTTTCTTCATTTAGAAAGTGAGGGAAAATCACCTTTGCATTAAATTCCTCACAAAGTCATAGGGTGTAGTAGGAAAAAAATTATTTAATTTGGGGTAGAATCACCTAGGTTTGAATAATCTAGCCCTGACGCTTCTTCATTGTGTAACATGGAGTAAATCATTTCCACTTGTCTACACAAAAATGCATACACTGGGAGTAACAGCCAGAGGAGACCAGAGATCCTAATAGACCTTTTGGATATCACAGATAATTATAGTAGGATCCCAAGCTAAGATGGGACTTAAAACTTCCTTGATTTCACAGTTTCCTCTGATTTGTGTGTGCCCTGTTTGTACTTGTCTGGGAGTATGTTTTATGGTATCATTAGAATGCAAGTTCCTAGAGGCAGGAGCTATATGGATTGCATTTGTATGCCCATTGTCCTACCTCTTTGTTGTCATTCACACTTTTCATTTGTACCCAACTCAGTGGCCCCATTTGGAGTCTTGGCAGAGGTACTGGAATGGTTTGCCATTTCCTTCTCCAGCTCATTTGACAGATGAGGAAACTGAGGCAAACAGGGTTAAGTGACTTGCCCAGGGTCCCACATCTAGTAAGTGTCTGAGGTCACATTTGAACTCAAGATGATTCTTCCTGACTCCAGGCTGATGCTTTATGCTCTATGGGGCCACCTAGCTGCCCTCTACTATCCCTACTCCTTTCCCTATTCCTAGTGACCAGCTCAATGCCTGGGAAAAAATTGGTATTTCATTAAGTGATCTCCTAAAGTGTGTATGTACCTTGATTAAAAGGGATTTAATAGATAAAGGTGGAAGTTGGCAGAATAACATTGCATACTTAGGAAGAAAGGCTCAGGTGAAGCAGTCCAGCAACCATGGGGAGCAGAGTGGTGCAATGTGTTAGTGTGAAGGTCACAGCCTTGGACAGATCATCGAGACTGGGCAAGGGCAACAGGACTGAAAGAGCGAAAATGTCTCTATTTTCAAAAAAATAAGAGGAGAGAGGAAACTTTAAGCCAGTGACCTTGACCTCTTTGCCTGGTAGAAATCTAGAATAGGATTCTTTAAAAGACATTTTTCATCGTGTGTGTGTGTGTGTGTGTGTGTGTGTGTGTGTGTGTGTGTGTGTGATAGGGGCCCCTTGCACAGTCTAGTGAAACATATTAATCCCTTTTTAGACTAATTTTTTAAATGCATAAAGTGAAATATGTAGAATTATAAAGGAAATGAATCATGTTCAAATAGCTTTTCCAAGGTATTTAAAACAAGTTCACAGACCCCAGTATATGAACCCTCCTTTACAAGGATGGTTTGTGAATATCTTAAAAGGGTAACAGTGCTCCCTTAAGAAGGAGGTTGTCTTCATATCTGATGAAATTCATTTTCTTTTCTACAGAAAATCAGGTGGATTGGGGAACACTGGGGACATATCTTTATTTCAACAAAACTTGTATATTCAAGAGTGGTGTAAGAAGTCTTGTCAGATTGATGCCAGCTTGGAGAGAGTCTTCACTGGAGGGCTCCAGGGATCTTTCATTGACCCCTCTACTGGTCATTAATGTTTTTCAGCATCTCAGATGAAAGTGTTGAAGACATGGGAGGGACAGCTAATAAATTAGATCCAAATCAAGTCTAGATTCCAAGAAAAATGATGAATTGAATCTAAGATAAAGACCTCAAGAGATAAATCTGAAATCTTCTGTGTTGTGTTTTCCCTTCCCATTCTCCCCGTGAGGTTGGTTTAGTTAGCTTTCAGGATGATTACCTAATTGAAACAATTCTTAGCAATGAGTAACTGTTGGGGAGGGGTTTAATCATTTTTTAAAAATGTTCTTATAGAAATGAATCTGTAATAAGGGGAATGTGCAGAAAGCTGTTGATGAGAAGGGGGCTTTTCCACTCCCCCCTGCTCCCAGACTCCACTCTGTAGGAGCTGGGTCAGAAGTTCAGTGCCCACTTCTGAACAATGACCAGCACCTGCTTTTTGCAGTCCGTGTGTGTGTTCCTGAGATGTGTGTAAAGATCCATTTAAACACAAATTGATTTTTGGTAAACTGAATCATAATCTCCCACTGCTCTCCACTATTCCTTTCACGAATGACTCGTCTTCCTTTCTGATTGATTTTTCATTGGCAGGGGCTCCCAAGGCTTTGGCTTGAAATTTCTCTCTTCCCAATCTCTCTCCCAAGTAATTAATGGTCTGTAAACTAACACTAAAATGTACTCAGGAAATGCCCACCTACTCCTCCAACTCCCACCTCCTACTACCATTGTGAGTAATGGCAGGAGGCCTTCTAGAAAAACCACCTGGTAAATATTCTCTTTCATCCATATGAATTTTTAGACATTGACTGTTCTAATGGGCTCTTCCCATCAGATTGTGTATATCATTCTGTTACCTAGTCTCCCCCTCCATTTTCTGGACTCTGCCTGTTTTGAAAAATCCCCTTTCCCATGCAAGCCTGTAATTGGCTCTTGCCTGTTTGTGACATCAAAGACTAGCCTGAAAGGGATTACTTGGCCCTCTTCAGCATCCCCCAATTGCCCTGGTAAGTGATGGTGAAAGGGAGAGGAAATTGGGAGAGCTGAGTGTAACAATGTACTTGTGGGACTCTTCAGGACTCCCCACCCCTGCCAGGGCCTGAGAGCCATCAGGGCAATAATCATTCACACTGAGATATAACCCTTTAAAGTCTGAAGAGTTTGGGACTCATATGTCATATGACTCACAATAACTCAGTAAGAGAGGGGCTGCTACCATCCTCATTTAACCAACAAGGAAACTAAGTCTCAGAGAAGTGAAGTGACCTGCTCTGTTTAGAACATGTCAGGGGTGGGATTTGAACCCAGCTAGTGTTCCTCTATGTCCCACTGCCTTTCACTGCAGCTGAGATTTTCTGGTGATATCTCTGGCTCTGTTTGTGTCCTCTTCTTCCTCATCCAGCCTCAGATGTGGCAGCTGCTGCTTCAGATCAGGGGGTGGCTGTATCCTTCGGTTCTTTCCTTATTGCTCCCACCCTTGGGTGTCTCCAGTAATCCCCAGCCTTCTATTGAGCAAGACAAGTAAAAGACCATTGCTTTCAGCATTTAATGGGTACTCTAATTCTTCTCTGATGTCCCAGAAAGTACCACTCCATTGAGTAGGATTGAAATTGGGTCGGACTATAAAATGAAATGTGTACCTATAAAAGGGAAAAAAAGAAATACACGTGAAGCAGTAATTCAAAAGATAGGATTCCTAACCAATAAGACTTGGAAGAATTGTTATGTTGGGAATTCCTTATGCCAGTGGATCCATGATCTCAGAGATGTATGTATTCCCTTCTACAGGCAGATCACTTACCCATCCCTGCCTAGTGTAACTCTTGTCTCTGTACTCCCATAAGGTCATCCAAGGAGTGCACCCAATGGAATAGAGGCCTTGCTTACTTCCCCCTGTTGTTTCAAGGGTACCAGTGTATTCTGGATATCCACTTGCTACATCCCTGCCCTGCTCCCCGCCTTCCTTGTCTTTCAGTCCTAGTTCTCCAGTAATCCAGTTCATAGTCACCATATTCAGATTCATTGCCCTTTGTCTGATGCTCATGCTCAATTCTTTGGAAACTTCTGGGGCCCATCTCATACAACCATACAAGACCAGGGGTAGAATGTGATTATAAAGAAGATGGACCCTTGTTTTGGGGAGATGGGGATCATGGAAAGAGTTCCACAATTTCCTGAAGGTAACTCAGTCTTGCTTTCTCCCTCTTGTCAAATTTAATCACTCACCTCTTATAAATAGAGTTTAGCTGGGATGAAACATTTGGTAGCAGGAGGAGAGCAATGTTATTAAAGCTAGGCCAATGGACGGGGAATAGAGGATGAAGGCTCAGTTTCTGGCAAGTCTTTTTACCGACTTGGACTTTGGCCTCCTCCTCTATCAAAGGTAAAGGTACTAGGTGACCCCTAAGGCCCCTTCCAAGTAATCTAAGATCTTATGACTCCATGGTCCTACAAAGGCCTCAGAGTATGGAAAATAGCAATAAAAACTCAGGTCATTACCAAAGGAGTTTTGTAAACTGGTAACATAATAGATTTATGGGCCTCCCTAAAGAGCATTTTTACCCAAGTGGACTGTTCCCTGAGCCTATGACTTCTTATACAACTGTGGCCCTTGAGATGTTGGAAGGGGGGGCCAACGGAAGAGCATTCCCCCCAGTGCCTACACCAATTGGGGCATTTTAGTTAATTTTAGGGAATTTCAAAATTAAATTCCTCCTTATGATAATTCCCCCCAAGAAGTGTTCTATTTCCCCTAAAAGCCATCTCCCTTAAGTGTGTATATGTACAAAGGAATTTTATGTGTATATATATATATACACACATACATATATATGAATTTATGAATATAAGTGTATATCTATAAAAATATATGCACATTTATGTTTATATAAAATATTTGGAAAAGAGGGATTTAAGTGGCCACACACATATATTTCCATATATAAACATACAGGCATGTGCATATAAACTGCATTAATATGCTAGGCTTGGAGGCATTTTTGCCTCCTGAAAATCTTGCTATATTAATTACTGTCTTTCTGCCGTGTTAATGCAGGGATTTGACAGCATGGGTTAACGACTTTAAAGACTTGGTGGTTTTCTTCTACCCCAGCAACACATCAATAATACATTTAAAATGCCTGCCCAGCCATTGTCTCCTTGGTGGTGGCTTACAGTTTCATAATGGTTGTGTTGATAAGAGTCTGTCTGGAGAAGATAACAGCCCACTGCCTTTTCTGGTCCCAAGGCCCTAATCACACAGATGTGTTTATTTTCGGGCACTTGCTGCCCAAGGAGTCTTCGCCAAATTAAGGAGATGATTGGGTCTGGCTTCAAAAACAGAGATGCCTGATGCTGTGCCATGGCATGGGGGAGATGGACTCTTCAAGCCAACTCTCCTGTTATTGAAGGCTGCGGCACTGGGCAAAATAGCCGCAAATTGTCAATGTTCCCTCCAGTAACGGGTAAAATTGGCTTGGGATCTATTAGAATGCCAAGATGGGGCTAGGACAGAAATCAGGATGGAGTCCAACATGGGATGTATTTCCTGGTCCCTTCTCTTCCTGGCTACACATGCTTGTGGTTTGCAGGGTGCCAGGACAGATTGCTCTTCCCACCCTCTACTTCTCAATTTCTCACTTTCCAACTCATTTCTGGTGGTTTGCTTTCTGTGATCTCTTCAGTGGAAGGCTAGTCTGGATAAGAGGTCTCAGCCTCATGGATGAACTGGTTTTGCTGGCCAGAGCAGGTGCTGTCATCAAAGAGTCCCCAAAGTTTGCAGTCATTTGGGCTGCTTCCCTGGAGTCCAAGCCTGCCCCTTCTTTCCCAGCACAGACATACATCCTTTCTTATGTGTTGTATGTGTTCCTGTCATGGCTGCCTTTTTAGAGTCTCTCAATAAGCTATACATTCTGGTATTGCTGTTTCCAGCTAAAGGATATGGAAGAAAAGTTGCTGGAATGTTGAGGAACTCTGGCTTCCTGCTGATGGACGAAGATCTTTACCTCTAGCTTTGCACTTCTCTGAAAAAAAAAATCACTGAATCTCAGAACTGGGATGCACATTCAAGGCTTTGGATTCAACTCATAGAATCCTCTCTACAACATCCCTGGCTAGTGATTGTCCAGCCTCTTGTGAGTAGGTACTTACCAGCTTCCCAGGCAGCCCATTCTACTCCTTTAAAATATATATAATATATATGTATATTATATATATATATATATATATATATATATATATATATATATATATATATATATATTTTAATGGACAGAAATCTAGTTTTACTCCCTCTCATTTCTCCCTACTGGAGGGGGGGTGGGGAAAAACTATATGGTGTATGCTCCAAAGAGATCAAAGAAAGAGGAAAAATGTCCATATGTTTTCATCCTCAAACATTTATAGCATCCTTTTTTGTGGTAGCATGAACTAATTAAGAGAAAGCCTGTCCACTGGGGGAAGGGCTGGACAAAATATGACATATGAACATGGCAGCCCATTTTTCTCTTACATGTCTTGCATAATATATTTTATTAATCTTTTATTTGTTAAGTTGCCTCCATTTCCCAAGGTAGCTGTACCTTTCCTCTTTCTAGAGGGCTATTCCTTAGTACAGAAAATACCCTAAAATGGGGTAAAAAGCCAATTCAACAAAACTAACATTTCAGGGCCTGTGCTTTGTCTCTATACTGGTCCCTTTGTGTTTTCCTGCTGACATCTCAACGTTGAAGTATTTCAGCAAAAATCTCAGTGTTCCATGAATCCTGTTATACATGTGGTACATATGCACACTTATGAGCATGTTTTTATCATGTATGCATATGCATATATATGGAACAAATTATATGTGTGCATATATGTGTGTGAGTACATATATATGTACATACATATACATATATACACACACATACTTTCCCTGAATCATCCTTTCTTTTCCAATTTAAAATAACTCTTTAATAGACAGTACTTTGAATAAGGGCTACTGAGACAGAGCATTTATAACTTATAATTTCTTTGTACATGTTTGTGTCATGGGAGCAATCTATCACGTTACATTGAATAAAATGGCATGCATATTTTTTATTGAAGTTTGATGCATTTGAATCGAAATATTTCGAAGGTGTAGTTTAGAACTGATCAGTATATAACTGAACTTTTGGATTGACACCAACTTTTTAAACTAGTTAGGCAGGTAAAATCAGCATTTAAAAGAAACCATCATGATTTACTCTACTCCGGTTGGCAGGCATTGTGGCATAATTGTCAGGTTAGGAAAATTTTTAAAATACTGCTGGTTTAACTAACCATGTTGGAAAGTAACCTAGGAATATATCATTGTCTTTGGATCTTCCTGAAATCAACACAGGTGGAAAGACACACCATTCCCCCATGAAGGCTGTAAAATGTATAGTGAGGGAAAGGCTACAATATTCACAGTCAAATGTTTTCCAAAATAGTAGCAGTTCTTAAACTGGGGTTCATATATTTGTTTTTTGAACTATTTTGATAACTATGTCAATATAGTCAGTTGCCTTTAGAATCTTATGTTATTTTACTTTTTGCATTAAAAAATAAAAAATTATGAAAAAGTACTTACAAACCCCTGCTATATAGGTAGTACCTGAAAGAAAAATACTAGTAGAACTCAGTTGCAAATATGCTTTCTTCCTAGCCACTAATGAGATTCCTCTGTCTCCCATTTTTCCCTTCATAATACAGGCATCATCTTTCATGTGTCCTTCTCAACTGGTCTGCAAAGGTTATGCTCTGGTCAGGCTTTGGTATGACTGATACTCAGTTTACATGTAAGATATATTGAATGCAAAGCTTTCATTCTAACTTCCATTCACTGAATCACAGAATTGAAGTTGGAAAGGACATCTATGATCTACTCAAGACCTGAATGGGAATTCCCCATCCAATGTACTCAGCTAGTCATCATCAAAGACTTGTTGGACTAGAAGGCTTGAAGACCTCTAGGGTAGAGGGATGCCCACCACCTCCTAAGGCACCCCAACTTAGTAGTAAATAGCATTAATTGTTAGGAAGTTATTGATCAAGCTGAAATCTTCTTCTATGTGACATCAACCCATTGGTCCTGGTTCTCTCTTGAGTTGTTGACCAAATCTAAGTTCTCCTTCCATTTGGTGTCCCTTCAGATACTTAAGACAGCTAAGGTTTCTCTCTTTAGAGAAACATCCTCCAACCAGTGCTTCTGTGGGATGGTCTCCAGGCTTCTTAGCCACCTGATTGGCCTCTTTTGGACACCCTAGAGTATCTTTTTGCCAAGAAGGATTGCCCACAACTGATCCCAGTGCTACAGATATGGCAAAACACTGGTGCTTCCCTTGTACTTAACCTAGATCCTCTCAATGTGGCCCATATTAATTAGAGATTTTTTGGCTTCTCTATAGTAGCATGGACTTAGAACATCTGCGTGTCATCTCTAAAGCCCTTCTTCCTTTCCTTTATAGACACTCCACCCCCTTGTCCAAAGTGTAGTCATTCTTCCCTCTCCCACTTGCACCTTTTTTTCTGATATGGAGACCATTTTGCACTATAAACACAAAGAGTGTGTTCTCTGTGAATCACCCCAAAATTCTTTTTAGTACTTCTTTGGGGCTCCTCAGTCCTTTGCAACTTTTTGCTAGTTCTTGTGCCTAACCCTTGGGGTTAAACTACCACTCTACCACCAAGAGCTTTTATCATGATGAAGGAGGCACACTTGATCAATCAGTAAACACTTATTAAGGACCTACTAAGTGCTAGGTACTGTGCTAGGCTCTGGGGATACAAAAAAAGCAAAAGACAATCCCTGCTCTCCAGGAGTTTACAATCTAAGGGGAGACAGCAAGCAAACAAATATATGCAAAGCTAGCTATATGCAGGATAACTAGGAAATAATCAAGAGTAAAGTCCCTGGAATTAAAGAAGAGCTGGGGCAGGCTTCCTATGGAAAGTGAGATTGCATGCATCATTTAGTGCAGACTTCTTGCCTTTTCAGGGGTGGAGGGGATGGAGTGGGGAGGAGACGAGCATTCCTTAAGCGTCTCCTGTGCTAAGCCTTTCACAAGGATTCTCTCATGCAACTTCTGTTTCCTGGGACTTAGCACGTCCATTCTAATGTCCTATCAAAGAGAGAAAAGTAGGCAAGGCAAAATTGGAAAGCCGGTTATAAATCAATTTCCCCTGATTCTCCTTGGAGTTGATTTCTGGATGTCTCACTATAGTTGATGGTACAGGAGACAGAGGACTGGGCCTGGAGTCAGGGAGATCTAAGTTCAAATCTGGACATGAACACTTGTTGGCCAAGTGACCCTGGGTAAGTCACTCAAATTCCAGCTACCTCAGTTTCTTCATGAGTAAAATAAGGATCAGAGGAGCACCTACATTCCCAGGTTGCTGAGACCAAAGGAGACAATGTGTGTAAAGCCCTTTGTAAAACTTAAAGTGATATGCAAATGTTATATTGTCTTCATTGTTATCATTTTCCTGGCTCCTCCTTAGTGAGGGTCAAGAAGGTGAGAGATGAAGGAGGTTTCATTCATCAGACTTCCTAAGTGAGGCTAATTTATTTAGAGGAGGCTTCTTGCCCTTTTTCGTGCCCGGAAGAGATCTCTTCAGATTCTTTTAAGTGTCAGGTGGCAAGATGAAATTGGAGGAGTATTGATTTGAAGTTGGAAGTGAATGGAGAGCTAATCTCGTCCAATCCCCTCAGTTTACTTATGAGGAAGCTGAGAATCAGGGAGGTGAAGGCACCTGCCCCAAGTCACACAGGTCACAGTGTCTTGGTGTTTGGATTTGGCCTCCAAATCCAGTGCTTTGAGTTCCTATCATGGCCTAAGGCAGACAGAAAGCACACGCACACACACATGCACACACAGACGCACATCCCATGTATATTCATGTGTAAAAAAAAGGTCTCATGTAGATATTTTCTTCTCTTTTGTCCTTTGTTTTAAATGCAAATTCTTTTCTCTCCCCCATGTTGAAACACACACATATTCTTCATCACAAATATACATAGTCCAGCAAAATAAATTCCTACATTGGATGTCCCCAAAATGTATGTCTCATTCTGCATTTCACATTCAAGCCTCTTTGGTGGGAGGTGGCTGGCATGACTTTCACTCCTCTGGCATCATGGTTCATCACTGCATTGATTTCACAGTTGGTGTCATCCTATAAATGGGACTCTCTTAGCCCCACTCAGCCCTCCACTTTTACATTTCATTCCTCTCCACATACTTTGAGACTTCTTGCTATTCCTTGCGCAAAACTCTTCATCTCCCAACTAATGACATTTTACTCGGTGTCCCCTAAGACTGGACTGATCTCCCTCCTCATCTCCATGTCCTGGCTTCCTTCAAGTCTCATCTAAAATCTCACCTTCTGCAGGAAGCCTTTCTGGTTCCTTTCAATGCTAGTTCCTTTTCTCTGAGATTATCTCCAATTTGCCCTATATATCTCTTATTTGTACTGTACATGGTGGCATGGTATCTGCCTTGTGACTTCCTGAAAGTAAGGGGTTGTTATAGACTTTCGTTTTATATTTATCTCTTAACACAGTACCTAATAAGGTGCTTGTTGACTTGACTTTCTGTTTTCTCTGCCTCAGTTCAAATATATCTTCCTAATTTTCTCTGAAATTGTCCATTTTATGATTTCTTATGACACAATTAGATTCCATTATATTGATATATCACAATTGGTCATTCCTAGGGGCATCCCTTAGTTTTCAATTCTGGGCTGCTATGGAGGTGCTATAAGGATTTTCATCCATGTGGATCCTTTACTTCTCTCCCTGATTGGTCTGAGTCAATGAATCAGCACCGTTTAGTGCTCTTGGGGGCATAGTTCTAAACTGATTTTCAGTGGGACAAGACCAATTCACAGCTCCACCAACGGTGAATTAATGTGCCTGTCTTCCTTCAGCTCCTCCAACATTTGTCATCTTTGACAAACATTTTGGAGCACTACGTTAACATTAATTATTTTTCACAATACTTTTGGGGTAGAGATGAACATTTTCCCCCATTGGGAGACCATGTGCATACAATTTTGTTGATTTAGGTGCTTAATGCTTCAGTGTAACTGAAAATGAAATTCCAACATCTCGGGTAAATTTTGCTGAGCAGGACCACATGTCCTTTGATGAATGATGTGCACTATGTTGGTATAAGTGATGCAAATGCAACATTTTAAAGATGGAAGCATCCTCTGAGAGCCTCTGTTCAAAAACTTCAGCATTTGAAGGGAACTCCAAACAAATGTAATCCAATCATGGACCATTTCATTTTAAAAAATTGTCTTTATATCCTCAGTACCTCGCACAGGGCCTGGCACATAATTGGTATTTAACAAATATTTATTGATTGCTTAAGCTATACCTCAAAGGGATCTTCTTTCTAGTTTCTCCAACAAATGGTCATCCAATCTTCTATTTGATACCCACAATGATGGGGAACCTGCTCTCTCCTGAGTCAGACCATTCTAATTTGGGATAGCTGTGGGATAGCTACCTCACATCAACCCTAACTCTGCCTCTCTGTCATTTCTACCCGTTGTTTTCCTTACAGGATCAAGCAGAAAGTCTAACCACTCTTCCCTAAGATAATCCTTGGTGTACAGGGAGACATTTCCCTTGCCTCCTGGAGTCTTTCCTAAATTAAATATCACCACTTTAATTAAAGAAACATTTATTGAGTGCCTACCACTGGGCAGGCATTAGGCTAGACAAATGCAAAGACAAAAGTGAGACAATCCTTGCTCTCAATAAGCTTAGGTTCTACTGGGTAGAAACAACAGGTGCACAAATAAATATGTACAAAATCTAAGCCAGGTAAATACAAAGTAATTTCTATGGGTGAGAGTTAGGTTTAATGATGACTGGAGGTAAGGGCGTCAGAAAGGCCTCATCTGGAGGTGGCCCCAGGACTGTGCTTGTTTCTGCTGACCTCTTGGTTTACCTTGGTGTCGCCTTCCTCAAGGCGTGGAGGGCACCCTCATTGACAGAGTCACTTTACATCCTTAGACTTTTGGATCTTCTCCTCTCCTTCATATTAGAGGGAGCTGTCAGCATTTCCCTCAACATTTTACTATTGATGAAAGTTTAACAAATGCTCATCAAGAGTAAAATTTTGTTGAAAGCCCGGGGATTGGCACTGGTGAATAATCCTGAATGCCTGATTAGACATGCCAAGCAGGAAGCTCTTGGTGCTTTTTAACAATGGCATTTCAATTAACCAAGAATTCCTAGTAAAGGAGTGCTCATTCTCTCAGCTTTACTAGAGAGTACTGCCTTACCTGATTCTCTAAAAGAAATAGTTCCCCTGGATTGCGATCCATTTTTGTTTTCCCATGTTATCCTGGTAGCTGGATCATTGAAGAATGGCTGGTTTGCTTGAGGTTTTCCACCTAAGTCTTGTTTCTCTAATCCATTTTCATTGGACTTAAAGCAGCTTTTTGATCCAGTATTTAAAGGCTTCTTGAGTCCTTGCTGGAACTGCATTAATGGAGTCAAGCCAGAAGTTTGCAGGGGTTTTTTGCCTTCAGTTTTTAAAATCCAGTTGTTTGTTTCTGCTTTGTATCTCGGTAATCCACTTGGTGCATGCTAGTGTGCATTGTAGATATGGATACTTGTATCCTGTCTCCTTTCTGGATTGTGAACTCCATGCAGAGTCACTTGTGCTGTAGAGGTAATGACATGTGGTCTTGCAGACAGTTTGTATGCTAGTGGAATTTCAGAAGAGAATTTAGGATTCTAGCCTAAGATTGGGAGGGAACATCTGAGGTTACTTGGTCCAACCCCATCCTTTTACAGATGAGGAAACGAATACTTAGATAGGCTGAGGGACTTGCCCAAAATTATGCAGGTAAAGGACAGTGCATGTCCTCAGACTCCAAATCCAGTATTCTTCCCACTGTCCCACACTGCCTACTTGTTTTGGCAAAGTTATCTCCTTTTATTCTACTAATATCTTTTCTCCACTGAGACGTTTTTGTGTCCAGTCATTTTCAATTATGTTTGACCCTTCATGACCTCCTTTGAGATTTCCTTGGCAAAGATGTTGAAGTTGTGTGCCATTTCTTTCTCCAGCTCAATTTACAGATGAGAAAACTAAGGCAAACAGGGTTAAGGACTTGCCCAGGATTACATAGCTATTAAGTGTCTGAGGCTAGATTTGAACTCAGGAAGAGGAGTCTTCCTGACTCCAGGTCTGGTATGCTATCCACTGTACCAGCTAACTGTCCCTTACTGGGTTATAGGATTAGTGTTTTTCATATATAGAATACAGAATACACTTTTAGAGAGGGTATCACTTATCTTTGTTAGTTCTATAGTAAAATAATGTCATTGGTTAAATATTTGATAAATTCCAAAAATTCTCTGATTTAAAGAAATTAATAGGACTTTTAAGTCTTAGAATTCTCAGTAGAATTAAATCTCCTTAAGGTCAGGGACTATTCCTGTTATAAAATTTTCTTTATATCTCCCAAAACCTAGAACAGTGCTTTGCACAAATGAGGTGCTTAATAAATGCTTGGCAGATTGGCTTGACCTCATCACACACATTTGAAAGCAGCTACTTTTGCCTGGAATGCACTTCCTCTTGATCTTCTTAGAGAGTCCATCATTTCTATCAAAACTCAATCCAGGTGCTGCTAAGGAGAAAGCAAGTCTTCTCTTCTTCAAGTTAAACATCCCCCTTTCTTCCTTCTTTCCCTCCTTCTATCCATCTATCTGTCTCTCCAGTCTTCCATTCTTCTAACCTCCCAATCCACCAACCACTTATCCATACCTTCTTCCTTACTTTCCTCCCTTCTTCTCTCTTCCATTTCTCCAACCTCCATTTCTCTGCTCCTTCTATCCATCTGTCTCTCCAGTCTTCCATTCTTCTAACCTCCCAATCCACCAACCACTTATCCATACCTTCTTCCTTACTTTCCTCCCTTCTTCTCTCTTCCATTTCTCCAACCTCCATTTCTCTGTCTATTCATTTTCCTATCCCTTTATTTATCTCTATATCCATCTCCCAGCCCTCTCTGTCCATCCATCTCTCGATTGGTTCTCCTCTCCATTATCCATCCCTCCCTCCACCCCACAAGACACCCAAAGATAGCTTTCTAGGTATTGCTATCTCCTAGCACACCACAGTAGATCTGGGTAGTCATAGAAACGTCAGGGAAGTTCAATAAGCCCAGCACATGAAAGTGTTTACTTCCGTGCAGTAGAGTCAGTGGGCTTCATCACAGAGGAGGCCAGATGTCTTGAAATGATCTGGATACCAGATATTGAGCCAGGGATGCCTTTAATTTCCTTTCTTGTCATGTGCCAGTGGTGCTTAGTGACTGGTGAGCAGAATCCCTCTACAGAGATGGGATTTTCTTTTGACAGTCTCATATTTTCAACGAAATTTGGGAGATTTAAAGCTTTGAGGAATCTTAGAGAATCTCCTTTTATTTCTTCTTATGTTCAGTGTATTGTGTTTATAGCCCTTCAGCTATAAAAATGCCAGTGACCTGTTGAGTTTCCATGACCTTTTCAAGTCCTTTATTTAATCTGACAAATTTGCTGGTCTAGACCCTACTTGATTATTTCTGGTACTGAATTCCCATTTCAACAAGTGCCTTTTTAATTCCACCAAAGTCCACAAAATGAAAAGTATCTTTTCTTTTACAAAGAACATTTTACTGTCTCCTTGTTGCCATTTCATCACTTGAAGCTTCAAAATAAGCAGTGGAGAGAAAGACCAGCCACATTAAAATCTTACTTCGGTAGCAATGGTGGCCGAAGAAGAGTTTAAGTTTTAGCAGGAAACGTTTCCTAGAATGGGACCCATTAAATGCTGATCTGCTCAATCAGTTACCTTGCTCTGTGACTTCTAACCTTTAAGACCCGTTACTATTTCCTCTTTAATTGTATTTCTGGACCTAAAAAGACTCTCATGAAACAGGTACTAGAGTTTGAATGGAGGGAAAAATCAAACCATGGGCACAGGTCCACTTTTACTCATGCCAGCTGCTTATGCATTTCTTGACTGTTTTTCCGAAGGTTCGCTAAATGTGGTTAAATTTTAAAAAATTGATAATTTTGGTATTGATTGATTATCAATTGATATTGATATATTTGGTTTTTACTCCATTTTCTTAGTAATCCTTCCCAATTCCTCTTTCCAGAGGGTCATGCCTTATAGCAAAGAAAAAAAAGAAAAGAAAAAAGAAACTAACCAGTATATTCACTAAGTTTGACATTAGAGGCCGTATTCAATACTCCTCCCCCTCCTCCAGCCCTATTGCTTACCATCTCATCCTGGAATGTCCCTCCGCTCTTGGGACCTCCACACCCTGGAACAATTGGCACAGCTTGGACTATCCCATGCCATGTCCATCCTCCTTCTCTCATCACTGAGTTCTTCTTTGAACCTCCATTTTGTGGAAAGGGCCAAGCCAGCCTGCCTTCATTCCCTTTTATTCAGAATTCTGAACTTTAAAACAGAAGGACCAGATATGTTAATTGGTGCAAAAGTTTGCTTGGTCCTTAGATGCATTCTTAAATTCTGGTCCTCTGAGTGTTTTAAAGCCATGTCCTGGCTCCAGGTACCTCCATTTCTCCTTCTCCTAAACCCTCTACCTCATGTTTTTCAGCTTCTTTTTGTGAGGTGTCATCTCCTATTAGAATGTAAGCTCCTTGGGGGTAGGGATTATTTGTGTATGTGTGCATGTGTACAAATAATGTATGTATGTATATATACTATATATGTATATGTATATATATGCTATATATACATATGTGTACATTATCCACAAAATTTATTACTTAATAAATGCTCCTTTCATCTCTGTAAAGAAAGGCAGGAAATATCCTCTCATATCTGTCTTCATGATCAAGTTTGGCCTTTATAATTATGTAGCATTCCATTTTTCTTTTCTTTTTAGTATTTTTCTTTCCCAAATGAAGAAAATTTTCCACTAACTTATTTAAAATGCATGATCCATTTGTAGAATAATTGGAAATCGTCTACTCAGGTACGGGTCAGAAATAAATTCACCTTTTTATGGTGTAAATGGTTTCTTAGCCCCAGGGAAGATTATAAGGCCAACTTCCAAGGGCTGTGGGAGATAACTTAGAACTGATGAGCTTTATTAAGAGCCCAAGTTGGACTGACCTGCATGAGAAGCCATCAGTTGGTAATGAGATGTCCATCCAACTCCACAGCACCTCGACAGCCACATGTCAGCCCTTCTCTCGGGTCAGGAGATCTGCTGTTTGTTTCTATTTATACAAAGTTTGAGACGTTTTCAGTGAGGACAAGGCTTACCCTGGGGAAGTTGTCCCTCCTGCTTCAGTAAACATTCCTTTTGCTGTTTAATGTAGAGAAATGTACAAAGATAAATGAAATGATCCCAAATTGAGTATGTTGCCAGAAGATATCTAATTTTGATGAATATGATTGATCATGACTGAGACAAATGGTGATGAGAAGAGGCTTTATCTCAGACCTGTACTGAGTTTATTTCCCATGAGTCATGATTTATGATGGATACAAATTCTAGTTATTTAAGGCAGTGTGGACTAATGGATAGAGTGCTGGTTTCAGTGCCAGAGAGATCCTGGCTCTTGCCTTGTATTACCTCTAAAATTACTTAACTTTGTTGCCATGGACCAATCACTTCACTTAGTCTCTGTTTCCTCATCTGTGCAGTGGGGACTACCATACCTGGAGGGCCTGCCTTACAGGGTTGTTCTGAGGATCAAACGAGAATGTGTCCGTAAAACTTTGTAAATTATAAAGCATTGGATGCGCTGTCTTATGGTTGTGGGTGTTCCTCCTATGATTCAGAGTGCAGCTCCTCTGTACCTGCCCTGATAGGAAATTCTTTTCCACGTCCTCCCAAAATTTCATCGTATGGCCAACACCCAACTTGCTTTCAGGCCTTCACTTTCCCTACCATCTTAGGAATGCCGGTGGAGTCCTCTAGCTGCTCTTGCCATCCTTTGCTCTTACTGTACGAACAGCCCATTTTCTCTTTTTGTCATATAATTTCTTCATGACATTCTTTAGTTTTCATTTTCCTCAGAGTTCCTTACCTGTTATGCCTCCTAATCTGCTCCCTCATCATATACCTCTCCATTTCCCTTTGGGTAGTGATCACCTTTATTTGTTTGGTATTGTGGAAGTCCAGATATTATTGCCATAGAACAACACTGGAAACCATTTGTGTCACAAAGATGAATCTTTGCTGTTATGGGAAGCTTGAGATGAGTAAAGGTGTTCTGCTGATTCCTGACAGCTACCCAACCTTCTCTCTGTCTCCTATTCAACTCTGGCCCAGTTCATTATCCACTGGCATCACTCACCCCAGATATGCACACATGGACTTGGACAAGTTCTATAGGTTGTTTATCCACATTCATGGTGAAAACTGGACAAGAGATCATCATTCATTCATTTGGTCTTTCCAGGATGGATGGGCAGCCTTAACTCCTCCAAGTGATCACAGACCTTTTTCTACTTGATGTAGTCACCACAATGTCATCCCCAAATAGAATTATCTGCAGGACCTTATGGCCATCAAGGGATCTTGTATGGACTAGAACACTGCAGCAACATTTCTTCTATCAGTGTTGAATAGCTTTAACAAGTAAACATCTCCCTATATCATGCCTCCCCTTATCTTTGTGATCCAAGGGTTGTTCAATAGGATTATTGTTGTTGTATCTTCGAAGAAATACTGATTATCTATGGATTTAAGTTTAATTGATTTAAAATAAATCCAATTCAATGAACTTTATTAATGCCTACTATGCTCTAGTTATTGGGGAAATATAAGGTTGAAATCAGGCATAGTTCCTGTTCTCAAGGAACCTATACTCTGGGGGGTAGGGAGGGGGAGATAAAACATACAGAGATAATTATATTACAAGTTATAATGTAAAGAGGCCAAACCGAGGGGTGAGATGTCAGGAGAGAAGGGGTCATTTTCAATGGAGGAATATGAAGGAGGGCTTCAGGAAAGAGCAAATCAAGTGAACAACACTATGCTATAGAACTTTACTAAGTACTAAGGGTAGGAAGAAAGGAATGAGACATCCCTTGGCTGACTCTTGAAGGAAGAGAAGGATTTCTGTAACTGGATATATAGCAGCAATATCTTCCTTATGGGGTCAACATGGGGCGTGGCTGGTGCTCAGTTGGGAGAGAACAGGGCATTTTATTTTTACCTCCTGTTCAGCTTAGTGGGAAGAACGAGTTGTAAACTACATTCTTAACCCTTTAGTTGACCTTTAAGCATGCACTATGGGCTACATGGTGCAGATTATATTGATCCTCCGACAGGTCTCTGACTTCATGGATGTAGGCTTTCCTTCAAAAATGTAGTTTTGCAACTCAATCCATGCCCCCATTGTTGATCTTGATCCAACCTATCATGTTGGATCACGTATATGCAGGGGACATTCCAGTTAACCATTGGTGCTCCCTGGCTCTTGTCACATGATTAGTACATTCTCATTTCAGCCATAGCATCACCATTGTCACCACCACCACTGCCACCACTACCACCATCACCACCACCACCACTGCCACCATCACCACCACCACCACCACCACCGCCACTGCCACCATCACTACCACCACCACTGCCACCACTACCACCATCACCACCACCACCACTGCCACCATCACCACCACCATCACCACCACCACCACTGCCACCATCACTACCACCACCACTGCCACCACTACCACCACTGCCACCACTGCCACCATCACCACCACTACCACTGCCACCACTGCCACCATCATTGTCATCATCTCCTCCTCCTTCTCCTTCATCAACATCATCACCATCATCGTCAGTACCATTTAAGCACTTGGTGGTTTGCAAAGTACTTTACAAAGATCATCTCATTTTATCTTCAAAACAACTGTGCTATTATTGTGTAGGTGCTATTATTACTATTTTACATATGAAGAAACTGATACAGATAGAGGTTAAGTGACTTATCCAGGGTCACACAGTTATTAAGTTATCACAGTTGAACTCAGGTCTTTCTTTTCCTTCAAATCCCACATAAAATCTCACCTTTCACAAAAAGCCTTCCCTGATCTCTCTTTATTGCTAGTGTTTTCCCTCTGTATACTATATATATAATATATATTATATATATGTGGTATACACATGCACATATATATATGTTTGTATATAGTTGTTTGTATGTTGTTTCTCTATCAGACTGTTAGCTCTTTGAGATCAGGGATTTCCTTTCCGTCTTTTATGTCCCTAGGGCTCAGCACAGCACCTGGCGCACCATAAACACTTAAACATTTGCTGAGTGACTGGTTAAATTGCATAATTTCTGAAGAATAATATGTTATGGCCAGATCGTGCCCATAATGCACTGTTACATTTTGGATAACTTTCAACTTTAATTCTTCAGAAATTCTTATATTTCATGACTCAAAGTCATATATGTAAATATAACTTCCCTAGAAGAATATTATTTTTCATTTTAAAAACAATTTTTCTACTTTTATTTTACCTCTTAAAATTAAATTTTACTTTCAGTTTTGGATGTTTTCCCTCTTACCACTCCTTCCCTCACCCATTGGGAAGTTAAGAAAAACCAAAACTGTTACAAATACATATTGTCAAGTGAAATGAATTCCCATGTTAGCTGTATTCAAAAGAAAGAAAGAAAGAAAAGGAAAAGAAAAAGAAAATACACTTCAACCTGTACTTGAGTCTATCAGCTCTCTCTCTGGAGGTGGATACATGTGCTGGAAGAACATTGTTAAGAAGATGAACCTTGGTTTTAGGGAGAAACTTGGAATCATATGAGCAAGGCAGTTTCCCAAATGCCATCTGGCCCACTCTTCGTCTTGTTCAACTCTGGGCTGAAGTCTTTTGCCCACAGCTTTGGTTGTAGGATTGTAAGTAATAACATTTCCAATACATCTACCCCCAATAATTTTTTATAGTTTTGCTTGGCACTGGTGGCAAGAGGCAGAATTGTGGAGGAGACAGAGCAGAAGACCTGAGCTTCCATCCCACCTCAGATGCTTACTAGATGTGCAATACTGAGTGAACCACATCACCTGTCTAAGTGGTCATCTTGTTATCTCTAAAATGAAAGAGGTTGGGCTTGAAGGTTTCTAAAGTCCCTCCGAGGTCCGAGTCTAGGATTCGGTGATGGCTTCTGCCCCCAAAACTCTATTTCTACCACTTGTCCTTAGATAGGTCAAAGCATTCCTCATCAGAGCTATTCCTACTTGACTCTATATGAACTTTTTTTTTGTTTTGTCTCTTCCCCCTTTCAGCTGCCCCTAAATGCCGCCCCAGAGTCCTTGCCATTTGCCGTTTTCAAAACCTTTGCTTTTCAACTGCTTGATCTCTCTCATCTCTGTAATCTTCCCAATGTGTTCATCTTTCCCAAACCATCTGTGATCCTTGTACACACTATGTTATAACAAAAGACTTGCATGAAAATATGTGAAATGTGAGCTTTTTGATTCATTGTAAAAAAACAAAACAAAACAGAAAGCTGACTTAAAAAAATACCAGGTTTGTAATTACACGATTAAGTTGGCCTGAACGTAAAGCTGCCACCCATCATGTTCGATTCTTTTGTTTTTCCAATTCTTTCATTTCTCTTGACTGCTGTACAATTTGTCCCTGTGTTAGATCACCCTCAGAAGGAGCGAGTTATTGATTCATTCAACAAACACTTATTGGCTGTTGTTCTTTGTGAAAGCATATCATGTGACTGATGGGGCAATGCAAGATTCATTTCTGCTCAAGAAAATGAGCCTTCTTGTAATGGATGTTATGTTCTACATAACTTCCCCAGGCATATGTCCTCTCTGGCCAGGAGATTAGAGCAATTTCTTGGCTTTTTCTCTGACTTCTCTTTCTCTCTGACTCTGTATACTTCTGTATACAGATTTCTTTATCAATTTTAGGTAGACAAGGTAGATGTGATTTTGTGGCCAAATTTACTTTTAATATGGCCTAAAATGAGTGGAATATAGACCATATCTTTTACATTGGTCAAAACGAAACAAATCACTTTATCATAAGTATTAAAAAGAGCTCACTCAGCAGCAGTTCAAAATAATATCCTTTGAGTAGATCTACATGGTAAATTACTTAAACCCACAGAGACTGGGTGGGTGGGAGAAGAATTAAAGAAATAGTAGAGAAGTAAGGATTAATTTTTACCCAAACAGCTGATGATGCAGATTTTGTAAGCTGAGACAGGTCTGTGTGAGGAACCAGCATGCTAATGTGGGTATTCTTTGGATTTTGAGGAGAGGCTTGAAGAATTTAGCTTGACAAATATGTACATTGGCAGTCACCAGAAACCTGGATAATCCTTGTAATGCTAACTAGTTTACCCCCAAAACATAACATCAAATTTATACCGTTGTGGTGAAAGGGGGAAAACTTAAATGGTAGAAATATTCTGTCCTCCAACATGAGGGGAATGCTCCTTTTACAAGGGTTCACAACTTCTGCTGGGGAATAAAAAGTTGTTTACCTAGAATTATTTCCCTTCAGAAAAAAGTCTCATTACCTACAATTCCACCATTAGTGATTCATTTCTTTGTATTAAGCACAATTGTCTTTAGAATCATCCTGATCTATATCTTGCCACTGGACCCAAATGGCTCCAGAGGAGAAAGTGAAGCTAGTAACTTTGCACAGCCTTCCCTCACTTAAATCCAATTCACTTGTATGTCTTGTCATCACCTCCCTGATGCCATGATCCTCAGACAAACAACAATTGTCTTTAAATCTAAGATATTCCTGGGGAGAGATGATTCATTAAATCTTAGTGGGATTTGCTCCCCACTTAATGTGCATGAGGTAGTTTTCCTTTGTGATGTGAGAGGCCAGGGTCACTACATGAGAAAACACCTGCAGATTCCAAGAGGAGATGTCAACAAATGGGGAAAGTGCTTTGACAAGAGATGATGAGGGGAGGGAATATCCTTCAAAGATCTGAAGATTTGAACTGCTTAAATTCATGTAATTTGAACAGAAAAAACTTACAAGTTGGAAGCATTTTGATTCACTTACTTCAGAATGTGGCTTTGAGGAAAATGTTTTGTAAACTTATAGGTGCTCAGTCTGGGGAGAATGAGCAGATGTGATGGAAAGAGCCCTGCTTTGATTCTCTGGAGATATGGTTGGCTACGAACTGACTGGGTAACTTTGGACCAATTCCTTTACTTCTGATTCTGTTTCTTCATCGGTCAGAGGATTGGCTATATCTCTGCTGTTCTGTCCTGTTTCAACATCCTATGATTCTTTTCCTTAATAGTTTTCTTTGTCTCATCCAAAATGCCTGCTCTTGTGCATCTATGTGAGCTCATGGAAAGATATTGTATCTGGTTATTAGGTTTCTCCTTAGCTAAGTTTCCTCCTTATTAGCATGCTTAAGGTTTTCCAGTCTCATCTTTATGACATATTCCTTTTCTAGCCCCCACAGTATTTAACCCTCTTTTGTCATATAGTCACCATCTATTAAAAAATTAAGAAATACAAATTAGCATCAAAATGTGTCATAACAAATGTAGCCCTGACTCTCCTCAAACATCGCCTCCCAAAGCTGTACCCAAATTTAAGCCCTACTACTCAAAAAACTAAAACTAAAAAAAACAGAAAAACAAACAAACAAAAAACAACAACAACAAAAAAAACTTGTCCTGTGAGCCCCCACTGAGGTTTTTCATTTACCAAATCAAGCCAGAGAACATATTGATTCAAAACAAAAGACATTTAATTAAATAGAATAGCAAAGTGAATAGCAAAGAAAATCCCCCAAACACCCACAATGTATTCTTTTATAAATCCCCATGATCCCAGTAGAAGAGGGAATATATATGGTTCATTAGCCTACATGGGATAGACAGGGCATGTTTGTACGGAACAAGGGTTTCCAGGGCAGCACGTGCTCCTGAGGCTGCCTCCCAGCTTGAACCGGGCTCTGCCCTGGAGGCTGCAGCTTGTTTCTTCCCTGCAGAGTTGTTGCTGATGTTTTCTGGGATGTTTTCTTCACTGAGCTGGAAGCTGAAGGTATCAACTGATGGACATCTTTCCCATGGTATTTTAGTGAGGTTTTATGCTAAGTGCTGCCACCTCCTGTTTCTCTCCTAAACTGCAGCTGCGCTGGGGCTTCTTTCCCACCAGGATAGAGTCACAAATATTTTTGCTGTGCCTAGTCCAGAGTCTTAAGGTCAGTCTATCTCTGTGGTATCTAGCCAGTCAGCAAACACAAAGCAAAAGCAAATAACCTTTTAGGTTAAGTCTAGTTTTTCATTGTTCTTACTCATGGACCATTCCCTCTGGCTATTATATGGTGTAATAAAAGCCTTCACAACTCTTAACAACACATTGTACCCCATACCTCAAAGCACTTGTGATCTCATCATTTCTGGAGTTCCCACTAATAGCATGACCTGTCCATACTTATTCATCCAGTACATCTGTCAATCATGGTCTCCCCGACAAATTCACCCCTGAAGATGCTTCCCCTGACATTGTGAGGCTAGCACCTCTGGCTCTTGCCCCATGACCTGTCCATCTTCTTATCATGTTATTCCTTGATGGCATTCTCTTGTCCCTCACAGCCTGCTCACAGCCAGCACATATCTCTCCATTGCCTTTGTGTGATTCTCACTTTGAGTTCTTGGTTAACATTGTCACTACCATAGAGCAGTGTGCATGAAATGTGAAGACTGACAAGATGGGCTTCTGCTTTCATGGCACTCTTGGGATCTATAATTGAACTTGTCAATTTCCTGCAATCCATCCAACCTGTTCTCGTCTTCCTTTTCAGCTCTGAGCCCAATGAACACGGGATCCTAGCCATGAACTTTACTTAGCAAGACCCCAGTGGCTCCTATTCTGGGATGAAATAGAAACCCTTGTGTTGAACTTTTAAAGACCTACACAAGCTGGTGCAGCTTCTCTTCTGGTCATTGCTGTGTTTTATTCTCCCTCTTGCGTTCTTGAATTGAGCCCAAATGGTTTTTCTTTCATTCTTCATGCACATAACTCCATCTCCTGCCTCCAAATCTTTGCACTGTCCCTCTTCCATGTCTGGAACACATTGCCTTATCAACTCTGTCTCAGGAAGTCTCTCTTCCTTTAAGGCAAATTGGGCATTCTCTCCTCCAATTCAGGGAATTTTAAATCTGGTGCCCATAAACTTACTTTTGAAATATTCTCATATTTACATTGCAATATAAATGGTTTCCTTTCTAATCTTATGTTTTGCACTTGATGTGTTTAAAAATATGGTTCTGAGAAGGGCTCCCCAGACTGACCAAGGGATCTAAGACATACAAAGAGGTTAAGGAATTCTTTTCTCCACAAAACCTTTCCTGAAACCTATCATCCCAACTGCTGATGCCCTCCTTCTCAAACTTCCTTGTGTTTAACTACTTAGTATTGAATTTTGCTTATTCACTTTATGTCATTGACATACATTTTTCTCCTATTAGAAAGTAAACTCTTGTGACTAGAGATTGCTTCTTTCTCCGAACTTGTATCACCAACACCTAACAAAGCGTTTGGAATAAAGTGGGCATTTAAAAAAATACTTGTTGATGGATGTGTTAACTGGAGAGACAGGGTGAATGGAGCCAATGCTTTCCTTCCACCTTCCTCCAAGAATCAAAATCCCCACTCTGGCCCAGATCCTCATCCAGTCTTTGTATCTACCTGCCCCCATGCTGACTGTAGTGTTCTGATACAGTTGAATTTTCTGCATTGGTTGGTTTTATTTTAGTTGCATCATTTTGTCCACCACCAATGAATATTGAAGAGACAGAAGCAAAGGGTTCTTGAATGTAGAAGTAGATGATACAATCTCTAAAGATTGGGATGGAGGGGAATTTAATTTAGAAATTCTATTTGCTTCTCTTTGTCCCAATATATGAACTTTAAAAATTTTTGGAGACTGCAGTAGGTAGCATTGAGCAGATGTATACCCTTGCAAAGGTGGCTTATTTACCATAGTGAAATGTCCTTTTACTTTTAAACAATAGACATCTGAAAGATCTGTCTTTCCCTGGATAAACTATTAGATGCTACTGCAGCTGGAAGAGAAAGACAAGACAAAAGAGCAAATTGAAATGCAGATAAATAATCAGAGAAGACAAAGAGCCCATGTTGTTTTTCAGTTTAACAATTCCACACATTCCAGAGGTGGGGAGCCCATGCAGCCTTGGACTGTTCTTCCTCAAAAGAAGTTTAGCAGCAACAAAAGTCAATGGAGTCTTGAGTTGCATTGAGCAAAGGATGGCACTCATCGCTAGGCAGGTGATGACTCTGCCGTACCCTGCTCTGGTCAGAGTTCAGCTGGAGGATGGTGTTCAGCTCTGCCCATTTGCTTCCCCATACAAAAGGACATTGCTAAAGTGCAGCCTAGGTAGAGGAGGGACTCAAGATGAGACCATAAGTGCCAGGTGACAGAACTTGGAATGCTTAGGGAAGAGATGACTTAGGGGGCATGAGAGCCATCTTGTAGGAACTGGAGGTCTGTCATGTAGAAGCGTTAGATCTGTAGAGGACAGAATTGGGAATAAGGGATAAAGAGACAGATTTAGGCTTGATGCAAAGAAAGCTTCCTAACAATTAAAACTGTCCCAGTGGGGAATGGATAGTCAAAGTAGCATACAGGCTAGACGACTGTATTTTGGCTCAAGAAGACTGGAGTTTGAATCCTCCCTCACATACTTACTAGCTATGGAGCTGTAGGACTCTGGGCAAGTCATTTAACCTCTCTCTGCCTTGGTTTCCTCATCTGTAAATTAGAGACAAAAATAGCACCTCCCTCCCAGGGGTTTTGTGAGGGTTGAAGAAGATAATATAGTGACACTCTTGTGCAGTGTCAGGGTGCATCACAAAGGGGTATTCCTGTTCATGTAGGGGTTGGACTGGATAGCCTCTGAACAGGGAATATTTCATTGTTTCTTTGGTGCCTGGCAAGTGATTGGCATACAGTAGTCCCTTAATAGGTGCATGTTGAATTGACTATTTGATTCTGAAAGAAAAAAAAAGATTGTCATATTTCTTAGCAGAGAAGGGAAGTAGAAAGAATTAATCAGCTGCCTGACCTTCTCTTTGAGACAAAACTAAAAATGGTGAATTAATCTTATAACAAACCACGGAATTTTAAATTAACTTTGTCTTCCTTCTTCCTCTCTTAGACAGGAAAAAGATAATTTCTTACATTTTAGAAAAGATATTTTATAAAATTTAAACAAATACTCCAGGAGAGCCAGTTTACTTTGTTAGAGCCTAGGGGTATACATACATACATACATACATGCATACACACACACACACACACACACACACACACACACACACATATATATATATAAATAAACACACACATATATTCACTCTTTGTGTATCTTTCTACAAATGCGCTTGTCATTAAGCCATGTCAGAATGGCCAAGGATGGGATAAGCTTCTCAAAAATCGTTCTTAGTAATTCTTACCTGTGGACCACATGGTCATTTCCAAAGAGAAAATGTTTAACATAACATTTTTATTTGACTCATAAAAAGAATACAGAATATAGTGCAATGATGAAGTCTCTGCTAACTCAGCCAATTTCTGATTCTGGAGAGGGCAAGCTATGAACAAAAGATAAAAGTAGGGAGGAACTGGCCTGTGGTGTTTTCTCATGGTGTCTAAAACAGACTCATCAGGAGAGCTGGAGACCTTGTGAGTGTAATTGCCATGTACTCCTTGACTGTGGACTTTAAATGGGAACTGGTCATTGGGATTACTAAAAGTAAATAAACTTCCTTTCCTTTCCTTGATAAGGTTGTCCGTTGAGCCAATGGTTCATTCCTTTCTCCTCTGGTTAGTCTGTGAGATCCTTGAGAAAACAATGTCTGTACCTTATGAATTTTTGCAGTCTAGTGCCTTGCACATAGTAAGTGCTTAATAATTATTGAACTGAACAGAACTGAAGTAGCAAGGCTAGCATAAATGCTCCAAGAAGGCATCAAGGTCCAGGAAAACATGAAGGTCAGAGACAGTGAGCCAAGATCAGTGTCAGGAGGAATTACGTTCAGATTCTGCTCTCATAGGTACCTTGAGCCAGTCCCCTCCTTTTTCAAAGTCTCTTTCCTCAGCTATAAAAATGAGAGGATCAGAATAATTGACTTCTAACGGCCCTCCCAACTTTAGATCTAAGAATCTAAGCTTCAGGGAAGTAGATTTTGAGCCAATAAAAGGAAAAACTCCTTAAAAATACAAACTGTCCAATAGCTGCCTGAAGAGGCAGTGAGCTGCCTAGCATTAGGGGTATCTAAGCAAAGGCTGGAGGCTTCACCTCCTAGGGTTGGTTGTAGAGGTGGGAAGGGAAGGAGTTGAATTCGATCACCTGTAAAGTTCTTTCCTCCTTTAATACTTTTGTCTCTTCAATCCCATGTAAATGTAGTTGCAGTTACTAAAATGTAGCGAATCTGGCCTTTACTTTGTGAATCCGCTCCTACTGTGCTGCTGATAGATGGAGAGCTGGAAGGGACTTCAGAGAACATTGAGTCCAAACCCATTTTCTTTTTACGGATGAGGAAACTGAGGACCAGAGAGGGGAAGTGATTTGCCCCAGTCTGTGTGTTACAAGTGACAGTGACCAATTCTTTGACTCTCAATCTAGGCCTCTTTTCACTAAGCCATGGCACCTTATTTCATGGAGTCAAAATGAAGCTGTGTTATCTATGACCCTTGTAGGGAGAAGACATCTTTTTCCACCTTCAGTCAAACTCTTCTATTTTTGCTGTTTCTTAAGAAAGGATGGTGAGGGATGACCCTGTGACTTCATGGTCCCAGGGAACTCACAAGCAAGGGAGCTCCTACCAATATTCGTTGGCAACTTCTGCAACTGAATGCCTAAAGGAGATGGATGCCTTGATCCTTGAAAGGTCCCAACCACTTGTGTCAGTTTTCGTTGACATTTGCGAATCATACAGTACTGAAAGAATGGCCTGCTCATTTGGACCTCATGGTCACTCTGTGAGGACAGTAAAAGATGTATCTGTTGTCCAGGTGAAGTTTGGAGAGACTGAACAACTGAGTTGGCCACAAGGAGATTTTTTTGTTGTTGTTTATTTTGGCCATAGCGATTCTGCATGGGGCAGCTAGGTGACACAGTGGATAGAATGCCTGGCTGGGAATCGGGAAGACTCATTTTCCTGAGTTCAAATCTGTCCTCAGACTCCTACTAGCTGTGTGACCCTGGACAAGCCACTTCACTCTATTTGCTTCAGTTTCCTCATCTGTAAAATAAGCTGGAGAAGGACAAAATGGCAAACTGCTCCAGTATCTTTGCCAAGAAAACCCTAGATAAGGGCACAGAGAGCTGGACATAACTGAAATGACTGAACAACAAAAATCTGGAAAACCATCTCCTTCTTCTATACTATAGCCTCCAAAGTCCTAGAGCGGGGGTAGGGAAGCTGCAGCCTTTTAGGTCTTTGGGTGTGGTCCTTTGACTGAATCCAAGTTTTACCGAAGAAATTCTTTTATTAAAGGGACTTGTTCTGTGAAGTTTGGATCCAGTCAAAGGTCTGCCTTTGAGGACCTAGAGGACACATGTGTCCTTGAGGCCACAGGTTCCCCACCCTTGTAGGAAAGTGTGGAGAGAATATCTACACAGATGAAATGAGAGTCCTCTGAAGCTTTAACTTCCTTTAAAAGAATTGTAGACTTACAGGATTATAGCAGGCCTCCTCCTAAAGACATAGGTCTCCCTCTGCCTTCTTCACAGATCCTGGACATATGCTGCTGAGCTCAAGCAGTCATCACTTTTTGCCCATCATGGTAAGCTAGTCCTATCCTCTGGTTACAGAAGCCCCTTTGATCACCAGGCATTCACTGAAAGTCTTCTCCAGTTGGAAAGGAGCCACAAGAATCCCTTTGAGAATTCATATTTCTGCCTTCCGGCCATGACAAGGCATTGGGCTAGGTCTTTAATGAAAGAAGTTAATCACTATGAAGTTTTAAAGTGTTTACTGTTACCAGCTGTGTGTGTGCAAAAGGCATAGATGTGGAAAGTATAATGTTTTCAAAATGAAGAAGTGTTTAATAATAAAAATAAAATGTTTAATAATGATGGTAGCTGGCATTATATTGCTTAGTATGTATAGGCACTGTGCTACATGTTTTACAAATATTACCTCATTTGATTCTTAAAACAACCCTCGAGACAGATGTTATTTCTCTTCTCACTTTACCAGTAAGGAAACTGAAGCAGAAAGAGGTAAAGTGACTTGTCCAGGATCACACAGCTAGAAGTGTCAGAAGCCAGATTTGAACTTGGCTTCTTGCTCCAAATCTAACATGCCTTCTTTCCATTGTACTAAATTGTAACTAGGAGGTATATGTAGGAGGCATTTAATAAATGCTTGTTGGATTAGATTAGGATTTAGCAAGAGAAACAGTGAGGTGGAGTGAACAGACTACAGGCCTCCTAGTCAGGAAGCCCTAGGTTCAAATCCCGGCTCTTGACACATCCTGACTGTCTGACTCTGGCCAAGTCAGTTATACTCTCTCTGAATGTCCTTGGTTGCTCTCGGTGACCACACGGTTTAGAGTAGATGATACCAGCACTGGTGGAGGTGAGCTCTTTGTAGGGAATTCCCAATGCTAATAAAACCACAGAACTGGTTAAAAAAAGAAAGATAAACATCGTACCCAGGAGATGACAGTTGCCAGGCAGATCAACACCAGACTAAAGCAATTACGGAAAATCGGTAACTTCTTCATAATGATAGAGAAGATACAGGATGTTTCTTACAAGGCACCAATTCAGAATACTAATGCCTGGATCACAGAGTTAGGGCTGGAAGGCCCTTCAAATGTCTTTGAGCCCAGACACTTGAGTAAAGTATGACTCATATTTACAGAGGAGTAAACCGAGGGCCAGAGAGGTCTCATGTCTTGCCCTGTGTTATTCTATTAAATGGCAGAGGCAGAGTTGGAACCCTTGTCTTCTGCCTCAAATCCAGGCCTTTTCCCACTGTGGTGCACTGATTCCCAAATGACATAAGGGAAGAAGAATATGGAGTCAGTATGTGTGTGTGGGCAGAACCATTTTCTGCATAGCAGAGGAAAGCAGGGCAGGGGGAAATAGGAAGAGAGAATTAGACATAGTTCTTTATGTGGTTCCTAAAGTCAAAGCTGTAGTTTGAATTGTTTTTACTCAGCCCTTTGGGAAAGGGCCGGCTGAAGGAGCTGAGGAGCCTGAAGGCCATTTGGATTGGTTGTCTCCATATTGTTTTATGAGCCAATGAAACTTAAAGTGCTTGGTAAGCTTTAAAACAGGAGGAAATGTAAGGTATGATTCTTAGCCCTCTTCTGCCTGGGACCACATAGGGACAAGGAAGGCTCTACAAGATACATGGCCAGTGCTGGAAAGGCTGAGAAAGAAAGGCCATGGGGAATGAAAACCAGAGCTATAAAAGCTCCTTCATTCTTAAGAATCTCAGGGTCACACGGCTAGTAAGAGCCCGGAGCAGCATTTGAACTCCAGTCTCACAGATTCTGTGCCCAGTCACTTATTATTTGACCATCTTGCATTCTCACTGCATTGAAGGAATGCCATTAGTCTAAGCTGTCTTTGAGTGGCGAGAAGCAGGAGGGCATTTGAAAAAGCCTCATTGCCAATATGGGGTTGTCACAGCAGACTGATCACCTACCACTTCCTGACACTTGCTTCTGCCATGCTGAGGCGTGGCAGTCAGATTCTCCTGACAGTGATTGGATGCTGTTTTTGGTGGGCTGGCCTCCTGAGAAGTCTTTGGATGGATCATGTGCAGATGTCTTAATCAGTGGGGAAAGGGAAAAAAAACTACAGAAAGCATACCTACAAGGCTGGCCCTGAAATTTGGCTCATTGCCAATCTTCCTAAAGATCTTCCTAAAAGTGCCCCATCTGGCCTTGGTTTATTCATTTGTAACTGGGGGTGGAGGGGCAGGGAGGGAAGGAACCTATATCTGATGTATGGGCATTGCTGTCTATAGTGCACTGATATAGGATGCATCATAAACTTTATGAGTGGGATTGGGGTAGAAGCTCTGTGATTTCATTGGCATAAAGAATTCTGGGTGAGGTGATGCTCTCCATTAATATAGGCTGGCACCTTTTCTACATCTTGGAGGCTTGAGGATTCACCTAGCACACTGAGAGGCCCAGTGAACATAGCTGGGTTGTGTCAGTAACCATATTTGAACCCCATGCCTAGCACATAATAAAAGTTTGTTGATTGATCGACTGATGTATGGCTCCAAGGCTGGCTTTCTATCCACACGTTGATCTCTCCTCCCTCCACCTCCCATGTCCTTCCACATTTCAATCCATCTTCCACATAGCAGTTAAAAAATCTCCCTAATGTACAAGTCTGATCATGCTACTTTAGACATCAAAGAAACCTTGAAGGGATCTCTATTCCCTCTGGGGTAAAATATAAGCTCTCCAGGTTGGCATTTAAGGTCTCTCAATGGGTTTGTCACCTACATTTCCAACTTGATACAGTCTGGCCATCCCGGGGTTCTCTCTAGGGTTGGGGGGATGTAAATAGAAACAGCTAAGCTGACTAGTCCATCAGGTCCAAACACCAAAACAATTCTGAGTTTTTCTTTTTTTGCTCACTCATAAGAGCACAGCAGAGAGAAGAATGCTGAATTTGGAATTGGAGACTCCGTTACTAACTGTATGAGCAGACTCCAAAGGGCATAGTGGAACTGTCTGGCGTTGATTGAATCTCATTGGACAAGAGCTTGGGAAGAAGTCATTGAGGATGACATTGGAATCTAAGGTGGTCAGGTGGGAGAGATGGGGCTGATGCATCCACCTTCAGGAAGAGCAGAGCAGCCTATTTCCTCAGTGTAGGACTTAGCCACCCTTCTCTAGAATTCCAAACCCATCTGGAAAGCTGGTTTTTGCCTCTGGCTTCTTGAAGATTCCTTTTCCAGCTATGCTTTGACATCTGGGCTTCCAGCCTTCAGGCAGGGGAGCTGAGCAGGGCTTGAGGAGCCAGATCATGGATGTAAAACTGTAAGGAGTCTGCTGGGTCATCTAGCCCAACCCTGTCATTTACAGGGGAGAAAAGCAAGGTTCAGGGAAATCAGGTGACTTGCCTAATGTTCCACAGATGAGAAGTGGTAGAGGCAGGCCTTGAACCTGGGATCTCTAACTCCCAAACCTGTGCTCTATAAAATGCCTCTATTCCAGATGTCCTCAGGTCTGCCTGAGGAGGGTCATGAGTGAGGGATGAGAGAATAAAATATTACCATAAAAAAGTTTTATTTGACTTTTTAACAGAAAAATGATGAAAGGCACCATAGAACAGTGGGAAAAGTCCTAAATTTAGAGTCCAAATCTTAGATCTGCTACTTCTTGCCTTAGGGGTCTTGGGAGAGTCATTTCACCACCCTCGACTTCAGTTTCCTTATCTGTAAAATTAGAGCAGGTGAATTAGATGCTGTCCAATGATAATTCTTTGATCTCACAAGGATCCCCTCCCCCCAGACCATTAGCTGGGCCTTTGAGTTTCTGAATCATTCTCCCTTTCATAGCTTATGGATTATTAACTACTGCTTGTCTCCATCTTAAGTCAGGTGTTGGCAAGAGTTCAGTTGGTACCTTGAAATACTTCCTCAGGTGGATGTAGCCCATCTTTGCAACTTAGGAGAATCACCTCCCTTGGAAAACCCTGCTCATGGCCTCGAGCTCATTTGTTGAAGTTGGGTCTTTGCCTCTGTATCAATCATCGATAGCCCAATATATCCTCATGCTAATAAGTGCAAGAAGGAAAGAGACTGGCAAATCTCAAGGATAGATACAGTAGTATCTGGTGAACCTGGGTTTTCTTAAGTGGCAGCTCAGCTGGACTGTCAAAGAAGTGATAATCTGAAAATCCGCAGTCCTTGTCTTCACCCCACTGCAGGGGGACTTATAGTACCTGCACCTGACCTTGGGCAGCATCACGACCTGGTAGAAAGAACAATGTGTCCAAAATTGGGGTTGAAGTTTGCTTTGAGCTGACCTTCCCCTAGTTTGAGGTCTACTGATCCTGCTTACGAATTGTGTGACCTTGGACGAATCATTTAAACTCTTAAGAGTTTCAACTTCATCAGCTGCAAAATGGACAAGCTCTGATAAACACTTTCCTTCTCAGTATAGATTGTATCCTCCTGGAGACCAGGGATGATGTTTTCTTTTTGTCTTTATATTCCTACCCTTTAACACCATTCCAGGCCTGTAGGCAGCACTTAATAAATGCTGGTTGATTGGTAGAGTTGAAAGGAAACTTAGAGGCCATGTCTTCTAACATCCTCATTTTACAGACGACACAGTTGAGGACCAACAACTTGCCCAAGGCCACAGGGATTCTGTGAGGCAAAGCCAGGTTCTCTGGCTCCAGACACATGACTCCCTACCATACTACATCTCTCCCTCTTGGCGTTTCTATGAATAAACGGTAAAGTGTTAAATACTCTGTAAATGTGAGTTGAATGATCCAAGCCAACAAGAACCTTTGTTCTTCCAAGGCAAACTAATGCTTGACCCTGGGGCTGCAAAGAAAACGTGGGCCATTATGCTGGCGCTTAAAATCAAATTACTCTTGTTAGAAAACAGTGACACTTGTAACCTTTGCCTCAGTTTCCTCACCTTCCCTCCACTGTCTAGTTCAGCTCTCTCACAGAATGGATGCTTGGGATCAGATGATAGAATGAATATAAAGTGTTTGCAAATCTTAAAGTGCCATACAAATATTAACAATCATCCTCCCTATTATTTTGATACACACCTAGGTAGCACTGTGGTGGATAGAGCGTTGGGTCTGGAGTCAGGAAGACCTGAGTTCAAATCCAGCCTCAGACACTTAATAGCTGTGGGACTCTAGACAAGTCACTTGACCTCTGTTATCTCCACTGTGAAATGGGGATAGTGGGAAAACTACCTCTCTGGGTTGTCGTAAGGATAACAGGAGATGACAATTGTGAAACACTTAACGTTGTACCCCGCACACAGTAGGTGCTATATAAATGTTAATTTTTTTATTATCTTGACCTGAGAGGTTATCTTTGTGTGGCAGACTGAGTATGGAAGCCTCCTGCCTCCTCCCCCAAATAGATTTGCTGCTCTTTGGTAATTTAGAGCTTTAGAAAGTTGCCTGGGGAATGGAGAGGTTTATGTTATTTAACCTCCACATTGCTTCAGTTATCATCATTGTCTATAGGGGTACAGTGGGAAAAGGACCTGAGTTCAAATTCTGCCCCTTCTTCTTACCACTTGTGTGACCTTGGTCAAGTCTTTTCTCCTTGGTTCTCAGTTTCCTCCTTTGAAAAATGAGGGTATCGAACTTGATCGATAAGATCTCTTGCAGCTCTAAATCTATGGGTTTTTTTTTATTACATACAGACACTTGATATCTTAGGGGGAAAAAATCAGAAACAAATGAAGAAACAGCATTCTTGACCCTCAAGAAAGCGAAAAACTGGCTGCTTGGAAAGCATCTGTCCATAAACCCCAGCCGGAGGCAGCCTCCCCAGTCCTCAGCCTACATGCAGCAGCAAATTAGTCTGTCCAAAGAAGAATGCAGGTCTTACATGAACTGGAACAATTAATTTCACGCTTGTCATCCTGGCCTCAATAGTGTGTTGATCTGAGTCAGTCTGCGGCGCTGCGGCGCTGTCCAGGCTGGGCCAGGCTGAAGCCAACTGCCAACCGCTGACACCTGATCGTAAACCGATCCATCAATGAGAGTCATCACAGGATTGATCAGGCTGGTCGACTGCTTCCCGTAGGAGTCGATCCTTGGGAGTGACTTCAGGCACAAATGTCTACTGGACGCTGCCATCCGCCATCGCTGGTCTGGGGCCAGCTCAGATTCTAGAAAGCTCTTCATAGTTACTCATTGACTCTCCATTTCTGCTTTGCTGAGTATAACTCACCTTGCTTGCTGTTGCTTGAAAGTCAGTCCCTGCTATCCAAGGAAGGGCTCAGTGCAAAGTTATAAAGTGCTAACACCAGCATTAAAAAAAATGTACAAGGCATCTCCAATAATGTTACTGAGTCCTGGTAATCAGGGAATGTAATTCTGCTTTTGGGGCTTTGTCTCTGGCTGAAGGAAACGCATTTGGATGAAGACAGCTCATTTTCCAGTGGCTGCCCTCACCATCGGCTCTGACAGGGAAGGGGGGAAAGGACTCATCGTGTTCTCTTGTAAACAATAGAAAGCATAATTCAGCTGATGGGAAATTTCCATTTTTACATCAGCTCAGATGCGGAGGAAGCTTTAGCTTTCTATTCTACAAAAACTCCAGAAACTTCCCATGCAGTAAGGTGTGGTCTAAGCTCTGGACCTAGAGTCAGGAATGGCTAGGTTTGAATCTTGTCTTTGCAGCACAGGAGTTGTGTGGTCTTGGACAGGTCATTTGCCTTAGCTACCTCCTGTTTGAAATGGAGATAAAGCTACCAAGTTGAAGATAGAGGCGTGGAAGTGGTACAGTGGATAGAAGGCTAGACTCAGCATTCGCAAGACAAGTTTGAAACCTGCCTCAGATACTTAATAGCTGTGCGATAAGGGGAAGTCACTTCGGTTAGCCTGTTGGCTCTTCTGTAAAATGGGAACAGTAATGACACCTACAAATAGGTTTTTGTGGGGATCAAATGAGATGACACATGTCAAATGCTAAGTGATTTATGGTTACTGTTACACAACAGAGGCACACATTTTGCATTTTTATTTATCTAAGTAGAATTGAGGTAAGCTTACCAGGGTGGGGTCCATTGAATCCTTTTCCTAGAAAGGAAAAACAACAAAAGTGGACAACTTCTGGGTCAGCTGATTCTTTGGAAGCTGATGTGCAGCTAGTGGGGCAGCATTTTTGGAGAGCAGGCATGTCATGTCATGTAATTATTGGAAATCTGTGGGCTTCATGTATCCTCTGGCTATAGAAGATGTCCAAGTTCAATTTGGAAAGTTTCAAGATAACAAGATAACAGATTTAGTGCCAAAATAACTCTCAATCTTTCTTAACTTGATTTCTCTTTAAATTAAACTTCTAAACAATGACCTAAGTCCACAATCTTTAGCTCCAAAGATAAATGCAAACAATGTAAATTCAAATAGTATTTCTTTTTTTTTTATTTAAATAAATTTATTTAACTTTTTACATTCATTTTCACAAGATTTTGGGTTTCAAATAGTATTTCTACATGTGAGAAGACAAAAGATGCTTTACTGTCCTCTGCAACCAAACCTTCATCGCATTGATATGCAATGGAAGTCAGAAGATGGCCAAAGAAGATTATGGATAAACAACTTTTATCTCTAACCAGCTTGATTTTAAGTCAAAATTCCAGTAGAATCAGAGAATCTGATAATTGGAAGAAAGCCTAGAGGCCGTTAGTCTGAGCCCTCTACACTCTGCCAACAAGTTGTCAGCTGAGCCCTCCACTGAGAGGGACTCCACTCCCTACTGGGGCCACCCATTCCACTTTGGGTTAATGGTAACGGTATTTTTCCTTTCATCATCCTAGACATATACCTCTGTAACCTCTCTCCATTGTTCTGAATTCTGCACTTTTGGGCCAAGAAATGGTCTTTCATTCATGGACCTTAAAATGAGGAACTGACAACACATTTTGCCTTGAATTACCTTCATAAGCCTTTTGGAGGTATGTCCCCACAGAACACGTATAGTTGCTAGCACAGTGTATAATATATTATATGTATTTAATAAATACCTGTTGTTTGACAGATAGGATCATAGATTTAGAGATGGCAAGGACTTCAAGAACCTTCTCTTCTAATCTCATATTAAAGATAAGTAAATTGAGTCAGAGGGTGGTTAAGTGGTTTGCTCATAGTCATCTAGTCATGGCAGAATTGGATTTGAAACCCTGACCTTTGACTCCAACTTCAGCCCTCTTTCCACTGGAACACAATTTTTACTAACAAGAGAAGAGCCACCTACAGCAACTAACAATTCCTTGAATAATTTGGGGGATAAACTGCATCTGTACCAGACAAACATGGAGACATTCACTTCAATTTCATTTTCAAGTCAAATCTTTATATACAAATTGTATTTAGAAAACTGAAGAAAGTTATGATGGAGAGAGAAAATTCAGATAGAAAAAAATCCCTACCCTATCTTCATAGAGTTGATAGTGTTTCGTAGGCAGAAGAAGACTGGATATGTGATTATATCAGAGTAATGAACTCCCAGGTGAGGTCCCTCAATCTAATCAATCAACTCAACAGCATCTTGTCTGCAATTCCTAGTTTTAAAGAGTGGTCTGGGGACTTGCCCAAGGTCACACAACCGCTAGGCTTTATAGGCAGAATGTGAAGTCAGGTGTTTTTGGCTGTGGGGCTTGCTCTTTATTCCTTACTCTATATTGCCTTCTCCCAGGTGGGGAGAGTGGGAGGAGGGGAGACAAAAGGGGCCATTTAGTTAATCTTGAGACCCTTTGTCTGAGGTTCCTCTCCTCACCACTCAGGGTTTTGCCTAGTAAATTCAAATATATGCATGCATTTTTGTTGACTTAAGCTGAGAAGGTTAGGCTAATTATACAGGCAAAACGAGTTTTTTAATAGAGTGAACAAAATATTTCTTAAGGCATAAAGGAAATCTAGGCAGAAAAAAGTTTTCCATCTCCTTCTACCTTAGTCTTTTTGAAATAAAAAAATATATTTTATGTATTTCATTAAATAGTTCCCAATTACATTTAACTTTTTTAAACTTTTTTTTTTAATTTTGAGCTCCAAATTCTCTCTCCCTCCTGCCTTCCTTCTTCTGTTGAGAAGGGAAGTAATATGATATTGATTATACGTGTGAAGTCATGCAAAACATAGTGCCCTGTCAGCAATGTTGCAGAATAAAACACAAAGATAAAAACAAAAATAAAGTAAAAAAAATATATATCTATATCTATATCTATCTATCTATCTATCTATATCTATATCTATCTATCTATCTATCTATCTATATATATATATATATATATATATATATATATATGACTTTAATCTGCCTTAAGAGTCCATCAGTTCTTTCTCTGGAGGTAGAAAGCATTTTTCATCATGGGTCCTTTGGAATTGTCTTGGATCATTGTAACTTGATCAGAGTAGATAACTCATTCACAACTGATCATTCTTAGAATAACACTGTTACTGTGTACAGTGTTCTTCTGTTTCTGCTCATTTCACTTTGCATGAGTTTATGTTTTCCTAAGTTCTTCTGAAACCATTTTCCTCATCATTTCTTATAGCATAGTAGTCTTTCAACGCATTCATATACCACAACTTGTTCTGCCATTCTCCAATCTCCAACTCCAAGGAATTTCCAATTTTTACCACTACACAAAGAGCTGATATATATTTGTGTATATATGTATGTATATAAATGTGTGTGTATGTATACACAGATGAATATATGTATATGCATATTTGTGTATATGTATATATACATATATATTATATATTTAACAAATTGTTCCTTTTCCTTTTTCTTTGATCTTTTAGTGGTATTGCTGAGTGAAAGGAATGCACAGTTTTATAACCCTTTAGGCATAGTTCCAAATTGTTCTTCATAATAGTTGGAGTAGTTCACAACTCTACAACCATGCGCTAGTATGTACCAGTTTTTCCACATCCCCACCAGCATTTGTCTCTTCTGTCATGTTAGCCATTCTGATAGGTAGAGGTGCCACCTAAGAGTTGTTTTAATGGGCGTCTCTGTAATCGGTAATGATTCAGAACGTTTTGATTCTGGCTATTCATAGCTTTGATTTCTTCTGAAAACTGAGTGTTCCTATCTTTTGATCATTTATTAACTGGTAAATGTCTCTCATTTTTATAAATCTGGCCTCAATTCCCCATATATTTGAGAAATGTTGTCTTCATCATAGAAATTTGTGGTAATCCCCTCATTTCTCTGTTTTCCTTCTAATTTTGACTGCATTAATTTGATTTGTGCCTTTTAATTTCATCTAATCAAATTATCAATTTTGCATCTTGTGATGCTTTTTAAAAATTAAATTCAATTTATTTTTCTTACATTTTAAATTCTGAACTGTCTCCCCTCCTCCCTCCCTTTTCACCCTAGCACCATTAATGGTCACCATTTTTCACACACACACACACGCTAATATATTTCAGATGTAAAACTGTTATGCATATTTCTATTTATCAGTTCTTTCTCTGAAGGTGGATAGTATCTTCCTTAATAGATCCTTTTTAGTTGATATGCATATTTATATTACTCAGAATAGCTTAGTCATTCATAGTTATTCTTTTAATATTGCTTACTATATACAACATTCTCTTAATTCTGCTCATTTCACTCTTTATTATTTCATGTAAATCTTTCTATGTTTTTTTCTAAAATCAACCTGCTCATTTTTTTTTTTACAGCACAATAATATTCCATCATTTGTGATATTTTCTCTCTCTTGTTTGGTCATAAACTCTTCTCTTATTCATAGATCTGACAGACACATTTTCCCATGCTTCTCTAATTTATTTATATTTCCTTTTATATCCAAATCATTTATCCATTTTGACCTTATCTTGGTAGATAATGTGAGTTGTTGGTCTATGCCTATTTTCTGCAAAACTACTTTCCAGTTTTTCTAGCAATTTTTGTCAAATGCTACATTCTTACCCTCAAAGCTTAGATCTTTGGGTTTATCAAACACTGGATTATGATGGTAATTTATTACTATGTATTATTGCACACCTAATCTATTGCACTGATCCACTTCTTTTATTTAGTATTTATATATTCTTTTATTTAGTATTTATAGTAAATACACCGTGCATTATTTACTATTTATTTAGTATTAGATTGTTTTGGTGATTACCACATTGTTATATCGTTTTAAATTTGGAACAGCTAGGTCATCTTCACATCTTTTTTTCATTGATTCCTTTGAGATTCTTGACCTTTTGTTCTTCCAGAAAATTTTATTATTATATTTTCTAGTTCTATAAAATGATTCTTTGGCAGTTTGATTGGTATGTCATTGAATAAGTAAATCAATTTCAGTACAATTGTCATTTTTATTATACCGGATTGGCCAGCCCATAAGCACTTAATATTTTCTCAAGTCTTTTTAGATCTACCCTATTTCTGTGAAAAAGTGTTTTGTAATTGTGTTCATGTATTTCTTAGTTTTGCCTTGGCAGGTAGACTCCCAAGCATTTAAAAAAAATTGTCTGCCATTATTTTAAATATAATTTCTTTCTGGGTTTTGTTGGTAGTACATAGAAATGCTGGTAATTTATGTGTTTATTTTGTATCTTGCAACTTTGCTGAAGTTGTTGAATGTTTCAACTGTTTTGTTTTTTATTTTAGTTGATTTTCTAGAATTCTTTATGTATACCATTGTATTATGCTCAGAGAGTGATTGTTTTATTTTCTCGTTGCCTATTTTTATTCCTTCAATTTCTCTTTCTTGTCTTATTACTGTGGCTAGCATTTCTAGTATAACATTGAATAATAGTGGTGATAATGGACATCCTTGCATCACTCCTAACTTCATTGGGAAGGCTTCTATCTTATCTCCATTATATATAATGCTTTCTCTTGGTTTTAGATGGATACTACTTGTTTTAAGAAAGGTTCCATTGATTCTTATGCTTTCAAATGTTTTTTTCTATTTTTTATTTTTAAACAGGAGTAGGTATTACATTTGTACAAGGCTTTCTCCACATCTATTAATACAATCATTTTTGTTGTTATGGTCAATTACAGTGATAATTTTCCTAATAACGAATCAGCCTTGTATTCCTGGTATAAATCCCACGTGGTGATAGTATATAGTCTTTGTGATACATTGTTGTAATCTCCTTGCTAGTATTTTATTTAAAATTTTCACATCAATATTCATTAAGGAAATTGGTCTATATCTTCCTTTCTCTGTTTTTGCACTTCCTGATTTAGGTATCAAAACCATATTTGCAGTATAAAAAGAATTTGTTAGAGCTCCTTCTTTACCTATTTTCCTAATAGTTTATATAGTATTGGGGTTAATTGTTCTTTAAATATTTGATAGGTTTCACTTGTAAATTCACCTGTTCCTGGAGATTTTTTTCATAGACAGCTCATTGACTGCTTGTTTAATTTCTTTTTCAGAGGCAGCATTGTTTAAGTATTCTATTTCCTTTTCTGTTAAAATAGGCAGTTTATATTTTTGTAAATATTTATCCATTTCATGTAGACCATCAGTTTTACTGGCATTCAATTAGGCAAAATAACTCCTAATAATTGTTTTAATTTTATATTCATTGGTGGTGCATTCATCCATTTCCTTTTTTCATACTGGTAATTTTATTTCCTTATTTCTTTCTAAAAATCAAATTCATCAGTGATTTATCTATGCTTCTTCTTTTCATAAAACCAACTCCCAGTTTTATTAATTCAGTTTTTTTTTACTTTCAATTTCATTACTCTCTCCTTTGGGGTTCAGAATTTCTATTTTGATGTTTATTTGGGGATTTTTAATTTGTTCTTTTTTTAACTGCATGCTCAATTCATTGATTTTCTCTTTCTCTATTTTATTGATGTAAGCATTTAGAATATAAAATTCCTCTTAGGTACTGCTATGGATGAATCCCATAAATTTTGGAACGCTGTCTCATTGTTGTCATTCTTTTTAATGAAATTATTGATAATTTCTGTTATTTGTTCTTTGACTCATTTATTGTTTAAAATTAAATTGTTTAATTTTCAATTAACTTTTTATCTATTCTTTCAAAGATCTTTAAGTGTGATTTTTATTGAATTGTGATATGAAAGGGGTGTGTTTAATATTTCTGCTTTTTTGCATTTGGTTGTGAGGATTTTATGCCCAAATACATGGTCAGTTTTTGGGAAGGTGTCATGTATAGCTGAGGGGAAAAAAAAGATTTTCTTTTCTATTCCCATTTAGTTTTCTCCAGAAGTTTATCATGTCTAACTTTCTTATTTATTTTATTGTTAGATTTATCTAGCTCTATCTATCTACCTATTTATCTATCTCTGACTAGTATAGTTTTATTTCCTATTTTCTCCTGTGATTAATTTAACTTTTCCTTTAAGAATTTGGATGCTATGCCATTTGGTGCATATATATTTAGTGTTGATATTACTTCATTGTCTATGGTTTCTTTTTGGAAGATGTAATTTTCCTGCTTATCCCTTCGAATTAGGTCAATTTTTTCTTTTGCATTGAAGTCATGATTGCTATCTCTGCTTTTTTTTTACTTCAACTGATGCATAATATATTCTACTCCTCCTTATTTTAACTCTGTGTCTCTCTATTTTAAGTGTGTTTCTTGTAAACAACATAATTTTGACTTCAGGTTTCTAATCCATTCTGCTATCCACTTCCATTTTATAGGTAAGTTAATCCCATTCATATTTAGGATTACTAACTTTGTATTTCCACTTATCCTGTTTCTTCTGTTTTTCTCTCTACTCTCTACTCCCACCCCTCTGTCTCTCTCGTCTCGTCTCTCTTCTCTCTTCTCAAACGTTGTACTACTTTGGACTACTGCCTTATTTTAACTACCCTGTCTTTACTAACCACCCTTCTCTTTTCCCCTTCCTCTCCTAATTCCCTGTTGGGTAAGCATGATTTCTATTACCAATCGAGTACATATTTTCCCTTTTTAGCCAATTTATACATGAATGAGGTTCAAATGTTACCCCTCTCCATTTTCTCCTGCATTGTGAAAGCTCTTCCCTGTGAGCCTCCATTATATAAAATAATTTTTCCACTCATTGTCTCCTTTCCTTCTTCTCCCAGAGCATCCCTTTTTCTTTCCTATCCACTTTTTTTGCATCATCCCAATATAATCGATCCATATCCTCTTTCCATATAGAATCCTTATAAATATTCTAATAATGGTAAAGTTCTTAGAATATATATATATATATATATATATATATATATATATGTATATGTATGTATTTCCTATCTTCCTATATAGAAAGGTAAACAATTTAACTTTATTGTATCCCTTGTGGTCCCTCTTTCATATTCACCTTTTTATGCTTCCCTTGAGTCTTATATTTCAGAGTAAAAGTTTCTATTCAGCTCTGGTCTTTTCATCAGGAATGCTTGAAAGTCCTTTATTTATTAAATATTCATTTTTCCCTTGAAAGATTACACTCATTTTTTCTGGGTAGATTATTCTTGGTTGTAATCCCAGTTCTTTTGCCTTCCAGAATATCATATTCCAAGCCCTCTATTCTTTTACCATTGTAGCTGCTCAATCTTCTGGGATTCTTACTGTGGTTCTATGATATTTGAATGATTTCTTTCTGATTTCTTGAAATATTTTCTCTTTGATCTGGCAATTCTGAAATTTGACTGTAACATTCCTGGGAGTTTAAATTTTGAGATCTCTTTCAGGTAGTGATTGATCTACTATTTTTATTTTTCCTCTTATTCGAGGGTATCAGGACAATTTTTCTTGACAATTTCTTGAAACTTGAGGTCTAGGCTTTTTCTTTGATAATGGTTCTCAGGTAATCCAATAATTCTTAAATTATCTCTCCTTGTATTTTCCAGATCAGTTTTTTTTTCCAATGAGATATCTCACAGTTTATTCTATTTTTTCATTCTTTTAACTTTATTTTATTGTTTCTTAATGCCTCATCGTGTTATTAGCTTCTGTTTGCCCAGTTCTAATTTTTAAGGCATTATCTTTTCAATGAATCTTTCTAAGTTTTTTACATTTGACCAAATTTTTTGCTTTTAAAAGGAATCATTTTCACCAGTGAAATTTTTTCTACCTCTTTTTCCACTTGGTCAATTGTGATTTTTGTTATTTTTTTTCTGTAACTTTGTGCTCATTTTTACCAAGGTTTTAATTGTTCTTCACTGTTTGAGTTTGCTTATGATACAGTTGCATCTTTTTAAAAGTACCTTATTTCTGAATTCTTGCTTATATGGAGTATGTTTCCACAGTCATTATCATCTAATTCCAAATATGCTTTTTTGTAGTAGCATTTTGCCCAAGAGGCAGCTTTGAAAGTAGCTTTTTGGGAAGAGAAAAATTGAGCCCAGGCCCAAAATGTCATGTCTATAGGTCCCCAGGTACTTCCAGGCTTCTCTCCCAGCAGCTTGGAAGAGTCACTTTCTGGAAGATGGTACTTTGAATACCATGGGTAATGGCCATGGGATAAATTTGTGCCATAGGAGCATGGTAGGAGGTTATCGTACAAAATTAAAAGGCCACTTAGTTAAAACAGCAACCATCCAATTTCTTTTTATAACAACAAAGCAGGGATTTTCAGGACATAGGTTGCTCATAGTTGTTTTTGCCAAGTCCATTATTTAAGCCTTGTGGCTTTCACAACTCCTGGATATGGGAGGGATATTCATGGATCAGTCTGGTGCAATCCAGTAATAAATGAAAAAATACTGAAAGGAAGCGATCCAATGGTCAAAAAGCATTGATTAGGTGCTTCCCATACACCACTAAGATAAGTGTTGGGGATATAAAGAAAAAGCCAGACAGTCCCCACCCTTAATAAGCTCTTAGTCTAATGGGCTATACATAATAAATGCATACAGGGTACATACTGACTAAATGCAAATTAACCTTACAGGGAAAGACTTCCTTCAGAAGGGGGCATTTGAGCTGGGTCTTTAAGGAAGCCAAGGATGCTAGGAGGTAAATATGAGAAGGAAACACATTCCAAAAGTGGGAGCATGCAAAGTGCAAAGGTATGAAGAGGAGGAAGAGAGAGAGAAAGAGAGAGAGAGAGAGAGAGAGAGAGAGAGAGAGAGAGAGAGAGAGAAAGAGAGAGAGAAAGAGAGAGAGAGAGAATGGTGCATTTGGAATGTATTTCACCTCTCCCCAAGCAAGGACTCAAGGATTTTTAATGCCATATGGGAGCTAAGCCCCAGCAATGTCAGTCTGTAGCCTAGGCAAAAGTATGACTAGTGATGCTGTCAGCTGTGGGGACAGAATGTAGATTTTCACTCTAAATAAAACAACCCATGCATGGCTGCTTTAGTATTTCCAAGCATGGCAGTCATCATATGACTCTTCTCTGGGAAATGGTCCTGCAGGTTTCAGCCTAGTCATATGCTTTCCATCTTAGCAGAAGAAAGTGAACTCATTTAAATGTTTAAAAAATGTACTTTTATCTTCTGTGCTTGCATCATGCAGTCATTCTGATTCAATTCAACAAGCATTTATTAAAGACCTCCTGTGTGCCAATCACTGCCCTTGGTGCTGGGGGAATAAAAAAATGGAATTGTCTCTGTTCCTAAGGAGCTGTTTGTATCAACACCAACACAGAAAAATGTATAAAGCATATACAGAATGAATACATAGGATTTTTTGTGGGGAGGAGGGAAATGTATGTGGAAGGTTCTGATACTTGAGAGGATCAGGGGAAGCTCCAGGCAGAGGTTAGCTGCTGGGCTGTGTTTTTGAAGGAAACTGGGGATTCTAGGAGATAGAATGAGGACAAGAACATTCCAGATGTGAAATAATGCTAGATAATGGTTTGCCCACTGCTTCCATTATAGGTTGAATGGCTTTCTGACCACAGATAGGAACTGAGACCTTGACTGAACTCAGCCATCCAAAGGCTGTGTGCTAATGTTCAAAAGTAAATCTAGTCTCACAATTGGGAAAAAATGTAAAATATTTCAAGGGTTGTGGCCTGTTGATGGCATGTATATTGGGAGTTGGGGAGATTCTTAATGTCTTTTCCACCTTGAAAACTGGGAAGTCTGAGACCAGAAAGCTTAACTGATTTACATTTTAGGAATCAGACATCTTAGTAGTTCATAGTAGGAAGTTTTGCTTGAGGCTGAGAGCTGTCCACTTTCCTGGCCTATCACAGGAGGACGGATGTCTGGACCCTTCTCAGAGGTCTGTCCGCGGAGCCTCTGCCATCCTCTCTGAGGCTCTGACAGAAGGTCCAGGGGCCAGGGGCTGCAGGAGCAGATGTTTTACTGCCTCTCTTAGGAATTCTCCTGTAGTTCACTCTACTTTGTTCCCAGCTCCTTTGACAGGTTGTATAATTGCCAGGCCTACATAAATCTATAGGAGTGATTAGTGGATTCTGCTGACACTTAAGCCCTGAGAATTCACTGGACCATTTCTGCATCTCACATCCCTCCTGCAAGTTGCCAGGGAGCTCAGCAGCAGGGAGTTATTTACTGAGTCTCCAAGGTCAGGATGTGAGGCTGGCAAATAGTAATATAAGAAGGAGTGGGAACCCAAGACAGCACAGCCTTCTTCAGAGACAAGAGGGAAAAATGAAGAAAAAACACTTGTGTCCATAGAGAGCATGTAGGATGGAAAGCTTTTGGTCATGGGGTGATAAAGGAGCCATGGTACAGCTGAGTCATCATTCATTCATTCAACAAATATGTACTATTGAAGCCTGCTGAAACTATTGTCACAATCTATGGGTTCCAAAGAGGATGGATCCTTAGGGAATGTAGATAAGCTCGTGGGAGCAGATGGGTAAAGTAGACAGAACCATAGATTTGCAGTCAAAGGACTGAATTTGAATCCCATGTTGGCTACCAGGAAAGTCCCTTCCCTCTTCTGGGCCTTATTGTCCTCATTTGTAAAATGAAGGAATTAGATCAAATGGTTTTAGAGGTCCTTTCTAGCTGTAACTCTGTGAATAAAAGCTCTTAGGAATTCATTAAGCATTTATTAAGCTCCTACTATATGCCTGGTACTGAAGGTAGACACAAAGGAGGCACTTCCAGCCTTCAAAGAACTATCAACTTACTTGAAGGGCAGTGAACATGCAATATCTGCACAGATGTAAATATATGATAATTGGAAGAGGAAGAGATTACTACTGTGCACTTAGTGGGGGGCAGGAAACAAGGCAGCTTCAGGACAACTACAGAGCACACAGGATTCCCTGGGAGCTGGGAACTCTAGCGCTAGGTTTTGTGCTCAGTGCTAGAAGGCTCTTGAGAAGCTGGAGGTTACCCAGAGAAGGACAGCCAGGATGGTGATGCACTCTGAATTTAGACTGTAAGGGTCCCTTAAAGGAACAGGAAGTGTTTAGTTTGGAGAGGAGGCATGTCTTGGCTTGGGATGGGGAAAGGAGTGGCTGGAGCCTGGGATGTGGTAATGTGCCTCCTCCCTACATGGATTCTGGTTCCCCCTAAAGTAGGCTTTGTACTATCTACTGTGACAGCATCCACTCTCAAAGCTGTGCGATAGCATGAACTGTCCTTGACCTCCCAGGTCATAAGGAGCTTGGGGATTTTATTCCTGTTTCATTGTCCATTAACTATAGACTATAAAGAAACATAGATATCAAGCCATCAAGATGTAAAGGGGATGGAGATACTTTTCTCTCTGGAGTGACAGACGGTCTTTGCAAGGTCTCACCAAATGGTTGCATCACTCTCTGAATTGTTTTTCAAACTTACCAAGGGAAGGGTGTCCATCCTTCAATGACTTCATCCTGTATAATCAATCAATCAATCAACAACCATTTATTTAGGGCTTTTTATGTGCCAAATGTGATGGTTAAGTGCTGGAAATGTAAAAAAGAAGAGAGTCTGTTTTCTCTCAGAGCTTGTGTGTGTGTGTGTGTGTGTGTGTATGTGTGTGTGTGAGAGAGAGACAGACAAACAGACAGACAGACAGATGGAAGGAGGGAGGGAGGAGGGGAAGGAAAGAGAGAGAGAAAGAGAGAGAGAGAGAGAGAGAGAGAGAGAGAGAGAGAGAGAGAGAGAAATATATCCAAAACTGATCCAAGGTATTGTTTTTTTTTTTGTGGAGAGGACACAAGTAACTGGGGTGGTGGTGGTGGTGGTGGTGGTGGTGGTGGTTAAAGATATCTTTTGTTAGCTAGCCAATGTCCTTCTGTTGGTTTCTCCTACACTTGATGAGCTCCATTCACCGGGTTACTCTCACAGATAGGATGGGAAGTATCTGTGGGAATGTAAGGACTGGAGAAGAGAGTTACTTCATGCAACATCTTCTGCTCTTCCATTAGTTTTGGAGATTGACATTTCTGGTTTTTTATGAAGAAAAGAAAATTTTCTTTCAGTTAGTATGTCTTATTCTACTCAGAGCTATAGAAGAGAAATAGTGGAAGGTAATTCCAATGTCCATGGTTTTCCTTTGAAATCCCAGCCAGTGGACACTCAGAATGGAAAAAATGAGTTAATGGCCCTCTAGCTATATGTCTTAATTACTTTCAGACACAGATGGAGAGTATGGAGAGGGAGACCAAAGATATTCAGTCTAACCATTTCTATCCCAGAGTCAGGGTTTTTCATTTTGGGGGAAGCTAGTTCATTATCTTCAGTGGTTAACTCTTTTTATTGGAAAAAATAGAGTCAGCTATGAGTTATGGAGGAATTGTCTTCGGAGATTCTGCTGGCCACACGGCCCATAAAGACTATGCTTTTGGAATCTGAGTGTTGTGTTTCGCAGACTTGACCTAGTTAGTTCCGTCCACAGGATTTTAGTAGAGAAATCACTTAATCCCAGAATTTAAGAGTTAGGACTTCAGTGGCACTCTACCCTAGCTCATAAAAAATAATCCCCATGGGGGGAGCCAAGCTGGTGGAGTAGAAAGATGGACCTGTAGAAGCTCTTCCCCCACAGCCCATAAAATACCTGTAAAAAATGACTAAAAAAAGATTTTAAAAATGACTCTCAATAAATTCCAGTGCAGCAGAAGCCACGAAATGACAGTGAAAGAAATTTCCAGCCCAAGATAGCCTGAAAGGCTGAGAGGAAATGTTGATCACATCAAGCTAAGAGCAGAGAATACAGACAGTATTGGAGCAGGCTTCAGGGTGCAGAATCATGGACAGCAGCTGCTGTTCCCAGATTTCTCAACCCACAAATGCTAAAGACAGCTTCAACAGTCAGTAAGAAAGTTCTTTCACTTAGGTGAGAGAGGAGCGTTGTCTCACCCCAGCCCCAACCACAGGGTGGCAGCAAGCATCTACTTTTGGAGCCCTTGGCCTAGAGACCCTGGGGGAATCAAGCAGCTTGTCTGGGTCATAGTTGTGAATGACAGTCCTGGTGCTGGCATGGTGGAGCTGATGGTGACTGTGGAGAGGGAATCCTACTCACAGATCCTGAGCAGATAAGAATGCTTCTGGCTACTCTTAGGCCACATTGCAAAAGGCAGGAATAAACTCCAGGAGAGGAGTAAACTCCTTTCCCTTGATTCCCTCGATCGATTTCACCTTGGAGGAACTGAGAACTTACAGATCCCTAGAGTATACCCTCCACTTGACAAAGGACTCAAAAGTCAAATAACTGGCTGGGAAAATTCCCCAAAAAGAGAAAAAAAATACGACTATAGAAGATTACTTTCTTGGTGAATTTTCTTCCATTCTTTTGGATGAAGGAGAACAACCCATCAGAGGACATAAATATCAAGGCTTCTATATCCAAAACCTCCAAAATAATTATGCAGTGGTCACAGGCCATGGAAGAGCTCAACAAGGATTCTGAGAATCAAATAAGATAGGGGGAAGAAAAATTGCTAAGAGAAATGAGAGTGATACAAGAAAATCATGAAATGTAAGTCAACAGCTTGCTAAAGGAGACCCAAATAGGTCTGAAGAAAATAATACACATTTAAAAATAGGCTAACCCAAATGGCAAAATAGGTCCAAAAAGACAAAGAGGAGAAGAATGCTTTAAAAAGCAGAATTGACTAAATGGAAACTGAGGTTCAAAAGCTCACTGAAGAAAATAATTCTTTAAAAATTAAAATGGAGCAGATGGAAGCTAATGACTTTTTGAGAAACCAAGAAATTACAAAACAAAACCAAATGAATGAAAAAAATAGAAGACAATACGAAGTATCTCATTGTAAAGACAACTGACCTGGAAAATAGATCCAGGAGAGCTAATTTAAAAATTGTTGGTCCACCTGAAAACCAATAAATAAAAAACAATTTTACACACCCACACATACATATACATGTATAAACACACATAAAAAAGCCTAGACATCATCTTCTAAGAAATTATCAAGCAAAACTGCCCTGATATTCTAGAACCTGAGGATAAAATAGAAATGGAAATAATTCACTGATCACCTCCTGAAAGAGATCCCTGAAGGAAAACTTCTAGGAACATTGTAGTCAAATTCCAGAATTCCCTAGTCAAGGAGAAAATATTACAAGCAGTCAGAAAGAAACAATTCAAGTATTGTGGAAATACAATGAAGATAACACAGGATTTAGCAGCTTCTACACTAAGAGATTGCAGGGCTTGGAATATGATATTTCACAAATCAAAGAAACTAGGATTAAAACCAAGAATCACTTACCCAGGAAAACTGAGTATAATATTAATTATAATAACCTCAGAGGAAAAATGAATTTAAATGAAATAAGGGACTTCCAAGCATTGTTGTTGAAAAGACCAGAACTGAATAGAAAATTTGACTTTCAAAATACAAGAATCAAGAGAAATGTGAAAAGGTAAATAGGAAAGAGAAGCCTTAAGGAAATCATTAAAGTTGAACTGTTTATCTTCCTACATGGAAGGATGTTATTTGTAACTCATGAGATCTTTTTCAGTACTAGGTTAGTTAGAGGGAATATATATCTATATATGTATGTGTGTGTGTGTGTGTGTGTGTGTGTAGGTGTGTATGAGTAGGTATGTATGTATATATTACACATATATAGGTATGTATATGCACATGAATGTGTATATGTCTATGTACATATATGTATATGTGTGTATATGCACATGTCTATACACACACATACAGACATAGACAGAGGGGACAGGGTGAGCAGAATATGAAGGGAGAATACCTAAAAACATAAAATTCACTATTGAATGGAGCGTATTAGGAGTAAGAGAAAGGGAGAGGTAGAATGTTGCAAATCATCTCACACAAAAGAGAGAAGAAAGAGCTTTTACAATGAAGGAGAAGAGGGGGGAGATGAAAGGAAATAACTGAAGTTTATTCTCATGAGATTTGGCTTAAGGAGAAAATAACACACACTCAGTTGGATATGGAAATCTATTTTACCCTGCAGGAAGGCAAGGGGAAAGGGGATAGGAGAGGGAAGATAATAGAAGGGACAGCAAATTGGGGAAAGGGATAATCAGAAGCAAACACTAATGTGGGAGGACAGGTCAGGGGAGAGAATGGAATGAATGAAGGGCAGGACAGGACAGAGGGAAACGTGGTTAGTCTTTCATAACATGGTTATTATGGAAGTGCTTTGCATTGTTACACATATATGGCCTATACTGAATTGTTTGTTCTCTCAATAAGGGTGGGTGGGGAGGGAGTTAAAAATTGTTTTAGCATGTAACTGGAAATTAAACTATACAGGTAATGGAGTATAGAAATCCATTTGCCTAAAGGAAAATAGAGGGCAAGGGGGATGGAAGAAGGGAGGGTAATAGAAGGGAAGACAGACTGGAGGAAAGGGTGGGTGGGGTGTATGTTGTACTGGATTGGGGGTGGGGAGAGAGGGGGAGAACATTTTTAATTCGAATTCTTGTGAAAGTGAATGTTAAGAACTGAGAAATAAATAAATTATATATTTTTAAAAAATACCCGTTACAATGTAACTTATGATTAGCCTTCCAAACTCTAGTAGGAGACCTCCAGCAAGGGAGTGCTCAAAGCACCCATTCTACCTTGGGATAGCATTGAGGAAATTGTTCCTAACATGAAACTGAAATTTGCCACTTTCCAACTTCCAACTATTGGTCTTGATTTTGCCCCATGGGCCCAGTGGAAGTAAATCAATTTTCCCTAACAGAAGGCTTTCAAGCAAAGGACAGATGGTTACTTATAGATAGGATTTTGGTCTAGACACAAGGTTGAATTAGGTAAGTACTAAGTACTTTTCCAAGTTTGAGGATCTGTGATTCTGTCAAATTAAATTACACTCTTTTAATTTTTTAAAATTTCTTTTCTTTAAAATTTTAAAAATAAATCTTGTCCTTTATAAATAACTTCTCTCTCATGTTTTTATGGGAGATATTGGGTGGGGGAGCATGACTGATCAATGAGTGAGGACCTGATGTCTTTAACATGTTAGTTTAGAACCTGCTCCGAATGGTGTTTCAGGCAGAGTTAGGAACTTTTGAGGTTCAAATTTAGTTTCTTTCCTCTGCAAAATTGCTGCTTCTAAGTTCAAAGAGAAGAGACTTTAAAGGCTTTGAGAATGCTCAGAAACCTTCTTGGATATCAAATATCTCTTCCAGAAAGCATTTGATGAATGAAGGGTGCATGAATTAGAAAAATATGGGTCAGATTGACTTTAAATATTATCCTGCATAAAAGAAAAAGGAAAATGCTCATGTTGTCAGGGCCTTAGGACTTGGCTGATTCCAGGGCTCATGAAAAGATGTGGAGGTTACTGGACCATAAAGATGACTGACTTCCTGGAGCCATACTCACTTTAAAAGGATAGTTGACTTATCTCTCCGTGTCTAAAAACAAAGATGGGGCTTAGGGTTAGGTAATGCTTGATACCATTAGAATCTGATGCCCTTCTTGATACTACACATACTGATTAACTCTTGCCATCCATTCACTTAGATGACTGAAATACTTGGTCACAGTGAATGACATTCTTGTTAATAGCATTCTCAAAGAAACGTTTTTCTTTTTTTCCTGGTTGATGGGAAAGTGGTTTAGGAAATTTGAGTAGAGATTCTTGATTCCTGACTGTGAATGCTCTGGAGTTGTCTTCTAGTTTTAGCCTATTTTGAATTTAGGTTGATGCCTACTAGGGATAGAACAAGTTTGTTTAGCAGTTCTGGTGTTTTTACTTTGATTGGGGTTGGGGAACCTGTGGCTTCATGGCCATATAGAGTTCTCTAGGTCCTCAAGTGCAGCCCTTTGATTGAATTCAAACTTGTGGTTCAGTCAAAAAACTGTACTGGAGGACCTAGAGAGCCCCACGTGGCCTCAAGGCCACAGGTTACCCACCCCTGACTTTGCTGAAAAACAGTGGGAATTTAGCCTTCAGAGCATGATTGTCATGGTGCCTAATCATGGTACTTCACAACCCTGTGGAAATCAAGTTCACTTTCTGATTTCCAATTACAGACCAGTCCATGAGGGCTATCTAACCCTTCAATGTGGGCTAACAGTCTGACATTGTCCTTACTTAAAACTCAGAGGTAGGCAGAGCCTAATAGGCTCTGAATTCTGTATATTAAATGGATGTGGTCACACCACAGGATGTATAGCAGAACCCCAGCTCTGGAAGGGACCTTAGAAGATATTTAACACAATCTATACCTGGGGAGCAATTCTTCTTCTGCAAAACCCTCTACAACCAGTCAGCCAGTCTATCCAGTCTCTGCATAGTGAGAAATCCAACACCTTGCTTTTATACAGCTCCAATCACTAGAAAAGTTTTATTGGCAACTTCTCCACATTGTTTTTAGTTCTACCCTCTAGGGTCGATTGAAACAGTATATCCCCCCGTGAGTCTTTTCTGTTTTCAGGCTATACGTACTCAATTTGGTCAGTCCATCCAGTCATGACCTGGTTTTGAGGCAGACATCTTGGTAGCTCTGTTCTGGAGTCATTCTTGCCTGTCAATGTCCTTCCTAAAACGTTGTACTCAGAAGAGAACACATGATTCCAGATGGGTCCTAACCAGGGTAAAGCACAGTGGGACATTCACCTCTCTCATTCTGAATGTAGCCTAAACTTTATTGATATTCTTAGCACCTTGGCACTTGAAAATTAATTTGAAGTCCCCTAAGACCCCCAGATATTTTTCATACAAGTTACTGTTTCACATAAGCTTATTGCTGATTTCTCATGCTTGTATTATTAGTGTAGGTGTTTGCATTTATCTCTATCTAATCTCATCTTCCTCCATTAAAGACTTAACGTGATAATTCATTCCAGTGTTAACCTAGAGTTCCTGAAGGGCTATACACACTAAGAGACCACAATCTAGGGAAGATACTGTGAAGCTGGAAAGTTTTCAAGTACAAGTTTGAATACAGACTGACCTTCGAAGACCAGTCCTGATGGCCTGGGAGAAGCTCATTATCAGAAAGTCACCCACCAGATGATGTCTTTTTTTTTTCTTTTTTACCAAAGCAACTTAGGAAACTTTTGGTTAATGACTGTCAAAGTCACTTAGTTTTATTAGAACGAGTTCATTATTTTAACCACTTTTTGGATTCCTTTTTTGTCATCCAAATGTTTATTTCTCCCAGATTGGTGTAATCCATAAATCTGATAAGCATACCATTTAGGCTTTTATCTAAGTCACTGGTAAAAATGTTGAACAGAATAGGACTGAGGACAGAGTCCACAGCGACATGAATGGATCACTGATCTTCTCCATGTGGCTATTTTTCCACTGGTGGAGCATACCAATGAATGGACAACATAAAAGACAAAAATAATTACAAAATTTTCCAGCTTTTCTTTTTTTTAAACTTTATTTTATTTTAAATTTGTGAAATCAAACAAGCATTCCCCATAATATAGTACAATAAAAAAGATAGTTGCATGAGAAACTGCAAATCTATTATGTTATTCCTTTCTAATCTCATTATTAAGTACATTCCTTTTTTCTTTCTTTTTTTCCTTCCCCACCACCAATACCCCCTGCAATGTACACCCTAGAGATGGCTACCATTAGAAGGACAGTCACATAGTATCTGAATAGTATCGTATTCTAGAATTTTGTTTAATCCCACACACATATATTAGTTACTCAACAATCAATCAATCAACATTTATTAATTGCCTACTATGTGTCTGCTATCTGCTAAGCACTGGGGACACAAATGTAGAAAAGAGAGTCAGTCCCTGCTTTCAAGGAGCTCCCAACCAAATACAGGAAGCAAACACACAAAAGGAGACTGAAGAGCGAGGAGGAAGGGAAGTGGGGGGACATAACCCAGAAGCAGAAAGGAGATGATGTTCTGTCTAAGGTCCCTCTTTAAAAGGCCACCTGGGAGTGCATGCCTCCACCTTCCATCTGAGGGAGAGGAGTACTGAGCTGGAGTCCAAGACTGATGGCATCTTTCAGGGTGAGGAGGGCTATCACAATGATGAGCTTACTAGGGCATGGTGGGAAAGGCAGAGACATCCCAATGTGGTACAGTCAGGTAGGAATGAGGAGATGTTCCGATAAGTTCTGTCACCTTCTCTGTGCCAGGCTCTGGGTTGGATACTGGGGATTCCAAGGCACAAACATGCAATCACTGCTCTTGAGGAGCTGATATTTTATTCGGAGAAATGCCAAGTAGACACATAAAGAAATTCAAAATCCGTATGAATTCCATACAAAGCAACCTCTAGGAGAGAAAGGGAGAAAGGAATGCTATTTTAATTCCTCTATAATTGTGGCATACAGCTGTCTGTTACATAATCTCTTACATTTGAAGTTTTCTTTTGCTTTGAAGAGTTCAGAGGGCTTTATACCATCAGTGAAACCACATATCATCTCTATGTGAAATCAAATATAATTGGTCCTATTTACTATATGGGAAATACATCTAGGTGCTAGTTTAAATTCAAGGACAGGGGTATAGCTTGACTCTCCATGTGGAATGTCCCTTGACCACAGATCTGTGACTTATTTACCAAATTTAACCAGCGGTAGATGTGTTGGAGAACCCTGTGCTAGAGTATCATATTATTTTGAGTGTGGAAGTCAGGAATTTAGATATGACCAAATTCCTAGTATGAAGTACTTTCAGTTAATGATTTATGTATGTGGGGACACACTAGGCACTTTGTGCCAGATGCCAGGCATGGCCTATGCCAAGTATAAGTGAATGATTAATGAACTGCATGCATGAAAGTCAATGCCCACTTAGAAATGGGTAAGGTCTGCATGCAGTGATCTCTAGGATCTCTCAGCCAGAAAGCCTGCCTGAAGCTTCCAATATTCCAAGAAATAGCAGATTCAAGGAACAAGATAGGACAATGGGGTCTGAGGTCTAGGGGGATGAGGGGGAGAGACAGGGAGAGGGAGAAGTAAAGGGAGAGGGAGAGGGAAAGGGAGGGAAGGAGGAAGCAAGAGAGAGACAGACAGACAGAGAGGAAGACAGAGAGAGAGACAGAGAGAGGGGGACAGAGAGAGAGAGAGAGAGAGAGAGAGAGAGAGAGAGAGAGAGAGACAGAGACACAGAGACAGAGAGACACACACAGAGAGGGACAGAGACAAAGACAGAGACAGAGGCAGACAGAGACAGAGTCAAAACAATAGGGCATCCATGCAAAAGGGCATCATCTGAAGAATAACCGTGAAGTTAGAACACAGGGCTACAACTATGAACAATTTGCTTTAAGCAGAGGCTCAGGGGAGGCAGCCCCATGTTTTGGACACTATATTCTCACCATCTCCCAACCCTTCCTACTCTTCCCCTCACATCCCAAGATCAGATGAAGGCAATGGGTATTAGACAATTTGCCTCTTGACAATTCAGTGTTTGTATTTGTTGCTCATTCTCCTTTTGAAGCATGAGACGGTAGAAAGTCCGCTGAATTTGGATTCATAGGACCTGGGTTCAAATCCTAACTGCTGAAGTCTCTGGACAAATTCCTTCACCTCTCTTCGGCCTCAGTTAAATACATCTGTGAAATGAAGGACATACTTTGGTTCTAAAGGTTCTTCTAGCTTTAAATCCTATGATCCCATAATACTTTGAAAGCCTTAGATTGTGCTGCCAGGCTTTGTAGACAGCTGCCTGGGAATGTGTTTTAAATTAAAATGGCATGTTGAAATTGCAAGAGTGAGGGTTAGTCATTGGTTTTAAAATGTTGCTGATGTTGCCCATGGTAATGGTGATAATTTACCTTCCATTTAAAAAGATACTTCTTTGGACCAGATGGCGTGGAAACCAGGTGTGCAGAGTCTGATTGGAGGCTTTGTGTGTTCTTCATCCTTAGATGGTTTTTAACTAGAAGACTGATTTCAGGGTAAAGAACACCCAAACCCAATTCTTCAACGTTCTGCCGGGTGGTGCTTAGCAAAGCAAACTTGTGAAACATTCATATGAGAACAGAAACATTGTAAATGTGGCATTTTGGTGGTGATTAGTTTAGTTGTTACAAGCCAATGTACCACAACCCACAGGTCTGGGTGGTTCTTTCCATTCTAAACATGTGAATTTTAGGACTTAGTAATTCATCCATAAAACTATCTCTGTGTTCAATTAATGACAGCTTGGCCACAAGTAATTTTTTTTTTGGAGGGGGGAAGGATTGTTTTTATAACCTTCAAAAATATAATTCCTTTGGCTACTATAAGTTAGACTTTAAAAAAATGTACGGGAAGAAATTAATGGACCGAAACTTGGTTTTGTGTATGCACATATAGAAAAGTGTCCCAGCTTTAGGCACTGGAAAATATTAGTATTCAGGCCATGGTAAGAGAATCTGAGAAATATACTTACAGAAAAGTCAAAATAACGTGACTGTTTTGATAGGATAAAAAGCTGTTGGTCTCATGCAAGAGATATTATTTACAACTTTGGGTGGTCTAGCATTAGCGTGACGAGATGTGTGTAATGTGTCATCCCATCAAAAGCATTGAAAGTCTCAGGTATCAGGGAACCAGAATTTCAAAGAGAAGATTTCTATTGTTTGGATTTAAAGCCTAGAAAATTATGACGAAAATGATCTTATTGTCTTGAGAAAGGAAGGCTAAAGACCCCTAGCGTTGGCTGGTGCTGTGACCAGGGCTGCAGGAATCTGCTATAGACCATGTGTCCAGGATTTGGGGGGGAGCACAGAGGTTTCTAGTGCCAAAATCAAAGGGTTGGATTTGGCTTGTTCTAACCCATATAAGGGAGGATCTTGGGGCTTAACTTGAGATTCCCAGTCACACGGAGGTGGAGGGGTGGAGAAAAAGAAGAGGATATAGGATTTCAGAGGGGTCACGGTCTCCCAAGAGATGAGGGTACAGTAGAATAGGGCAGGGTAGAGTTACATCTTAGCCAATAGGGGGCATCCAAGGCTTGGGTACCATGATTTGAAGAGTCATAAACTTGGAATCAATGGACCCAAATTCTGAAGTATTGACTTAAGGCACAGAGCTCAGTTCGTCTTGTTGTTCAGTTGTTTCTGTCATTTCTGACTCTTTGTGGTCCCATCTGGGGTTTCCTTGCCAAAGATACTGGAGTGGTTTGCCATTTACAGGTGAGGAAACTGAGGCAAACAGGGTTAAGTGACTTGCCCAGGGTTATACAGGTGGTGAGTGTCTGAGTCCAGATTTGAACTTGGAATATTAGTCTTCCTGATTCCATGCCAAGCACTTTATGTACTGTGGTGCCACCCAGCTACCCTAGGTCTCAGTTTTCTCCTCTTATAATGAGGAGGTTGGATTCAGTGGTTCTCAAGGTCCCTTCTAACACTAGAACAATCCTTCTGTGATGTGTCCATTGTGGGATAAGAAAGGGAGCAATGGGGATGGAAAAGACAGAAATGCTGCCCAGATCATGCCAGACTCTTGTGAAACCCTCCTCGGGTCCATACAGACATGCCTGGGTCACTCCTACACTGATAAGATCATTCCAAGATGGGAAAAATGGCCAGGTGTTTATGGTGAAGGGGGAAATCTGGCAGGTTTGTCCCAATGACTTCCTATCTCTTGAGTCATAGGCAATTCGCATCATTTTGCTAGAAGTTTCCAGCAAGGAAAATTCCAGATACAGGAGATCCAGAGATGGACCAGGGCAGAGGTACCAGACAGGAGGCAGTGGGGAATGTCTAGAACAGAAACAGCCTTAGAGAACCACGCTTCATGTGAATAGGTCAGATTTGACACACACTAAGACTTTCAGCTGGTTTAAATCACTCAGTGATTCCTAGTTATTTGACAGGCAGCAAAATATCACCCACTTGTATCAAATTCAAATAGAAGTCAAGTTACTAAATCATAGGTAAGGATCCTTTTCAGTCCCATATTGACTTACAAAATGTTAATTATGTTCTATTGTATTTTTATCTATTTTGATATTCCAAATTACATTGTAATCTGATTGAGGCCTCAGGTTCTGGAAGGCTTGGGTTCAAATGCCCTATCTTACACACCCTGCACATTTGACCCCAGAAAAAATAATCAGGGCCCCAGGCAACTCTCACACTGTGGCAATCTTCCTTGAATAAGGGATTTGCCACAGGGAGCTCTGTATCCTGATGTCATCCTGGGTCTAGATCAAATAATTCCATGCCATAATAGCATGACAACTGCTCACATATATGTAGTAGTTTAGAGTTAACATGGTTTTTATCCTCTTAGAAGCCATGGGAGGCAAAGCAAGTGACAGTCCTTTTGTCTTCATTTGACACAGGAAGGAACTGAGGCTCAGAAATAGATAAAGGATTCACCTTTGGTTCTTCTAAGGGTCGCTGGCTTTAAATTGGAAATAGACAGAGAGATGAGTTTAATCATCTGTGGAAGCATTTGTGGAAGAGAAAGAGAAGAGGGAACTAACTTGCCCAGTGCCACATAGGTAGCAAGTGGCAGCTGAGGGCTTTGAACCCAGGCTGTTCCAGTTCCAAACTTTCTCATGTGAAATATACAGTCAGAACTAGAGTTTTTGCATTAGTCCAAAAGAATCATGTCATTCCATCTCAGTGATGGCTCCTTGGGTGAACCAAGAATTTCCTATATTCACTAATCTGTCTAATGTAAGTGAAATATGGGACCATGTGGAAAATGATGGCAGCTCAGGTCAAGGTTTGAGGCCCACTTTTTGGGGAGAAAACCTCAGACCAGAAATGGGCTGCATCCAAGGGGGGAAACCTGTGGATGAAAGAGTGCATAGGGTTTGTTTCAATCTCTTTCCATATTATTTTTGGATGAGATGGCTCTGACACATGAGGAAACTTCTCATGCTGTTTGGTTTTGTTGGTCTCCATTGGGATGGATTATACACTTAGCTCAACAAGAAAAATAAAGCACTGATTTATGCAGGCATACTGTGGCCTGTAGGGCAGAAGGGAGTGAGTCGAGGGCCTCTGAGGGACCATTGAATCAGAGGAGAGCCCACCTGGATTGCAGAGGATAAACAAAGTCCAATAAATTTCAAGGCTCACATTCCATCAAGGCTTTTGGGTGACCTCATGATACTCCAATGGTTCAATGTGAGAGGAAGATACAGTCCCCAGATTCCCCCCACTCCCAACTGCTATCTTGGCCCCTTACAACTATTTTGTTGGTATTTTATTACTTACTCCTTCACTAAAGTGTGATACCTGACAGTGGTATGGATGGGACCATGGGTTCCCAAAGGTCAGGCCAGTGAAGTTCCGTCAGGTCCTACTAAGCTCAAAAGGTTTACAGTGCAAAAGCAGTGGCCCACTGGGTATAGACTCATTGTCCAAGGACCAGGCCAACAAAGTTATGAGAAGATAATGGCATAGTTGACCATAGGGTGAAGATTTTTTTGAGGAAGGGGCAAAGATGAAGGATCCTTGGCTCTGGACTGAAAGTGCTTTGTTCTTGAAGCTACCCTAAGAATCCCACTTCTCTTTATGCCTAACAATGCACGTAGTGATCCTCCACACCTGGTTGTTGCTGCTGTTGTTGTGTTTGTCCTTTGTTGCCGAAAAAGACCATGCCATCAGAGAAATGATGACATGACTTGTACTTGACCTTGTTTTGAGGGAGGGCTGTGCAGGTCATCAGCCCTCACTTCTCCTCCAGAGTCATCTGAATCCAGTGACCAAATATTCATCAGGATGACTGGAGATGACCTAGGATGCACTGGGAGACTTTGGGCCCTTTAGGCCAAAATCTATCCAGGAACTAACACAGGGTGAGGTAATACCCATTCAGTGAATAGGCTTCTTTAAGAAGTAGCCAGGGAATGGCCCCTTTAATGAGAGGGACACCTGGAAAGAAAGAAATAAAAAGAAAGAAAGAAAGAAAGAAGGGGGGAGAGAGAGAGAGAGAAAGAGAGAGAGAGAGAGAGAGAGAGAGAGAGAGAGAGAGAGAGAGAGAGGGAGAGAGAGGGAGAGAGAGAGAGAGGAACAGAAGAAGGAGCCTGATGAGATAATTCTGATGTTGTTCACTACTAGGCAAGATCAGGAATACAGGACAGGCTCAGACATTCCATAACACTCCAAATCTAGCCTTGTTTGACACACAAGATCACATTTGCTTTCTCTTCTGACGTGACATCCACAGGAAAAAGCCTGAAAGGAAAGCAAATAAAAATGCATTCATATGACAAAGGAAACTCATCCCAATCAAGTCATCTGCAATATGGCAAATGAATGGCATCATTCTCATTTTACAGTCATGGAATGTCAGAGCCAGGAGAGCCTTAGGACATACCTGTTCTAAGAATATATTCTTACAACATATCTAGTCCAACTGACCCAGAGGAAAAACTAGTCAACAACAGAGACCAGATCCTAGGTCTCCTGACTTCTATTCCTGAAGTATTTCCAGAGAGCCACAAAGAATTTTTGGATGAACTAATTAACCACAATTCTGTTCATTTTCTCTTTTATATTGATGTCTTTTTGTTTTAGTCAGGATATATGCTTTCACCAGTGTAGGGAACTGTGTCATTGAGGTTTGTCTGAGGCAAAGAGAGGTTAAAATGCTTGTCTATGATCTCACGTTTGTCAGAAGAGAGGCTTGATCCTGAGTCTTTAGGTCTCCAAGGTCCTCCATCCTTTCATTCACTTAACCAGCATTTATTTTTTAACTTTTTAAAATTAAATTTTATTTCATCTTCCATTCAAATTCTGCCCTTTCTACCTCCCCACTTTCTTATCTACTGAGAAAACAAGAAAAAAGAAAACCCATCACAAATGTTAACAACTGTTTATTGAGGACATAACTAATATTTACCAGGAAGTATAGGGCTGCTGGTGCCACTAGAGGGGACAGTGTCCTGGGTTTGGAGTCAGGAAGACTCGTGTTGCTTCTATTCTGGCTTCAGACGCTTGCTAGCTATGAGACCCTGGGCAAGTGACTTATGAACCCTGTTTTCCTGCTTCTTGGTTATTAGAATCATTTTCACTGCCATGTATGCCATTATCCAGTTGTCACCCTACTAGCCTGAGTTCCAGGAGAGATGAGGCTGCATTTCATCAAAATGTTCCATTCCTTGCCTTATCTATAAAATGAACTGCAAAAAGAAATGGCCAGCTACTCCAGGGTCTCTGCCAAGGAAACCCCAAATGGGGTCATGAAGAGTCAGACACAACTGAAATGACTGAGTCTCAGCAACACTGGGGAGCAGGTTAGGAGCTGGGGATACAATGATAAAAAACAACAAACAAACAAACAAACGAGAAAGAAACCAAACCCTGTCCTTGCCCTCAAGGGGCTTATTTTCTCCCTTTACTAAGTTGACTCTGACCTTGTTGATTTCAATGGTGGGAGGAGAGAATGGGAGGAGTGACTGGTATAAAAATTCACTTCACCCATATACATCAACAAGTCGTTCCTAACTTTAGGGTGGAAGACAGTCATCTTAGAAGGCTAATTATTTAGGTTACACCAAACCCAGGAATGATTCTCAGTGAAGGCCAACTGTGGGTGGAACCAAAAAAGCAAAGAGGGAGGGGGCTATCAAAGTGACTTTCCCAAAGTGTGGGTCTGGCCATGCCACCCCCTTTCCAGGGGCTCCCTATGGCCACCTTGCTCTTCTGTACTCAACACATTCCATCTCCAGATTTTGTTTATTTTTGTTGACCGACCTAATCAGAGAATTGTCTCCCTCCTCCACACTGCCTGCCGCTTTCTTGGGCTTCCTTCCAATAATGACTAAAACCCCACTTTCTCCAAGATCCTTCCCTGCTTCTCCTTAATGCCAATGCCTCATTCTGCTGAGTCTTTCCCAGTTCTCCTTTCTGTATCTAGCTTGTACAAAGCTTTTTCCACGTGGGAGTTCCCTGAGAGCAGGGACTGTCTTTTGGCCTTTCTTCATATTCTCAATCCTTAGCACAGTACTGGGCATATAGTAGGTGCTTACTAAACTGCTTCTTGGCTATTAGAATAATATTAGAATGTATATTAATTATACATACCATGTATGCCGATATCCAGTTGTCACCCTACTAGCCTGAGTTCAAGGAGAGATGATGCTGCATTTCATCAAAATGTTCCATTCCCCTCCAGGGCCTCAGACTGTCTCTGCAGACACAGCAAGTGATCAATAAATGCTTGCTGAATGGATTGGAATTAGTCTTATGTGGACGTGACATTGGCCAGTAGACACTGAGTCTGGCACAGAGGATCAATTGTATGAATTATCATAATTACATGTTGTTCTGCTCGTGGTTTTCAACGCGGTAGGGAATGTATTTGAAATTTAAGATATTATAAGTAGGAAGAAATGTACAACAAAATTCAAGGATTAAGAAGATGCCCATGGAAGTGTCCAAACCTAAAGAAAGTCAGATCTCCTCTCCCTGCCGTTGCCACTGCCCCCCTCCATAGTTCGGTGACTGAGGATTGCTATATTCCTGATCCAGCAAAAGCAAGAGATCAAGGTGGGCCTTCAAGATCTATACCTCCATATTGTCTTTCCTTAAGCCCTCACTTTGTTTGAGTCAATTACTGTGACCTAGCAGGATGAAATCAGCTATAAGTCCTTGAGCCCAGGAAGACCCACACCCATCACGCCAGGTCTGGATCTGGATGACATGGATGGCTGACTCAGCTTGATCTCTCTGATCTGGACAATGATCCTGCCACCCACCGACTCCCACCAAGGGTCACCTTGAATGTCGGGTTCCTCACATGGTCAGGTAAATGTGAGGCCATGTCATGCTTCCATCCTCTCCCTGAAACCTCCTAGAACATCTGTGCTATTTTCCTTTATTTCTTCTGCAAGTGGTGCTATCAAAATCAGACTCTAGAGCTGTCAGAAATCAAATTACCATTCTTTAATGCATGCAGTTATATAGAGAAGATATTTAATTCTTGTCTATAAATGAACTTGTTCTCTCATTCCCAAATGAACACTTCTCCCACCCTCCTAGAAGCAAGGCCCTAGTCATGCAAAGATTGGCATTGTCACTTGGATGACTCACTTCATCTCCAATTACAAGAGAAAAACATTTCCATCTAAGACAAGTACAAGTGGTTGATTCTGAGGAATTTGGAATTGAAAAATTGGAAGGAGTTCCCATCAGGCAGCAGACCACGCTCACGGTGGCCTGTGTCACCCTGCCCAAATGCAGATCCACTCAGATGCTTTCCTCGTACAGAAGGTGTGCCAGAATCCTGCCAGCTTATTTTGTGGAATGGCAATAGTGTTGGGACAAGTCTCCCTTTCTTTTTCTTCTTGTAACCTTAAGCTTTATAGAAGCTACCCTTAGCCTGGGCACTTGGTCACATGCCTCTGCATAATTCCGTTCTAGATTCACTGATCTTTCATGCAGCAGTATCTTGAGCTGTGACCCAGGGAAAACTACTGTAGGAGGGGTCCTACCAACCAGTGTGATGGCCTAGGACATCTCTGAAATCCATTTTGAAAATTTCCCATCGTTTTTATGGAGTTCTCCCCCTTCCCAAAGTAGAGTACAATGGAAAGTGTAACTCCAGATGAAGAAAACCCCCCAGTTCTTCTGTTCTAAATTCCAAAGGGTGTAAACAAGTAGTGACTGGTCTGTGACTGAGCTGATGGAGGAGACTGGAGAAATGACTAGCTTGCTCAAAGGAGTTGCCAGCTTTGTTTGCTGGTTTGTTTTAATTTCATACATTTCATACATTTTGTTGATTTCATACATTTCGTTGCTGAAGAAGACCATGCCATCAGAGAAATGATGACATGACTTGCACTTGACTTTGTTTTGAGTGAGTGAGGGCTGTGTAGGTCACTAGCTTCACTTCTCCTCCAGACCCATCTGAATCCAGCGACCAGATATTCATCAGGATGACTGGAGATGACCCAGGCTGAGGCAATTGGGGTTAAGTGACTTGCCCAAGGTCACACAGCTAGTGAGTGTCAAGTGTCTGAGGTGAGATTTGAACTCAGGTCCTCCTGACTCTGGAACTGGTTCTCTATGCACTGCACCACCTCGCTGCCCATCCTACAATAAAAGGATACTGTAGAGGACTTTTATTGGGGACTTTTATTATATGTGAACCTCCATTCACATCTGAAATAGTTTTAGCGCCATCTGTTGACAGTTTCAGCAATGTTTCTAATTTTGTTTTTATATTAAAAAACAAAACTGAGGCACCAATGATACAAATGATTATTTGAAATGCTAGGTCAAGAGCCTTAATCAATTGACTGCCATGTCATTGCAAGTCTGCTGAGATAGAAACTGTTGTTTTGTGTGTAAACTCCTTGACGGCAGGGACCTTTTCTCGTGTGGTGGTGGTAGAGCCTTCCTGTATCTCTCTCCAGTGTTTAGAACTCTGCCTGAAACATAGTGAGTGCTGAATAAATGTTGAATGACTGGTCAAACATTTTCATGAAAAAAACAGCAAGGGGCATTTGTTGTTTCCAAACATTTCAAGGTTCCAGTGTGCTTTATACATGTGATCACATTTGTGCCTTAGTATAATCTTGCAAGAAGTGGGTACTATGGATAGTATCATTCTCATTTTACAGGTGAGGGAACTCGGGTGCAGAGAAGGGGAATGACTTGCATATCATCATAGGGCTAATATGATGAGAAATAGAATTCAAATCCAAGTCTTCCCATGTCCAAGTCCATATCTGTAGTCACTATCATGTAACTGTGAGGACTGATGAGGAGAGGCTCCTTGAATTTTCACGGATTGCCCTGTTTGCATTCCATTCCACCTCTGAGCTTATGAATTGTTATTGACCGTTCTTCAGCAATAGATAGAATGTGAGGTCCTGGAGAAAAGGGATGATTGCTTTCTTCGTATCTGTATCGCCAAGCATGTAGCATGGTGCTTGGCACACAGTAGGTGCTTCCTCAATGCTTGTTAATAGTTTGATTTATGGCAAAGATTTTTTTTTCTGCCTGACCAAAATAGAAGGCAGAAATTAAATGACAAATCTGTATTTCTTGAGAACTTCATGTTTTTCCAAGGGCTCTAGAGTATTTAGGAACATTCAGTTTGATTCACTATCTTGGGTTTTTAGCTGAAATTGTGAGCAAGGCCAGATGATAAAAATGCCTAAGATTTCAATAACTTCTTGGTTTGCAAAACATTTTTTCTCAGCCACTCTGAAAATTTAAGTAGGAAATATAAGTGCTATCCTGGCTATTTTGTAGAGGAAATAACTGAGGGGACTGAGATGTTGGCTTCCCCATGGCTGCAATCACTCATAAATGGTGGAACTGAGTCTCTGACCCAGATCTTTTGGTTCTGAGTCCAGGGATCTTTTTATGCTGCTGGACGCTAGCCTGAAGCAGGAAATGGAATGTCAGAGTAGAGACTGTTTCCAATCATTGCTACCACTTTGGATCTGACACATCTTACTTACCACCGCAGAGGCTGGGGGACTATTGATCTTTCTGGGGAGGAAACATCAAGGTTCGAGCCATTCTTATTTGTGAAGTCATCTGAGTTACTTTGGTGTTAGATTTAAATAGTCATCTTACAAATCTAGGACTCCTTGGACCTAATCACCTTGTTATCACTATCACCATTATCAGCAATTAACCAAGTGTGGTGGAAAGAATGTTCGTCCTGAAATTGGAAAAATATAGTTCAGATCTTGACTCTACCATGAAATTTTTTTGTGTCAGCTAAATTGCTCAATGCCTCAGTTCCTTCATTTGTAGAATAGAGATTATACCCATCCTATGTGTGCAAAATTGTGAATATTAGATGTGAAAATTCTTCGTAAACTCTAAGGCATATACAGAAAGATAGAGTGGTAGAAGGAAGGAGGAACTAAGAGATGGAGTAAGCATTTATTAAGTACCTACTATGTGCTAGTCACTGTACTGTTTTATAAATACTACCTCATTTGATCCTCTGGACAACCCTGTGAGATGCGTGCTTTTAGTATCCCCATTTTATAGCTGAGGAAACTGAGGCAGATGGAGGTTAAGTATAACTAGTAAGTGCCTGAGGCTAGGTTTGAACTTAGGTCTTCCTGATGGCAGGACCAGTGTTCATTTTCTGTGCCACCTAGCCGGGATGAATGAAGGACCAAATATGGAGAGAGAGAGAGAGCATCTGGGTTTCACTCCCCTACCTCCAACATTACTTTTTGACTATGGGTGAGGCACTTCCCCTTCAAAATCTCAGTATTGTCATTTGTAAAATGGGGATCACAATAAATATTTTACCGTCTTCCCTCCCAAGGTAAAAAGACAATGACAGTAAGGCACCATGTAAATGTCAGTTTTTAGTACAAAAGCGTAGTGTGTAGTTAACCTTGTCACCATCATCAAGAAACATTTATTGAGGATCTACTGTCTTCAATAAAAATTCCCAACTCAGTTCTGGGACTACCAAGAATTGGAAGATTGCTAATTCCTTGTCTTCTTGGCCTTGAGCCTCTTCTCGCTGAGCATAGGTGGGAGGAAATGGGGATACTTAGCTAGGAAAAGATGAAGCTTGGGGCTGAGCCAGTAACTATCTCCAAGTATGTGAGAGGCTGTTAGGAGGAAGAAGGATTTTGTTTGTTCTCTTTGGCCCCAGAAGACAGAATGAGGAACAATGCAAGATGCAAACTTAGGATGGTTTTCAGGGAATACTTCCTAAGTGTGGAGCTCCCCACTAGTAGACTGGGCTGTCTCAGGAGGTGCTGTGCTCCCCCTTACTGGCCATCATGAAGCAGAGCCCCAGTGACCTCTTGCTAAGGATGTTGAAGAGTCATTTCTTAATAAAGTCTCCATTGGACCAGATGCCTCTGAGGTCCTTTCCAAGGTTGTGATTCCATGAAGACACCATCACCCAAAGTAGGCTTGGCACAGAAAGAATAGCAGAAAAAGCAGGTGGAAGCATCACCCTCCTGGTGGCTCTGCAGAGGTCACTTTAAAAGCAAGAGGCTGTTGATGGAGCTGGGAGGTGGGTGTGGGGGAGTGATGAACTCTCTGCTCAGTTCGGCATCTTTTAACATTCTCTATCATGGCCTTCAGCATGGAGTTGAGTAATGGACGTCCTGGGTACCGCTGAGCAGGTGACGGTATGGGTGAGGACCGAGGAGCCCATCACTCCATCTTCCAGCTGCCACTGGGGCTTGTGAGGAGCTGAGCTGGGGCTGGGTAAGAGGAGGGCAGGGACCATGAGCTCACTCACACATGGCACCCCAGTAATGAAGTTATCTTTCATTCCACCCCCTGCCAAACTGGGGCTGCACAAAAAAGATGTGTGTCTTGAGCAGTGCCAGCTTTTTGCTAATGGCTACTGTACCCCAAAGCATGCTCAGGGCATCTCTGGGCAGTGTTTGTATCTTATTGATGTTCTAGGTCCCTGTGCATCACAGTAAGAGGCAAATTGTTAAACAAAATTCAAGCTGCTGATGAAAGCGGAGGAAGAGCTGATCTGCTTTGGGTCTCTGTTGGGGGAAGAGGGTCTAGTGTAACAGGAATGATTTCCCTCACATCCATACATTGTGGGGGATACTCTCCTCAGCCCTTGGTCTGCTTTCATGCAAAATACTGGCCTAAAGATGTTGGAAAATGGAAGCTACTGCTGTCTATCCTTGGGTAGCCTGGCCACGGACACACGCTAAAGGCTTATCAGAGAATTGCTGAATTGAATCAATCCACAACATTTAGCCGATGTGGACGCTGCTTGGCACCCTACTTTCAACTTGATGGTTTACTCATTGGCTTGGCTTCATCCCTCATGGCATACTCTTTGTATAGCAGATAGTAGAGGGATAAGGACTAAAAGTGTCATTCTATTGATACAGGGAACGCTCAGGTGAGGAAACTCCCCTTACCAAGGCCAAATTGCACTTTCTGCAATTCAGTTTTAGAGATCTACCCAGATCATTCAGAAAGTAGGACTTGAACCCAGAATTTCCTGACTCACAGACCAGTTCTCTATCTGCTACTCCAAGCTGTCTCTTCCATAGTAGAATTATGACTAAAATGTCTTTCACCCAAATTAGCCCTGGGAACCAGTGAGAAGATGTGAGTATAGATTATCAGGCTTTGAGACTCTTTTAGGGTCTGAAGAGGCCCATGAGTTAAAAATGCAAATAATGAATTTGTGCAGTAATGACATAAGTTATGAATCTGTTTGATCAATGGTGCGTGCCTAGTTGGTCTGGGAACCTACAAGTTCCTTTGGCAAACACTTGTTAACCTGACTGGACAAACGGGAGTTCATCTGTTATCAAGCCAGATAAACCACTAAGACAGTGAATGAGTCGGAGAGATGTAGTGGGAAGGTCCCTACCTGGGAGTGCAGTATGCCAAGGAAATCACATGTCCCATTCCCTCTCTCTCTCTACATCTTCACGTTAATCAAATGTATATTTCTAAATATTTTGAGTGATTACCTGGGGAAAGGAGTTGGAACACAAATCATAGTTTCAGGGTTAAAACATTAGACACTAGAGAACATTTAGATCAGAAATGAGCTTATGACCTTTTGTAACTTTTGACATAGACAGTCAGCCAGGCAGGATGGAAGGCTAGATTTTGTGTCAAGAGAGCTGGATTCGAATGTTATTTCAGATACATATTAGCTGGGTGATTATTGATAAGACATTTAATCTTTAGGAGTCCTAGTTTTCTCATCTGTAAAATGGGGATATTGAGCTCTTAAGTGCAAAGTTTGAAGTTCTATATCAGTGTCCACCAGTCATCTCTTGCTTGATCCAATAGAACAAGATCCTGAATAGACGCATCCTAAGCACTATCCCACAGGTAAAGATGATTAATTGGGGGTAAAAAGACCCCAGGAATTAAGGCTGGAAGGGGCCTCTACTTTCTGAGACTCACAGAATCTTCCACTTGGAAGTTCCATGGAGTTCATCTACTCCAAATTTTCTGAGTTTCCTCCCTGTATGACCTTAGGCAAATTGCTTCCCTTCTCTGGACTTCAGTCTCCTCATATGTAAAATTAGGGGAATTGGACCTGGCTGTCTCTGAGATCTATTCCAGCTTATGATCCTTCTGCAATGTCCTTAGCAAATGGTCCTTGAGCTTCTGCTTGTAGCCCTCCAGGAATGGGAAATTTACAACTACCAAAGGCAGCCTATTTCACTCTTGGGGAGCTCTAGTTATTAGAAAAGGTGTTTTATTTTTTACCTTATATAAAGTCAAAATCTGCTTCACCACAAATTCTGACCTTTCCTTCCAGTTTTGCGCTTGTCTAATCCTTTTTCTACATTATCCCCTTCAAATATTTCAAGCCAGTTGTTGTATCTCTCCCCCAACAAAACTTTTCTTTGTGTTTAAGTAAAGGTTGAGAAACCTGAGGCCTCGAGACCACATGTGGCTTTCTAGGTCCTTGGGTACGACCTTTTGACTGAGTCCAAGTGTTACAGAACAAATCCTTTTATTAAAGGGATTTATTCTGTGAAGTTTGAATCCAAAGGACCACACTTGAGGACCTTGAGGGTCACATGGTCTCTAGGCCACAGGTTCCCTGACCCTGCTTTAAACAAACACGGGTTCTTTTGATAAATCATCCTGTGGTCTCTAGTCACCTTTGCTTCCTGGTTTCCTTCCTTTTTACATGTAGTCTAGTTGGCCAATATTTTCCTGCACATGAGGTGTTTGGAAATGAACATGATACTCCTGAGTGGCCTGCCAAATACAGAGGACGACAGGCCTGCCACACCGCTCCTAGTCTTCTTTTAATGTGGTCTAGGATTATGTTAGTTTTCTTTTCTCTGCCTTGGAAGAATGTGGACATGCATTGCAGTTTATGGTAACTCCCAGATCTTTTCCTCAAAATTATTGTCTAGGCTTATCTTATCCTTTTCTTTACTCATAAAGTTGACAGTATTTGTGTATTCTTCTAGCCTGAGTCTGACTCTGTTATTTAATCTATAAACTCTCTCTCCTAGTTCCAAGTCATCTGTACTTTGGGCAGGTAAATCTTCTATGGCTTTATCTAAATCATTGGTAAGCATGCTGAACAATTCCAAGCCAAACCCAGATTCCTGTATTTATATCAATCCGTTATACATGGAGCACAGATAGCTAGTCAGGTCTGAAGCCTCCTAAATGTACTATCATCTTGTCAGAATCTCTCTGTCTTGTCTACAAGTATTGTGAGAATTAAAAAAAATACTTTAAGGAAAAATAGGCATGCTATCTTTATATCACTCTTCTGATTTATTATCCTAGAGAGCATATCAATAAAGGAAATAAAATTACTCTATTACATGTTTTTGATGAAGCCATGCTGATTTTTAGTAATCACCTTTTCCCTTTCTAAATGCTCACTAATCATCCCTTTGATAATGTATTTAACAATTTTTCTGGTAATGAAAATCAAGCTCAGTGGCCTATAGGATGTAGACTCTAATCCTTTTTTTTTTTTTTAATTTGGAACATTTGCTACTGGGAAAAAGGTGGGAAAATTGGAACATTGTTGATAGAGTTGTGAACTGATCCAACTGTTCTAGAGAGCAATTTGGAACTATTCTAAAGGGCTATAAAACTGCATACCTTTTGATCCATCAATACTACTACTAGGTCTGTATCTTAATGAAGTCATAAAAAAGAGCAAAAGACTCATGTGTACAAAAATATTTATAGCAGCTCTTTTTGTGGTGGCAAAGCATTGAAAACTGAGGGCATGAGCATCCATTGGGGAATATCTGAACAAACTGTGGCATATGAATGTAATGGAATACTATTGTGCCGTAAGAAATGATGAGCAGGAGAATTTCGGACAGACCTGGAAGGACTTCCATGAATTGATGCTGAGTGAAGTGAGCACAGTCAGGAGAATGTTGTATACAATAACAGCAACATGTGATGACCAATTATGATAGACTTAGCTCTTCTCAGCAATACAACGAACGAAGACATTTCCAAAAATCTCGTAATAGAAAATGCTATGCACATCCAGAGAAAGAATTATGGAGTCTGAACACAGATCAAAGTTCATTATTTTTTTCTTTTTATGTTTTTTCCCTTTTGTTCTGCTTCTTCTTTTACAACATGACTAATGTGGAAATACATTTAACATGATTGTACATAAATAACCTATATCAAATTGCTTTCTGTCTTGGGGAGGGAGAAAAAATTTGGAACTCAAAATCTTATAAAATTGAATGTTGAAAACTATCTATCTATACATGTCCTTGGAAAAATAAAATATTATTAAGGGGGAATTTGTTTTTAAATTTGAAACATTTGCCCTTATATAGTTCTATGGCACTGTTTTCTAAGGTCTTTTAAAGATTACCAATGTCCTTCACCAATGAACCTAGCAATTCTTTTTGTATAAAGCTCCCCTAGGTCTAGTGATGAGTTCATTGAGGGCAAAATATCAGACATATGTAAGGAATGAGTAAAAATGAATGAAAATGCATGTACTATGTATCATTGGGCATTTACTCTGTATCAGACATTGTGATAAATGCTTTCTGTTGTTGTAAAGTTGCTTTTCTATCTTGTATGGCTCTTTGTGATCCCATCTGGGATTTTCTTTGCAAGGCTACTGGAGCAGTTTGCCATTTCTTTCTCCAATGATAAGTGGATGGGTAGGTGGGTTATGTTTTATATGTTAACACAGATAGGATTGGGGTATTTTCAGAAGGGTCTTTTGTTCTAGGAATTCTCAGGGAAGGTGAGGGAACCCATAGGGTAATTTATTGACATTCCCTTTGGAGGAATACCCATGTTGATTTAAAGATTATTTTCAGAGGTAGAAGTAGAAAGCAGAATGGTGTTGGAGGTGGGAAGAAGGAGGCTAGATTTGGAAAACCCCAATCCACCTAGAGCCCAGGATATTAAGGTGGGAGTTGGAGGCTGCGTCCAGTCCCTGAAATTCTTCAGACTCTCAGTTCCATGAAGAAAGAGACCACATTGCCTATCCCACAATCGCTAGTACCTGGCATAGTGCTCTGCATGCAGTAGTCACTTAATACATATTTGTTGAGTGACTGGGTTGAATAATCATGAATTAAGACAAACAAATAAAATGCCATCTGCTCCCTTAACTAAGTAGGTCTATGTCATGGATGGGCAAGCCTTGATGCTGGTTCCTGAAGGCATGCTCTTACGTAGAGCATGACGTCTATTCTAGAGAGCCTAGGACATGGTCTTTTTCTTGGGAAGGAGAGCGGATGTAACAGACCTCCCCAGATCTCCTCCTTTGATCTACTCTTCATCAGGTCATGTTTCCTTTCCATTGTCATGTTTTCTTTGCTAACCTTTCCTCCTCCCTACCTCACAGCAGTACTTTGGTAGGAAGGTTTTCTTGGAGCATGAGAGGAGAGTTTTGGTTACTTTCACCCTGAGGTGGCATAGTTTGGTGGATAGGGCCCTGGAGTTGGAACCAGAAAGGCCTGGGTTCAAATCCTTCTTTGCCAACTAAATTCTTTTGCCTCAGTTTCCTCATCTGTAAAAAATGAGTTAGAATAGATGGTTTTTGATGGCCCTTCTAGGCCCACATCTATGATCCTATGGTCCTATGTCCCTTACCCTCTCTTAGTCTCAGTTTCTTCATCTGTAAAATGAAGGGATTCTATTGGATGGACTTGGAGGTCTCTTCAAGAACTACAGCTGTGATCCCATGGTTGTCTGTCCTTTAACCTCTTTGGACCTTGGTATCTTCATCAGTAAAATGAGAAGATTGAACCAGATGCCTTCAAGGTCCCTCAGGGTTAGATCTGCAGTCTTAGAATTTGTTTCCCTCTACTTTAGCTAGAAGCATAACAAGAATGTTTGGTCCCCTTGGGTGGGTTAATAGAAAGATACCTTGTGTAAGTAGCATGAAATGTACCCTTAAACTAAATTTTAAGTGTAAATCGTATCCTGGGCAGAATAGATCCCAGGACACTAGGTTCCCTGGGAGAGAAGCCAAGTGCCTGCCCTATGGGATTTAAGGGACTAGGATATATGCAGGTAACTTGGGACCTGGTGAGGTCACTCCCCTGATGGAGAGTCTGCTACCAGATGTGTGTGTGTTTGGGGGGGGGCGGGCAAGATAGAGCCAGACCAGGGAGGAGCTCACTGAGGGTATAACTGCTGGTCAGAGGGAAGCAGGACTAACAGGGTGATTCTTCTTCTATGTAGTTCTTCCTAACCAGGAGCTAAATGAGCCTTTGTGTTTCTAGGCCACTGAAAGACAGGTGAAAAACAACTGGAGACACTTCACCTGGAGAAGGGAACATTCAGAGGGGTTCTTTTTTTGTTTGTTTGTTTTTTTGGACCTCAGAGGACAGAAGTGGGAGTGCTGAGTGGCCATTGTAGGGAGAGATTTTTGCTCGATACCAGGAAAGCTTCCTGACAATGAAGAGCTGTGCAGTAGGAGGATGGGCTGTCATGGGAAGGAGAGGATTGTCCCTGATTGAGACTCTTCAAAGAGGTTAGATGACCCATTCTTGGATCCACTAGTGGGGATTTGTCTTTGAGTATGGGCTGGACTGGGTGGTTACTGAGACTTCTTTCAATTTCAAAATTCTATAATTCTGAGAATTAGTACTATCAGTGTTACACTTGAGACCTCCAAACCCCACCTTTGCCCCACCTTTATTATGACAGTAGCCTTAGGTGTGGACCCAGGTCTGGAAGCCCTGAATTCTTTGACTAGAAAACTCTCAGACATCAGGAGATGTTGTTGGTCATTTAAATGTGAATATTGTTTTTGCTATTGTAGCAATAACAATTGTTTGGTATTGCTATATGGTAACAATAGTGTTACCAACAGCTCACATTTATATCATGATTTGAGTTTGACAGAGTATTTTTGCCACCATCTCTCTGGAAGGTAGGGTGTAATTATTTCACCCTCGTTTTATAGATAAGGAAATTGAGTCTCAAAGAGTGGAAGTGACTTGCCTTGGGTCATGCAGCTAGTTAGCTGAGTGGGAATCTCTCCTGAATTCAAGGTCAATGTACATCGCCAAACAGAACATGTGACATTTAAGTGGGTGACCTTTATCATTACATTCTATTCCCCAAATAACAAGAGAACAGATTTCCATATGTGGGAAGCAGAGGGATGAATGTGTGCTTATTTGCTTTTTCTCACAATTGCTTATATTATTTTTCAAAAGGCCAGGACATCTACAATGTGATATTAAGTGCACCGGGCTGTAGATTATTCATTAGGTTCTCCTCCAAAACTAACAAGAGTTACCATGTGAATGATGATCTCTGACTGTTTCCTTTTACATAAGCCATTTCCTTAATTAGGTTTCAAGCTTCATCTCTCTTGTTTTTAACTAAAAAAGCCAAGGGAGAGAGAGAGACAAATTATGTTGTGGGGGAAGAACAAAAATCTGTTCGGGGAAAATAACGGGCCAGTCTTGAGCTCAATCAATAGAGGCACTGGGCTGGGCAGGAATTGGTTGAAGCTGCCCTCTGATGTTGACTTACATTCAGCCCTGAAGGACTCTCTCCTCCCCCAGGAAAGCTCTCTTCCCCGCCCCCACCTCCTCTTCCTCGCCCCGGCCCCCCCAGCCTCTTTTCCTGCCTGATTTTGGTGGGCACTGTGGGTGGCTTTCAAAGTTATATTTTTGTTCGTTTGATTTTTGAGGTGACTTTGACCTGCAAGGAAAGCCTTAAATCAGGGAGTCCATGAAGTCCGCAGTGTTTCTCAGGCCCTTAGTATGCAGAAGTATGCTGTCATGCTGCAGAGAGAGATGTGTGGGGAGAGTCCACAGAGCTGTGTTCTCCTACTTCTCTGCGTGCTCGTCTCATCGTCTCCTGAATCAACTCTCAGGATGCCCAACAAAGGAGTCGCAATGTGATTTATGGGATACAGAAAGAAGCACCAAGGAGCACTAGATTAGAAATCAGAGCCAGTCAGTCAATAAGCATTTATTAAACACTTACTATGTGCCAAGCATCATGCTAAATGTGGGAGATACAAAAAGAGACAAAAGACACTCAAGGGCATCATAGTCTAATGGGGTAGACAATAGCAAACAAATATATACAAAAAAGCCATATGAAATATAAGCAGGAAATAATTAGCAGAGGGAAGAAACTAGAGTTAAGAGGGATTGAGGAAAGCTTCCTGTAAGAGGTGGGCTTTTATTGGGACTGAAAGGAAGTCAGAGAAGTCAGTAGGTAGAGATGAAGAGGGAAAATGTTCCAGGTACGAGGGATCAGTCAGAAAGAATGCTCAAAACTGAGAGAATGGATTGTCTCATTCACAGAACACCAAGGACCTGGATTCAGATCCTAACTCTGCTACGTCCTTCCCACCTATTTCCTCATCCGTAAAACAGATGGTTGCACTAGATCCTAGGACCATAGATTTTGAGTACAAGGGATATGAGATGTCATCTAGTTCACCCCTCTCTCTCCCCCTTTTTTGTAGTTGAGAAAACTGAGGCCCAGAAAAATAAAGGAATTCCCTAAGGTCATACCCTCTAGCATCCATCCTGTACTCCTAATAATTTGAATTTTGCCTGCACATTCTTTTCTAAACCAGTATGCCCTGTGTCATTAGTTGATATATGTTGGAATTCACTTAATAATACCAGAAAGGCTAAAGTACCAGGCAGGGCTCCTGAGACATAGCTAAGGTTTGCTTATTTTCATCCCAAATAGTTCCAATTTGTCTTTAATTTTGAATCAAGGACAAAGTGAACTAAACCATTTGTCCAGTGTATTGGCTCACATGTGACTTTGAATCCCAACTGGCTTCGTAAGTCCTATAGAATTCTAGCCATGTGACCTTAGGGAAGGAAGTCACCTCATCTCTGAGTGACAAAGCTTCATCATTAAAAAAATCCTGGGTTGGACTAAATGCTTTCTAAGGCTCTTTCTAGATTGAAATCCTATGATTACATGATGTTGCTCCATCGTACCTGTAACAGCCAGGGGGAAAAAGTTTAATATATGTGTATATATGAATATGTATATATATATATATATATAAATGTGAATATATATGATATATGCATAAGAATTTTACCTGTATCCTATGCTGAATGACTGGTTTAACAAAGCTTTGCCAATGTCAATACAATGTATCTGTAAGACTGAAATAATCATTTGCTGAATCAATTTTAAAAATGTAAGTAACCTCACAGGCACTCTCAAAAAAATGAATTCCATGATTTACCACGGCAAATATTTCCAACCTCAAAGCAATATAACTGCTCTTCTGAATGTTCAAAAAAAATAGTGAGGTCACAAAAACTGATACTTTGATCTTCTTTGGATAAGAATTAATACACAGCATAGTGTGGACTGTGTTTGCATGGATTTGTGTGTGTGTGTGTGTGTGTGTGTGTGTGTGTGTGTGTTGTTTTAAAGAATGCAGGTATATCCTGTTTTATGCAAACCTAGTAGGCTGACATTTGGAGCCAGAAAACAGACAAACTAGTGGTTTTACCAAAATGTTCACCATAAAGTCTTTTCACACACATTCTTTATTGTGGATGGAGCACAGAAGATTCTTGCTTTTGGTTAGGCTCCAAATAGATCACCTTTAAGATTCTTTTTCAAGTAAGAAAATAAAGAATGAAAAAGCATATGTTTAGCACCTGTTGTATACCAGGCACTATGCTAAGTCCTGGAGATACAAATACAAGAGGGAAGATATTGTTTGCCCTCAAGTAACTCACGTTCAAATTGGGGAGATACAGTGTTACTGTTGTTCGTTCTTCATTCTCAAAAGGACCATGACATCAAGAAGATGATGCCATGACCAGCAAGTGAATTGGATTTTGATGAGGAAGGGCTGAGCAAAGTATCAGCCTCACTTTCTCCTCCAGAGCCATTTGGGTCTAGTGGCCAGATATTCATCAGGACGACTGGAAATGACCCTGGATGCAGTGGGGGACCTTGGTCTTTTTAAGTTAAGGTAGAAGCTGTGGCAAGAGAAGGGCATTTTAGATTGGAAAATTATAGAAATTATGAGGAAAGTCATGGGGTAGATGATACTGACATACTCTAACAACAAAGACAAAATTTCTTTGATTAAAGATGCTCCAAATTTCCTTAAAGTACATTTAAAGTAGTTTACTTTTTAAAAAAATCATTGTACATTACTTTCAAGAACACATTTGGTTTTGGTTCAGAATACTGACTTCATTATCTCTCAGGGAACTCCTGGTCTGGAGACTTACTCCACCAATGTAAATCCAGAACTCTCTTTAACTTGGTCTCAGGGAGTTTCTAGAGGCACCAAGACTGATCACTTGGTCAGTAGACATTTATGAATACCTGCTACGTGCCAGGAATTGTGTTAAGTTCTGGAGATTCAAAGATAGGTAAAAGACTCCCCTGGCCTCAAAACGCTTATAGTCAAATGGGGGAGGAAATATATATGGATATACACACATTTATACATACATACATACATACATATACACACATATAGATGTATATGTATATATACATATAGATATATATATGTGTGTATGTGTGTGTGTGTGTGTGTATATATATATATATATATATATATATATATATACATACATATAGATATGAAATCACTTCAGGTATATACAGGAGAAGTGAAGATAACCACAGAAGGAAGGCCCTAGCAGCAACACAAGGAGATCAGGAAAGACTTCCTGTAATAGGGAGGATTTTAGCTGGGACTCAAAGGAAATCAGAAGGCAGAGATGAGAAAGGAGAGCATGTCAGTGACCTTCCCAAGGTTCTCCACCTGGAATGCCAGAGGGAGAACTTTTATCCTCTGGCTGTCTTCCTAGCTCCAAGGAGAGCCCTCTGTTTACCAGGGCCATCAAGACTCTCCTCCAGGAATACAATGATGGTATTGATACAAATAATCCCTTATGTTCACAGTGTCAGCCTTTGCCTTGACTTTAAAGCATTGCCCCAGCTATTGTAACCCTCATCATGTCCCTTTGAGTTATTTTAGTCTGCCCTCCCATACGTCCTTGTAAATTATGCCGATGAGGAGCTAAAGAGTGTATAGCAAATGAGGGGATGGTGGGTGATGGAGGTGGGGAGAAATTAATGAAGACAGCCCTCTAATCTCAAGCAGTTCAGGAAAGTCCCAGCAGTGGTGGCCATCCCATGTGGGCAGAGGAGAGATTTCTCAATTTGGAGTCAGAGGGCCTGTGTCTGAATCCTGGCTATGTTGCTTACCAGCTGCTCAGTTTTCTCTCCTGTACAAATAAGAAGTGGTACTTCATGACTTCTAATGGCCCCACCAGCTCTAAAGCCATGATCCTCATCCAACCCATGGTCAAGGAGATTTCCCTTCTGTCATATTCTTGACAAGTGGGCATCCATCCCTTCCCTAAAAACCTCTCCAGATGGGGCATTGGCCAATTCCTTAGGCAGCCCATTGCACTCTGGGAAGACTTTGGTTATTCCAGGTTTTATGCGTCTGTTTACTTACCATCTTTTGCTACTAGACTGAACGAAATCAGTCTCATCTCTCTCCTTGCCCAGCCTAGCCTTTCAGATACTTGAAGATAGAAACCTTGTGCCTTGTCAGTCTTCTTGTCTCTAAGTCAAGCATCCATAGTTCTTTTGACTGGTTCTTCTGTGACCTGACCCAGAGCATGCTCTTACTGTCCTGGTAGCCCCACTGGGAGCATCCTGGAGCCCTCCTCTGGATGAATGGAAATTTCTTGAGATAAGGGATGGTTTCATTTTTGTCTTGGGATTCACACTGCCCAGAATATGAGGGCTTGTTGACTAACATATTCTGACTCATTGATGCCCTTTCTAAAAATAATGCCCAGTCCTAAGGGTGAGCATCCTCTTCTGGAGGGGATTCTACTCTTGTATATTCCCACAAGCCAACCAGTGTGGAGAAAATGCCTAGTCTAGCTCTCTGACCTCCTCTTCTTTCTCACCTGGTGCCAGATCTTTGACCTTGATTCTGCTTTGGGTTTTGACTCCACATCCTTTCTTGACATTGGAACCCACTCTATTCCAAGCCTGGAAGCTCTGACTCCCAGCCAGACCTTTCTGCTGTCTGGGACCTCTCAGCTCCCAAGTCTCTAGCCCTGACTCATGCGGTCATGCCCTAATTCAGAACCACCCGGCTCCCCCGCCCCCCATCACCCTCTGTGGTCTGCATCAGAATCCTCTCAAGGAGGTGGGAGGGAGCCCCTTTGGAATCAAGAGCCTTATTTGAAGCTCTCCCCCTTCTTGATTTCAACCCCCCCTTTCCCCCGCTCCCCCTCCACTCCACTACAGGCACCATGACATTCTGTGCCAGGCTAATTGTTCACTGCTGCATCAATGAAGATAATTATCCCCTAGATTTGGGTAGTGCTTTGCAGTTTCCAAAGCGTACTCACATCCATTATCTTATTTGGTCTTGGCAACAAGCCCATGATGTACCAGGACAAACTAGGCTGGGGGTGGAGCAGAGCCAGATGGGGCATTGGAAGCAGGCTGTCCTGATCATGATGCTACTGATGCTGGATGGGCCATAGCTGCGCTCTTGCCCTGCCCACTGTCACATTCAATCTTCAATCATCTTATATTCTCAAGTGTCTTCATCTATTCATCAATCAATCAACAGGCATTTTTAAAGGCACCCTCTATGGGCCAGGCGTTCTTCTATCAGTCATGCCTTGCTTCTTGAATGGAGTGGAATCAAATCGATAGAAATGAATGCCTATGGTCACATAATGACTTAGAAAACCGTAACTCAACATTATCTATGCTGTATTGCATTTTTATTTATTTTGTTAATTTTTAAATTTATTTTGTTAGACATGTCCTATTACATTTAAATCTGGTTTCAGCAGCCTTCAGAAGTTTTGTGACTGCCATGAGTTTGATGCTTCTGCTTTAAAGGGCACTCTAACAAGTATGGATCAATTACTTCCAAAAATTTAAAAAAGCTTTCTAAAAAAATTACACCAACGTTCTCTCCCTTTAAACGGCTGCCAACCATTGAAATTTTCCTTGGAATAACAGAAAGAAGAAAGAAAGAAAGAAAGAAAGAAAGAAAGAAAGAAAGAAAGAAAGAAAGAAAGAAAGAAAGGAAAGAAAAATATAAATAGTCCATTATGTCTGACATCATGTGCTCCAGACAATTCAATACCTTCTCCACCTCCCTTCCACTACTGACATAAAGAAGGTATTTCATTCCCCAGACAGATCATTTCTTACAATCTATCAATGTCCACCTGCCCTTTAGTATTGTTATAGTTTATGTTTTGTAATTATGTTGTATGCAACATAATTTAATTTTTTGACCCTACTCCATTAGGTATAAAATTTGGTGAATCAGTTTTGGAAATATCTAATACCATACATTTAGAGCTAGCATGGATCTTAGAAGACATATAATCCAGCCTTCTCATTTGACAGAATTAGGTGACTTACCCTAGGTCTCTGAGGTGCTAAGTGAGAGATAGGATTTGAATCTAGGTCCTTTGATTCCAAATCCACTGCTTTCCCTGCTCATCCACAGTAGCTATAATAATATTTACATTTTGTTTCAAATTTGCTCATCTGAGTGCATCTGAGCTCACTTCATGATGAAGAACAAAAGGTTTGAGTGGGAATAAAGGGAGCACAAGTTTTCCTTTATGTGTGTTTATATCGATATCTATCTGTCTGTCTATCTCTATCTTTCTGTCTATCTATTATGTGTGTATACCCACTTACATGTTTACACATACACATCTCATACACATACATACGAACACACAGGGTACTCCAAAAGTCTTATGGAAGCTTGAAGTTACTAATGTTGACAAGCAACCAAAATTGGTTAACAAAAACACAGAGAAATAAGAATTACGCAACAAAAAGTGCGTCTCTCCATGATCTGGGCAGTAAAGAAAGTGAGGATCTTTGGGAAAATCCAGGGCTCCTTTACTAATTACTCTCCACTATATGTTCAGAGAGATGACCCTGTTAAGAATAAGAGACAGATAATGTAGGAAAACCTGAGTCTCACAGAAGAGAGCTGTGACAAAAAGGATGGAAAGTGGTAAATTAGGAAATTGATTTTTGACTGTATGAAAATAAATACCCGACATTTACCTGAGCTCTAACTCTGGTCTATGAAATAGTTTGCACCCAGCTGTGATGATGATGATGAAAGGGATTGTCTAAAAGCCAAGCAATTGTAGATAAGGCAAGTGAAACGAACCTTGTGGCCAAGAACTTTGGTGCTGAAATTAGAGGACTTGAGTTCAAATCGCGGCTCTACTATTTACTCTCTGGGTCTCAGTTTCCTCATTTGTAAAAAAGGGAGTTGGGATGGGAGGGTCTCCAAGGTCTGTCAATCATTATTTTGTTGGGCTCTGGCTGTTTCTTATTGGCCAGCAGTGACACAGGTGGGTGGCCTGATGTGTGTTTATGAAATGGGATGCCCTTGGATTACCCACCAAATGCCACTTTAAAACACGCCACCTTATGAAAGAGCTTTACTTTTCCTCTTAAATTTGGCCACTCACTGGGATGTTTGTCTAGCTAGGTAGATAAACTAGCTAAGTGGAGCTAGGTAGGTATCTAGCTCTATTCAGGACCCTTTCTAGATTTGGAGGCTGATACCTAACCTTTACTCCTACTTCAGTCACCTACCTGGTTGAGGGTGTTGTTAGCAGATATGAGGGTGTTGAGGCTGAGTATGGAAGCCTGTGTTCCATAGTGAAATAAAAGTAATCCTTGCTTTTACTCTCTGCTACCCAGTATGGAAAATAGAGGATCCACTGGAGATCTGGCTCACAAATAAGGTACCTCCTGCATCTAAATCTGGAGTGATGCAGGTGACTTCCTTTAACATTGACTAAGAACATCATGTCTGGGTAAACTGGTTTGCTGAGAATTCACTGGACTCAGAAAAGTCCTTTTGTTTCAGAGGCAGGAACAAGGGGAACCTATCTAGGTAGCTGAGTTCTCAGGTCTAGCAAACTCACCTTTCTTTTCCATCTGATTTTTGAAGGGTCTTTTTGTTAAAAGGTTAGATCATTAGATTCAAATGGCAACTGACTTCAAGTCAGACAGGGTAGACTGAGTCAGAAGGATGTCTGTCATATCTGAGCCTGTGATGACTTGTTCTATAGTTTGCACCCAGCTGTGAGAGAGAGGCAGTCCTTTAATTAATCATCTTAATAGATGATCCAAGTTCATATCTTGTCTCTGACACCTATTGGCTCTCTAATTCTGGGTAAGAGACACCTCTCAGAGGAGACAAACTCCAGGTCCCCAGGCTGTGATGCCACCCATGGCAGTCTCCCTGTGCCTCCCAAATCTGATGAAAATGAAAATCCTATTGATTTTGATGGATTGATATGTGTGTGTGTACATACACTCACATACATATACATATATATAGATGCACATATAAGCTTGTTTTTTTCTAAGTCAATACCTCAAGTTGGTATAAAAATACTGGTAATTATCTTTTTCTTAAATGCCCCTTTAACGATGGACAAATAAATGATCCTCGTTCTGGGGATGAGACTTGCTCCATGCCCCACAGCACTGATGTCAGGATATAAGCCCACAACCTCTGATCCCAGGGCCACTCACTCTTCCATACCAACTGCAGCTGGGTGGTTTCTCATCTTTTTTCCTGGCCACTCTAGATATAACCCCAGCAATAGAATTACTGGGGCAAAAGTCTAACATTAAGGATGAAATTATTTTTGTAATTTCCTTTGGGATGTGACAGACTACTCTCTTTAAAAAAAGAATATTGAGTTTTCGATTCTACTAGCAATGAATGATCACATCTGTTTCACTCTTCACAATTTTAATGGTATTTGTTCTACCAAGTCCAATTTTAATAATAAAAAAAGGCATAAGTAACTGTGTGGTTTCTCACTGGTGAATGGCAGAAATTTTTTTATAAATATTCTTAACCCTCTTAATGTCACATACCTCTTTGTTGAAACCTATGGCCTCCTCAGAAAAAAATGTTATTAAACACATAAAATATAATACATAGGAAATGTGTAAAAAATGAGACACAAAGGAAACTGAGATTGTATTCAAATACAGTGATCAGAACAGAGAGTTCCAGGATCCTTGGGTTAAGAATCCTTAATGTAGATCAAATATCTGGGTGATTTTTCCCCTCTCACCTCCTGTTCCTCTGCTTACCTCTTGCCCAGAGGTGTCTCTGAGATAGTCAGCTGCTGACCAGATGTCACTCAACTGGATCTGGCTTCTTCTTACATGGGCAGTCAACATCACCATCACCTTCACTCGTAAGATCCCCAGAGGAAAAACAGAGGGAAATCTGGCAGCTGAGCCTTCAATCTTTATGCTTCTTCTGGGAATACCTCTGACATCTGTCCAGGGCAGTCAAGGAAATGGACCTGCCTCTGGGGCTTTGAAGCTCTGAGTGAGAGTTTAAGAATGGGTATTTTGGAATATTAGATGGAAGAGATCAGGAATTTGTTTTTCAACATTTTTTTTTTCAGAGAGCTCTGGCTATCATTCATTAACTCTAAGGAGGATTTTCATTTCTAACAAAAATGTGAATGTGAACATGAGTTGGAGTTATTTCAATAACAGCTGGTATTTCCATTGTGCTTTTAAGGTTGACTTTCAAGGGGTTTAAATAACTCATTTGTTCCTCACAATCACACTGAAGGGTAGCATCCTCATTTTACAGGTAAGGAAATTGAGACTGACAAGAGCTTAAATGACTGGTCTAGAGTCCTATGGCTACTAAGTATCTGAGCCCAAATTCAACTCACTTCTTTCCCACTCCAAGTGCCCAGGGCTATGCACTATAATACCACCGACCTACCTCACCTGCTGGGAGAAGGCATAGAGAATGCCCAGGAGGGTATTCCTTAGGCTAAATCAATTTGCTTCAAGCCCTCTCATCTACTCAAATAATTATTTTTTCTGAAGGTGTCCTTATTAGCAATGGTCACTAATGGCTTTTCATTTGGTTCTAAAAAGTCAAAATTAGCTAATCCCATCACAAAGAGGAATTTTTTACCTCATGCCAAATACAACTATTTACAGATGATGAAAATAACCTGATAACGCCAAGACGCAGGCTATCGTTGCTTTCACAACATTCGTTGGTTTGGACTGGATGTAAGGAAACACTTCCTAGTGTGTAAAATTTCCAAAGATTTGGGCTTGATAGGAAGGAAAACTTCTTAAGAGGGAGAACAGGTCCAAAGGAGAAAGGGTTGCCTGAATGCCCCTCATGAGGATGTTTAAGCAGACCAGATTTCTACCAGTTGGGAATTCTTGAGCGTCAATGAATTGGACCACATGCCTCTGGAGTCCCTTCAAGCTCGGAAAGGCTGTGATTCTGCAAAATCTTATTGTGTTTCTGACAGTACTGATCAGATAAGATTTCCCCAAACGTCCTGATCTAATTTAAAGGGAGGATTGCCTTATGATCGCGCTAGTTAAATTCTGAATTAAAAATTACTCCAGGTGGTTCCCACCCTTCCTGGAAATCTCTATACGCTAAATATTTAGTACTGACAGGTTCAGAAAGTGTTTGAAATTTAGTTGAGAGTATTGAGAGTTCGGGATATTTAACTGGTATTGAATTATGGAGGGCAGGCAAATGACTGAATTCTTCCCCGGGGCGGGGGGGTGGGGTGGGAACTCAACCTCCTCTACTCAGAATCTTGCACTCTGTCTGTGGAATCACCTCAGGCTCTGAGAGGTGAGCTTTCTCCCTATCTGCCTAGGAGCCAGGCTCCTGGGTTCTCCTTTGGACACAGTGTCTCCTCCCTTCCCTTTCTACTTCTCTCTTTAGGTGTTGTCTTTCCTCACTAGAATCTAAGTTCCTTGAGTGGAGGGTTGATCTTGCTTTCTTACACTTGTATCCTCAGCATTTAGCACAGATCCCACAGATATTTGGTGCTTAATAAATTCTGTCTCATGATTTCTCTATGTATCTATGGAAAATTGAACAGAGGTGTGACCTGGCTTTCTGCCTAGTGTATACCAATCTGGCACTGAATGAATGAATTCATTCAGAATAGGTTGGCCATGCTAGAACCCTTATCTCATTCCTCCTTCCCTTATCCTCCTTTGGTTCTCAGTATCCTCATAAAGAAAGGAGACCTGTATATTCTCACCAGGTGATCACCAGAGTCTTTCATTCTGGGCTTGGAATTTCTTCTGTTGCTTACTGTTGTGAAAGCCAAAAGTCCTTTTGGCTCAGCATGAGAGGACCCATCCTAAAAGCTGCCAGTGCTCACCATACCATCCTGGGGGTAGTCTTGATGGTTCAGGTATTGATTGGCAAAACTGTCATGAACAAGGAATTAAAAAGACTAATGAAGCCAGTTCAGTGGTATAGCGCAGCTTAGATCAGTCATAATTTCTACCAAGAAAAGTCGGTGACAGATGATTCCTAAATGACCAAGGAAATAAATCAGACTGAAGGTGCCAAATGGTGTTTGAAACAATATGTATCTTGGATTTTATTATAGAAATTCAACTCAATTATTCATTAGTCATTTTACTCTGGGCAGAGATGAGAATTGAAAAGGAATGTGTCGGTCCACTTTGTATTGTCCATATATCAGATGGTAACCAATCAGCTTTTAAACCTAACTTCCTTCCTCTTCCTTTCAATGGATCATGCTTTGGCATATGTAAACTATCTTATGTGTGTATGCATGTTTGTGTAGCTTTTCTCTTTATACCTCATTATTATAGCTGTCAGCCTGGGATAGCAGAGTGAGGAAGTATCACCTTTGATACTTAATAGCTGTGTGACACTGAATGACTCATTTACCACTGCGAGCTTCAGGGAACCTTTACAATATCCCTACAAATCAATTAATTCACCAACTAGTCAACATTTATTAAGTGCCTCCAGTGGGCCAGGTACTGTACTATGAAGCTACACACAGATTACAATTTGTATAAGCAGAGGGAGTTTCCACACTGAGAGTTCCCCTCACTGAGACAATCACATATTCTTCATCTGTCTGAAAATTATAAGTGACATTATGAAGTGCTTTATGGTCCAGGTCCACAGAAAAGCTTTCCAAACACAATCTAATTTTTGACCCATACTCCTATGCAGTAGGTGCTATCAATCATTAACCCTATTTTATAGATGAGGGAATGAAGGGTCTGAGAAATTAAATGACTGGCCCAGAGTCACAAGGTGCCACAAAGGTGACATTTGAACTCACAACTTCCTGACTCCAGGCCTAACGTTATGTCCATCCCCCAATAAAAACTTTGAGGGTAGAGACTTTAATTTCTGTTTGCTTTCCCAGCTCCCAGCTGAGGACTTCCACATTGTAAATGCTTTTTATGTGCTTGTTGAACTGTATAGAGGAAATCCTAGGCTAGGGACTGTCTTCGACAAAAGCACAGAGATCAGAGATGAAACACTGTGTGTGGCTCCATCCATCCCTAAGACTTGAAGACAACCAAGTCATGTGTCCAGTGTTTTTGTTCTAGTTTAATAAACTCAGGTCCATCATGCTACAATGCTGAAATGTCCCAGGAACTTTGGCTGTCCCTTGCTCCTTGGATCTCTTGGATTCTGTTAAATAGACAGACTGAAACCTTGTTGGTGAATCTGAACATCGGAGGAGATGACTCAGTCAGCTACTTCCATGTTACAAAAGTTTCCTTCATATAGCAAATAAGGAATTGGGATGTTTATTCCTCCAATGACTGGTCTCTGTAGTTGTCACCACCTGGCATATATCAGCATCATTCATCCCCTGCACTTCATTGGATGGAAATAGGCAATGACACTAAAAGACTGAGGGAGGACAGATGGCTGCCATGGGGAGCTGAGGTCTGGGCCTCAGGAAATCCCATCCCTGGCAGGGGCCACTCCTAACAGAAATTGTCTGGGCTTCCTCCTAGTATCTTTGTCTCTGGTGATTTGATAGAGACTGCAACCCCAGGAGGACTGGAAAGGTACTGGCAGACCCACATCAGCTGAGGACAATCAAGGTAGTCTAATGACCTTAGGATCCTGCTTCTCTGGGCATGGCAGGCCCTTGAGGGATCCTTAGTCTGACCTCTGACCAGGCGGCTCTAAAGGTTTCTAAAAGCAAATTTCATTCCTTGTTTTGGTTTCTTCTTTTGTAATTATTCAAGCCTCAAGGACAGGTGGCTCTAGGAATGTTTAATCCACATTTCTCTAGTGTAGTTTAAAACCTATATGTTCTTGTACATTCCATGTGGATGTGGAAAATGCCTGCCTTTCATCCACACTTGAGGTTGTTGCTTGAATGTTTGTTTGAATCTCCATAAACTCCAATTTCCAAGCAGTTAACCAAATATTGTTGCTTCTCCTTCTACAACATCTCTAGGAACCAGTCTCTCATCATCTCTGGGCTACATCGTTGCAATAATACGAACAGGTGTCCCAGCCTTCAGTATCTCCTCATTCCAACTCATCCTCCACACTGCTGAAAAATCAATGGTCCTAAAACACAGATGTGATCATGTCCCCAATTGCTCAGTCATCTCTGGTGACTCCCTTTGCCTCTAACATCCAAAACAAACTTTGCTTGTTTGGTACTTGGAGCCCTTGCCAATTAGATTTCTGCCAATTTTTCTGGTCTAATTACAGGTTAATCCCTTTTGTGTACTTTGCACTCCAGCCAATGTGGCCCCAGTGTCTCTCCCCAATCCCTGAAGATTTTTTCTTCTCCACACCTCTGGGAACATCCCCCTCCCCATTGATCCTTGGACTAAGGACCATTTCCCTCAAAAATTCTGGTTCCCTGGACTGTTAAACTACCACCCACTACTGTTAAAATTACCACTAACTGTTAACTGTTACGGTGTTACCACCTTTGTACATACCGATATTTACTGTGAAGAGAGGTAGCAAAGCACCATGGACAGCAAACTTGCCCTAACATCAAGAAGTTCACCTCTGAAAACCTCTGGAGAAGCCTTTAAACTCTTAGTGTTCCAGGCATCTCTTTGAGCCTCTAACTCAACACAGAGGAGCCTCCATATCTCTCACCATGTGGCTTTGCACAGACTAGGCACCACACCTGGCAATCCCTCCCTCTTCACCTACATGCATCAACGAGGTGGTAAAGGTTTAATATCATGTACTCAAGGTATGCTTTTAAATTCAGTCAGCGCTGTTAACATCTACTTCTTCAGGTTTGTAATATAGACTGTCAATGAACCAATGACTTAAACTCTCACTTGTTGCATTTTCTGATGACTGAGATAGAAATGCTCACCCTGAAGATTTAACAGTCAGCTCTTGGGAGTCAGTCTGGTCTTCTCACTTTTCTCAAAACAGCATGGACACTTATTCCTCCAAGAGGCCCTTCTTGATCCACCCAGTTATTCATCTTCACCCTGTATTGTAACCCTTTTATACTCTTTGGAATTCATTTTGCATTTACTCAACTGTCTCTGCTTTGTGTCCCTGAAGAGAATGTAACCTCCTTGAGTCCAGGAGCTGTTTCATTCATGTTTTTGTGACTCAAATGCCTGGCACATAGGCACCTAACAAGTGCTGACTGGATTAAATCAAACTGTTAAATTCACTACTCTTATCTTCTATCATCCCTGAGAGAGTTTTCTGCAAGCAGTGTTACCACTTGGGAAGCTGCTGATCGGATGGAATTTTGATAGAGAAGGGCTGAGGGAATCCTCCTTCCTCTGACAAATTGAATATGCTGCAAGTTTGAGATAGCTGGATCTTGGCTTATTTTAAATTAAATGTGAATGAGTTCTGTGAGTGGCGGTGGCTGTTTGTTCCAGCCTCTGGCACTGGGAACAGTGCTGGGCCTGGCATTGGAGTCCATCCACCTCCACACATGCTAGTCACATGATCTTGGACCGGCCCTTTCCCTCCATTGGCCTACATTTCCTCCTGAGCTTCTGTCAAACCAGCTTAATTTTCCTGGCCCTGTCTGTCTCAGAGGACTACTGTTGATGGAACAGGTTTGTAAACTTTGGAATACAAGATAAATAGGAGTTTTGACTGTGTTATGGCTCCCAAGTACTTTATTGGAGTCAGGAGAGAAAATCAAATGATCCTTGCTGAAGGAGTTGAGAGGTTCAGAAACCCCAAAGACCAGAGTTCCCGAACATGAATTCATGGACTCAAGTCATCTTTAAGTCAAATTGGGAAGTTTATGGATGTGTTATAGAGGATGCAAGTGTTGTTAGGGAACCAGTGATCTAAAAGTTAAAGCTTATAGAGAATATTCTATAGTAGAATGGGAGCCAAATATATTAACGAGGTGATTCAGGGCAAGTTTAGGAGTGGTTAAGGAGTTGTGGTTGTTGGGTTTGTCTGTCCTTCTGGAAGAGGACCTTGACATCAAGATGGAGTGGTCAGTTCTTAAAGGAATAGGCACTTTTATTATCTACTGGGCAGGTGTTTTACCCAGAGTTCACCAAAGTTCAAGGCAGAGCTACATGGAAGTGTGGTTTTATGCCTATGATGTCCCTAAGTCAGACTGAGGATTGCCCAGTCTACCCTCGGCAATGTCTTGTTAGACAAGATAGATGTAGGAAGTCTGCATATGTGTAAAGTCTAGGATGTGCATAAGGAGAAGTCCAGGAAGCAGATAATGAGGTAAGGGTGGGTATGGACAGTCCAGTGGGCACTGAATGTCTTTATGACAAAGCCAGTTCAAACTAAAAATTCCTACTGGTGCAGTTTGTTACTATACCTGGGAGAGAGAGAAGTGTTTTCTTGCACCTAATCATAAGTAATTGTTAGGTATAGTGTCCTTGGGCTGGGGAGAAACTACCAGGGAAGTGTTTTGAGGCTAGAGAGAAATATGATCTTGGAATTGAGGTGCCAGCACAGGTACCCAAACACCCATCATTGCAACACAAGGTTTTCTGTTAACAATCTTCCTCTAACAGAGTTTTCTGTTGTATTTATTTATTTTTCTTTTTTTTTTAAAGAGAAGAATTAACTTTACTTAGTTGTTGTCTCCTAGAATTATCTTGAAACCATATTTACTTGGAAGCTTTGTGGGTACTGGACTGGAGTCAGGAAGACCTGAGTTCAAATCTAGCCTCAGGCACTTACTATGTGTGATGCTGGGCAAGTCACTTAACCTTCTTTTTCTTTCTTTTCTCATCTGTAAAATGAGCTGGAGAAACAAATGCAAACTACTCCAGTGTCTTGGCCAAGAAAAGCCCAAATGGGCTCATGAAGAGTCAGATATTACTGACCAATGGCAGCAACATCTGGAAATGACAATTGTGTAATTTGATGTAATTTAACAGAGAAGACTTGAGAAGAAATGAGATCACCCCAAGATAAAGACATCGTTGGAGAGAAGACAAATCTGGTCACTTCCTTTCCTTTGGAAGGACTTTGAACTTATGAAATTTCTAAGAATCCAAGCTGTTTTCTTTGGAACAAATTTTTAGTCTTATAGTATTCACACAATAGCCTTCTGTCCATGCTTCCTTCTTTTCTACAGTACTGAGTTGCGTATAGATGTATGTACATGTGTATACATGCACATGCAATATACATGCCTACATACACATGCACACGTTTACGTACACAAGCATATGTTTACATGAATATAGAGAACTGTCTAACTCTCTCCTTCCACCAGTCTTCCTTAGGAAACACTCAGAGAGGGTAAAAACAGAGTGTTCTGTTTTTAGCTCTATACCCTTAGTGACTAGCAGGGGACTCACACAGCTGCACTTACTAAAATGCATAGTAGAGCAGATAGAGTACTGACTTTGTAGCCAAGATGACCTGAGCTCATGTCTCATCTCTGACTCTGGACAAGTCTCTACATTTTTCAATATTCTGGGAAACTCTAAGCCTTGTACTGGTAGAGGAAGATTCCTCATCTGGGGGTCCTTTCACTGAAGAGATCTCAGATCTAGTCCTTTCCCTTTTAATTGATGCTTTGAAAAAAATGTTATTGTTATTTCCCAGTAATCGGCCTGCACCCCCACTGTACCCCTCAATTACAACAAAGAAAATCAGTGAAATCAGATTGAAGAACACAACAACCATGTTCATATGTACCTGTATCATCACACACACACACAGACACACACACAGACAGCCCCTAGTGCTCAGCTAAGAGGGAAATGAGTTTCATTTTCTGGCCCCTGGAATCAAGGATGGTCATTGTCTTTAATATGGTTTCTTGGTACCATTTATGGCTGCTAAGTACTTAATGTTGAAAACACCTGGAAATCCAAATCCTCTATTTGGGAGTCAAGGGGCCCTCGGGGCTCATTTAGTTCAGGTCTTTACCTGAAGCCTGCACTTGACTCCCACAAAACCCTCCTATCTAACCTAGTTCCAAGGAGACCATCAGCATTCAGCAGAGCAAGACTCTTGCTATGTTTTGCAACATCATTTAGGGTTTCTTCTCGGTGTTGAGGAATGTGCTTATTTATCAGAAGCACAGCGTCCCTGAATTTAGGAATGATTCATCTGTTTTGTTGGTCCCTGGTTTGTACTCCCTTAGTGCTCTTTATGATGGAATGATATTAAATGCTTCATTATTTCTCAGCAGCAAGAATGTTCTCCAGCCCCCATCCTCACCCCTGTATAAGAGGTCCTCCAAATCCCCGAATCTGTTGGGGCACAGACATGTCTCTATCCAGCTGGGGTTCTTCTTTACTTGTTTTTATTTTTTTTTTATATCTGATTTCATTTCTTAATTAAGATCATAGAGTCCTGGGATAAGCATTGGGAAAGACTTCAGAAACCCTTTAATCCCACCCCCTCTTTTCAAAGAGGAGAAAACTGAGCTCCAGAAAGGTGACATAAATGTGTCTGCTATCATGCAGGCACTAAATGGAAGACCTAGGAGTGAAACTGAGGGTCTCCAATCACACAGTCAAGGTGCATTCCTTTGTGACAAGTTCAATTAATAAAATTATGCAAGAGCCATTATTGTATTTTCTATGAAAAGAAATTACAGAGAGATTTTGGGAGGCAATGTGTCAGCAGCCTCCTTCTACAATGTCCCAGCTGGGTCACTAATGACTCATTTCTGTGTCCTGGTTCTCTTGAATTAGGCCCGTCTCCCTCTCCATGGTCCAACCACTCAAATTGCCCATTACACACTGTACCTTTGCTCCCAATTATTTTTGTTGGTCCAGATTCTGCAGTTCCCTGTGGGCTCTTTCAGGCAGGTCTTTTCTAGATATTCTTGTATCATGGAAGGGGGTGGGAGAAAGAAAGATTCAAATATATGAAAGACATTAAATGTTCTGACAGTGAAGTAGTGGTTTTCTTTTCCTAGGGTTTGTGGGAAATGATCTGGTAAAAGTGATACTACAGAAGTAATGTATTTTTGGGTCTCCTTTCGGGAAATGATAAATGGGCTGGACTCATCCCTAGATTGCTTAGCAAATGCCAGTGATGCCACAGAAGGACTGAAATGGGATTTTCAAGTATGTTCTCATATTGGATGCAGGGGATATTCCTCAGTCTAACTCCGGACAACAAGAAATCCCCTTAGGGAAGAAAATGTTACTCTCTGACTGGACCCTGCCTCACCAGCACATCTGGTCATTACCTTCTTCCAGCTAATCTGGTACACTTCTCTTCATAGAAATAAAACAGGTTGCTGGCATGCCAAGACTAGGGCAGTTCATCTCCCTCTCTGTCTTTGCCCTGGCTGTCCCCCGTGCTTTGGATGCTTGCTCTTCTCAGCTGGGGTCCTGGCATTCCTAGCTCAGCTTAGATGAAATCTCCTTCCTGAGGTCTTTCCTGCCTCCCTCCCCTTTTGAATTTTCTTTGAATATACTTTGAATCTAGTAATGTATACACACATTGTCTCTGCTCCATAGAAAGTAAATTCCTTCAGGGCAGGGACTGTTGAATTTCTGAAACAGTGCAAAATGAAAAGCCATAATTTGACACAGAAGTGGTAGTAGGACAGGCAGCCTGGGGCTGTCAAGGGGTGGGAAGGGATGGGGTGAGCAGGGCATTAGGAAGCTGGATTCATTTTCCCTTTGGACAGCATCTCAGTACCTAAGTATTTCCACTGGAACTTAGTGGTCACTTAATAAATGTTGGTTAAATTGATTTAATAGAATAAAATTCAGTTCTTTTCCTATCCCAATCACTGAGAAGATGCCCTTAATACTGTGTCATCTTCCAGGATGGCTTCACTCTCCTCATCCACACACATATTATATGCATAGGTAATATATAATACACTCTAATATATAGCATAATATTGTATAGTATAATGAAGTGCAATATGATATAATTTAACTTATAAAACAGTGCCTTGATTCAAGGCTAGATTTTAGTGACCTTCTTTGGCAATAAAGGGGAGGGGGAAGAGATCAAGCATTTATAAAGCACCTACTATGTGACATGCGCTGTGCCTTCAACTGCTTTATAAATATGATCTCCTTTGACAAGGACAGGGAAGCCAAAGGGATCTGGTTCATGCAGAAGTCAGGGCATCCCTTGCCTTGTTAGATCATAGACTCCTATGAAGTCATGCTGTGGAACGGCAGAAGTCTTTTTCTAATTAACATAATTTCTCTGGCTTGAGAATTTTACCATTTTTTCAAATATAAGACTGGTGTTGATGGTGGGGTGAATGAGGAAGCAGTTTTGTATGTCAAAGGTGTTTCCAAATATTCATTATGCAAACGCTGGCTCTGGGATTCTGCTACTTAGCTTCCTATGTTGAAACAAGTCTTGCTAAGATGATAGATTTTTGGGAAAGAGAATTAAATTTTTTTGGATAAATATGTTTATTTCATGCCTTTTTAGGGTGAAGGGAAGAGACACAGAGAGAGATACACACAGAGACAGAGACAGAGACACAGAAAGAGGAGGGAGAGAGACAGAGAGAGAGAGAGGGAGGGAATGAGAGAGGGAAGAGAGAGAGAATATGCATATGTACAGATATACATTAAAAAAAAAACCCACACCTCTACCATCCAGGAGAAACATTGTAGGAAGGAAATAAGGAAAGAAATAAGAAAACATTAAGTACCTACTATGTGCCAGATATTGGGTTAATCACTTTACAGACATGATCTCACTTATTCCTCGTACAACCCTGGAAGGAAAGTGTTGTTATGAACTTCGTTGTACTGTGAGAAAGCCTTTGGCAGCAAAGGAGTGAGGTGAGGTGGGGTGGGAGGAGAATTGTACAGAACTGGGCAAAAATATATAGAGAATCAATAAAACATAATGTCAGAGGGGAAGGCCCCAGTAGTTGGGGGACCAGGACAAACTTCCTGTGAAGATGACCTTTGAACTGAGTCTTTAAGGAAGGCAGATAGTCTAAAAGGTAGAGGTTGGAACAAAGAGAATCCCAAGAGAAATCACAATTTTGTGGAATGACAGTCTCTTGAGTTTAAGGGCTGTGTTGTGTTTTTCACTGTTTTCCCAGGGCTGGGTGCAAGCATAAACGTGTCATGATAAATGCTTGTTGAATTGGATTCCATTGCATTGTCTTGAATCTCTGAAAACTCAGGAAAGATTGTCTATTTATCTTCTTTAGTTTGTCTACTTGATGAGACTGATAGATGTCTATCTCCCTTACCCCAAATCCTGCTCCCAGAATATTGAATTCTAAAACACTCTTAGGAACTGGAGTCGCTGGGATTATCCATGAAGAAAACAGAACACGAGTTTCTTGAGGGCAGGGCCTGTTTCATTTTTGTTTTTGTATTCTCAAAGCTTAGCCTATTGCATAACACAGTAGGCACTTAAACAATGCATGCTGATTGATTGGCTATCAAGAAACCAAGGTTCTGTTTTGAGATTGAGAAACTCCATGGATTCAAAACATTTAGTTGACTTAGTATTCAAGACTCATTGGACCATTTGCTTAGTTTTCAGGACTTAGTATTGGCGATATTCTACAGAATGGTTGCTGTTTGGGGTAACATTGGTATGAAATTACTAAATTGACAGAAAACATGGATTTTCCAACAAAGTTCCCATTTTGGATAAAGCAAAGATATTGTGGGCTCCCCACAATATCTGGGATAGCCAGCTAGGCCCCAAAGAAGTCTTCCATTCTACCACCATGAGTAGGGAACTTCACCTGAAATGGGCTGGGGGACAAAAGTGGCAGAGCTAAGGTAGCTGAATAAATGGTGGTTCTTGGGAAGATTCTAGGAAATAACGTATCTAATAGAGGCAGTGTGTGTATTTGTCCTTTGTTGCCAAAGAAGACCATGCCATCAGAGAAATAATGACATGACTTGCACTTGACTTGTTTTGAGTGAGGGAGGGCTGTGCAGGTCACCAGCCTCACTTCTCTTCCAGAGCCATCTGAATCCAGTGACCAGATATTCCTCAGGATGACTGGAGATGACCCAGGATGAGGCAACTGGGGTTAAGTGACTTGCCCAAGGTCACACAGCTAGTGAGTGTCAAGTGTCTGTGGTGAGATTTGAACTCAGGTCCTCCTGTCTCCTGCACTGGTGCTCTATCCACTGCACCACTTAGCTGCACCCTCAAGGTTTTGTAGAATTGAACTCAAGCTGAGATTCGAACCCAGATCTTTTGACTCCCAAATTACTGTTAGATGTTGCCCATTGTCCATCTCCTACTCTTTTAACAGAGGCAATGTGACCTAGTAGTTGAAATCTGGCCTTGGAATCAGAAAAACCTTGCTTTAAGTCCTGTCCTGTGCATGTTTTGAGACCTTGGGCAAGTCATGTAACTTCTCATTGACCCAGACAACACTCTAAGAACAGAAATGATCAAGTTACATTGTACAAGATACAAGTTACACTCCACATTGATGGAAGGAACTTCATTAAAAAAAGAAAAAAAAACACCTTCACATATTTTATCAACTAGACATTTACTGAGCTGTTATTTCTCAATCACATTTCTGTCACCCCCCCATGTAAGATCTTCCTTTGTAACAAATAAGTATAGCCATATTAAGCAAATAGACACCATGGATCATGTCTGACTGTATCTACCTCATTCCATACTCATTGCCCCGAGTGTGTTCACTAATTGTAAGGAGACATGCTCCTTGGTCATTCATCTCTGGTCACTACTGGTCACTGCATTGGTCAGAGTGCCCACGTCCTGCAAGGCTACTGTGGACCTTTACAATCTTGAGACTTTTGTGCAAATTGTTTCCTTGGTTCTGTTTACTTTCTCCTTTATCAGCTCATGCAGAACATCTTAAGTTTCTCTGAATTCTTCATACATCTTCCTTCTTTTGGCATAATCATGTCATTTCTCTCAAGTTCCATGACTTGTTCAGCAACTGTTCAAACCATAGACACCCATTTCCACTCTAGCAATTTGCTACCATGGAGAGTTCTGCCATGTATCCTTTGGCATACGTCCTTCCCTCTGATTTTGATGTCCTTGGGATATATGCCCAGGAGTGATGTCTCTTAGTATGCCAGTTAGTGACTTTTTCATGTAGGAAAGAATTCCCCACAGAGATAAGATTAGGGACCCACTTCCCCTCCTCCCCCCCCCCAATAAGCTTCCATTCATATTTTTATCACTCTTGGCTTATAGAACTAGGAGATGGGAGGGACCTCAGAGATCATCTCCTCCAGCCTCCTCATTTTGTAGATGAAGAAACTGAGGCTAGAAGAGGAAGTGACTTACCTGAGGTCATGCAGGTAGGAAGTATCAGAGATGAGTTTCAAACCCAGGTCCTCAGGCTCTAGGATCAGCATTTTTTGAGTGTATCTTACTTCCTTTCTCAGTGAATTTATCAGCTAACAAGTATCTCTCCCAATGTCTGTAATATAGCAGGTACCATACTAGGTGCTAGGGATACTGAGTCAAAAATGAAACAACAAGATCTTATATTCTACCAGAGGAAATGGCATGTTCACATATGGAAGCAAACTAAATACAAGGTCATCGGGGGTGGGGTTGGAGGTGGAGGAGGCCAAAACTTCTGGAGGAATTAGGGGGAGCACCCTTCTGTAGCACACAGTACTTTAGGTAAGCTTTAACAGAAATGGGATTCTCCAAAGTAGAGGAGAAGATGGAGGGGGACATGAGATGGAGATGGAAGTTGCAATATTGTATGTGAGAACCAGCAAAAGAGCAGTCTGACCAGATTGTGTTGGGTTGGAGGGAGAGCACTGCTTAATCAAACTAGAAAGCTAGAACAGGATTATGTTGTGAGGGCTTTCACTGTCACACAGATGAGTTTGTATTTCATGGAGGTAAGATGGAACCACTGGAATTTAGTGAATAGGGGAATAAGTAGTTTAAGAAAATCTTTTTTTCTTTCTTTTTGGGAGAAAATAGTCCTTCTGTTGCTTATCTGAATCTCTCCCAATAGGTGACCTGAGGAAAGATAAATTAACATAATAGAACCCCAGAATGGTATGTAGTGGGCCCATAAACCCTTCCAGAAACATTCTGGAATATTCATTTTTTGAACTCATTATTGATTTGTCAATATCCTTGGCTGGCTGGCTGTGCTCTTCAAATTTCCTTGAGATCAAATTCCTGGCATTAAATAGTTCCTGGGAATCATTTCACGTCCTCCATTATTCTGACGCCAGGATTAGCATAATATGGACGATCTTTGTGATTTTTAAAATTTTTCATTGTGGAACAAACTCCCAGGTCAGCAAAGGCAGAAATAAGTATACCTGTTTGCCACATTTGAAAACTGCACTGATAGAGACACTGGGGTGTGTGTGTGTATGTACGTGTATGCGTGTGCACACGTATGGTGTGTGATGATGGTGATGAGGATGATGATGGAGAGAGAAATTCTGCTTTGAGAAGTCCTGGAAATCAATGATTAGCTGAGGAAAGTCTCATATCCCTTTACTTTCCACTCAGATTTAGTTTCTTTGGTTCAGCAAAGGCCACTCATTGGGATTAGCTAACTTGGCAGGTACAAGCTGTTCTAGGGAGAACAAGAAGCTAAACTCAGCTAGTTCTAATCACATGAAAGTAATTCTGAAAAAAAAGACAAAGAAAAAATGCAGAGATGTTAAATTGAAGTCTTGAATAATTAGAGTTAAATTAATTGACAGCCTTTTAGAGGAGAAATGCAAGAGTGAGGAATAATAGATGCTCGTGGAAAATAGAGTTCTTCCCTTTCTCATGCAGCTCATTTGATTCGTGCTTATCTTCATCCTGTGGACCATTTTGGGTTACTGAACTGGTAAAAGACAGAGATTCATTCCACCACCGCCAAAAATATTAAATTGGTGTCATTGCTGTCTTCGTTATTGACTCGCTTCTCAATAAAAGAAAAAAATAGATTTTCCTGCTGTTGCAATTCAGTTTTAGGCACTCAGGCACTGCCTTCATCCATTAACCATTCTACCCTCAGCAAAGGACCCAAAGTTCCGAAAAGCTTCTCTAACACTTGAACTTGAAGGACGTCTCTGGACGCCAACCTCAGCTTATGTTTCAGGTACAGAGACACCAGTTGTGATTGGGGAACACTTTTCACACATAGGTAGATCAATTCAAAAGAGCTCAAGAAGGACAGACTCATGCCAATAACTTCTCTATCTTCATAAACTCAGCATTGGAATTTCTATTTGCATAATTTTGGAGTAAACCGCATCATACATGGATCATTTGTGTAACTGAGAAGTCATTCCCCCAGGGAAATACATAATCCTGGTGAAATATTTTTATTAATATAAAATATCATTCTATTTTTCCTATTAGGATAAGCTCAATGAATCTAGGTCCTAAAATATATGATGTTTTATGTGTTTTGGTTTGTTGCTATGTATTTTATGTAGAAACCCTTTGATGAAGATAGAGTTAGTCATTAAGAATTTTCCAGGAAAGTAGACATAATATTAATTAAAATGCTTTAGTGCTCTAATGGAACTGTATTCTCATGTAGCTCTTCAGTTCATCCAATTCCCACCCAAATCCATGTAAGCTCTTCAAGGGCAGGAGCTGGTTTTTTGTCATGTCTTTGTTTGCTGGAACAAGGAAGTTATCTCACAAATGAAATTGAATTAGATTGAAATTGATTTGTTATAGGGATTAGAATAGAAAAATGGTCCAACCAGGTCCAGAAGGATATATCTATGCATGCTAAAAAGAGAGAAAGCAAAGTCTACAAGAGAGAATGAGTATAAGAGGCAGCATGAGCCAGTCTTGAAGTCAGTCACATCTTGCCTTTGGTACATATTGGCTGTGTGATTTTGTGTAAGTCACTTCATTTCTAAATACTGCCAGCAAAACTGTAAGACAATTCATCTGGTCACTTTTAGGTAGGGACATCTTTTTCTTCCTCTTTTGTGATTCTCCAATACCTAGCACAGTACCAAGACATAGTCAGCACTTAATAAATGCCTATGCTTTGGACATGCTGCTGTGCATTGGTAGAGGAAGCTTCCACACAGGGAGTTTCCCCTATACCAAACAAATTACAGGTTCAAAAGAAAAATAAATAAATAAATTAAGAAGAGGTTCTTTATTCCACCCTCTCACAGTTAGGAAAGGATTAGAGGGCAGCTTTTCTTCATTACTCACTGGCATTGGTGACCTTTTATTAATCTTGACCTTCAAACTGTTAAAGAAAAGTGGGCAAATTTTTCATGGGCAAATTCCAGTGCTGCCATTTGAAACTTCCAACTGTTTCTTCATTTTGGTTTCTTACCCCTCATTAGGACAATGATCCTAGAGTTGTTGGGTACAAGGATGACCAGTGAGGTCTCTTGTCAAGCAACTCAGAATGTTCACTTTGGAAGAAGAGAATGATAATTCCTAGGCCAAAGAAAGGGGACAGAACAGGGCTAAATGTCTTTAGGGTCTTTTCCTGCTCTGTGTTTAAAACACAAATGGGGGTCCATGCCAATGTAGGTGCCCAAAGAGTGACAGAACAGTTTTCACATCACTGCTTAACCTGTTTGTAGTAAGGAATATATCTATTTAAAAAATAGTCAAAGGGCCACTGTGGCATACTAGACTGAGGATGGGTCCTGGAGTAGCAAGATTAGGGGCAAGTTCTGTCTTTGATACATACTGACTAGGTAAGGGAGGTAACCCCTTGATGTTCTAGGCAATTCTGTAAGATCCTACATTACAGATGAATTACTGATCTAGCATCATCATAGCATTCTGCATTTAGAGCTGGAAGAGATGGCAGAGACTGCTTAGCCTAACTCTTTCATTTTACAGATTAGGAAACTAAGATTGGGGAGATTAAGTGGTTTTCCCAAGGTCACTAAGTGACCTCCTCTTCAGTGTCAGGGGAACATTTCTCAACCAGGCCAGCTGTGTCTGGGCTCATTGCTCTTTTTATAATATCAGGTTTTTATTGGTAGATAAAATTTCCACACCTCAAATTCCCCTAGACTAGTAAAATCACAGGCTGAATTCAAAGAGGAAAAACAAATCTTGTTTCAAAGTGAGTTTCATAAAAGTGGATAAGTTCCTTGTTAAGTTAAAGCATTTGCAAGTGATCCTACCCAGGTTCTTAGAGCCTCCTGCCTTTAACGCCCCTTGTCTTCCTTGCAGAAATACAAAGAGTATGAGAAGGATGTTGTAATAGAAGAAATTGATGGTCTCCAGTTGGTGAAGAAGCTGGCGAAGAACATGGAGGAGATGTTCCATAAGAAGTCTGAAGCTGTCAGGGTGAGTGGCTGGGCCTTGACCTTCTGTTTGGGGTTTTGTAAGAAATATAAACATAAAAAAACCACTCTGCTCAGGTAAGAGCCATGAACAGAGTTGTGCTGGTAAATGTTTAATAACCAGCTCTTCAATAGAAAAAATACAAACGACACTGTTTTAAGTTCAACCTCCATTATTAACATCTTATTTAGAGTCAGTCCACAAAAACATCAATCCACAAAAAAGTAAATCTAAACAATCAGCTCTCTAGCCTGTTCAAGCTGATTCCAACACATTCACAAAAAAGAAAATATTAGACTTCCAGAAATATTGCAAACATTCAAATTTCAATAGGGAGCTGGTATAAGCAACCCAGGAAGTAACCAAATGTGGCTTATCATCTAGAAAATGAGTATTTTGCTGCATGGTACACTAGAAAGTGAGCTGGACTTGGCAAAAGACATACCTTAGCTCACATTCCTGGCCTTGACCCTTTCTAGCTGTGACCTCTATCTAGGCACTTTCCTTCTCTGAGTCTCAATTTTCGCATCTGTAAATCAGAGACAATAATGCTTTACCTACCTCAGCAGTGTTAGAAGGAAAACACACTGAGAATCTTAAAATATGAAAAAAATGGGAATTTTTATTATTTGCTTATTTTTGGTGCTCACATAGGGCCTGAGCTGTAGGGCAGAGGCACAAAACTGTCTTTTGTTCTGAGTATTGATAGAAGATGTCAGGAGTGCCAGGACCTCGAATATACCCCAGCAAGAGGCAGAGCAACAGAAATGGAAAATGTGGGGGGTTACTTAAAATCACAGATGAAGAGCTGGAAGGGAGGGCAAAGGCCATGATAGATGAGGAAACTGAGGCAGAGAATGGTGAAATGATTTGTTATACAAGGAATAAGTGGAAGAGAAGGAATTAGAACCCAGGTCCTCCAAGAAGCACATAATAAGTGTTTAATAAATGCCAGTTAACTTTGGACTGACTTTAATTCTGTTGCCAGTGTTCTGCCTACCGTAACACTCTGCAGTCAAACGGCACAAAGGTAAAAACATACTCGTTTAGGAGTCATAGGACCTGGATTCTAATTTTGTTTCTGTTACTTATTTCCTATGTGGGCTTGAGCAATCGACTTAATCTTCTTGGGTTTCATTTTCCTCATCTGTACGTCGAGGGGGTTGGACACCATGACCTTGGGCATCCTTTCCATCTGTAAACCCATGATCCCAAGATGTGTCATGAATACATTATTTGAAAGAATGTATTTGGTCACAACAGAAAAATAAGAAATAACCTAGAACTCATTCCTAGAGGGAGCCTGGTGGCCTCCATCCTTCTCATTGCAGTATTTTCCAGTAGGGCTTTAAGAAGTGGAAGTTTAGAGTCTTAGAGAAACAGGAGATGGATGATTCCAAGAAGCACCATCTCCCTTTTGGATCACAAAGGAGAAGTTTAATTGACATTCTTTTGTTTTGTGGAGAACTTTCCATAGTGGCCACTGGCCATACTTTAAGTAGCCTAGCCTATAAGCTTAACAAAACTGGGGTCATCAAGAGTGGAGAATTCTAAGGGAGTGATGGATCCTGGGTCTAAAAGAAGGAAAAGCAGGGTCAGTTTCTGGGTGGTTGTGGGGATAAAAACCTGCACCCACTCCTTCCTCCCTTCTTGTCCTCTAAGGAAGCCCTCAATGACTGCCATCCTGTCCTCTCTCCAAGGCTCCCTCTTCTACTTTTTCTTGGTGGATCAGCCTCTCATTGCTCATAAACAATAGCCAACCTCAGGCCCCTCTAGCAAGACCCTTCCTTTCTCCATTGTCTGACAGGCTTAGAGCTTGCAGAATCTCAGGTCATCTCATTCAACCCTTTAATTTTACAAGTGAGTAGATGGAGGTCCAGTGATGTGTAATGACTTGTTCAATTCACATAGGGAAGTTGGGAACTGACTTTACATCTTGTATGCTTTCTGCTATACTACATTGTCTGTAGTCCAAGCTGTGGGTTGGGATCTCAAGTGTTTTCAGATGCCCACTTAGAACCGATAATTTCTTACATTTGTGCCTCACAATCAACTATTAGTTAGTTGTTTTTTTTTAATTTAGAGGAGGGGTCTTTTTCATGAAAATAGTAATGGGTTTTTATTGTAAGAATTTTCATGACTCCCACAATCGTTTGCAGCTTGTGTGGGAATCTATGCACTGAAGATTGAAATGATGGAGTCCCTAATTAAATAAATTAAAAGTTAGAGTTAGTGTTATAATAGAAACCTCAAAATAGGAAAGAGAGAGCAACTTGTAAACCTTAGGCAGGACCTTTGTTGTTTTGGGACCTTTACATCTAATAGATGCTCTTTGATTGGGGGTTAGAGTAATCAGGGGTGGGTTTAATAGATATAGAATGCCAATTACAGAAGCCCCCCCCCTCCCTTTTCCATATAAATCTGTGAGCTAGGTCCAAAAAGTTTTGCCTGGTGATAGATACTGCGTGTCTTTAGGAGAAAAAAGTAAAACTCATTTCTTGGATCCAAAATGGCCCCAGGATGGAGTCAGCCAGAGTTTCATGAAGCCCATTTTCTAAAATACTGCCTATGGAATTCTAAGAACAGATGTTGATGTTGGGAAAGCTAACGTACCCAATCCCTCTGATACATTGGTAGATGGGTCTTGCTTTTCTTAAGCTCTTTAAGGGAGAAAATCACCAAAGTAAGTCAGAATTGTGTTTGGAAGTAGCTGTATGGTTGGAATTGTACTTCCTTCACATTGTGAGCTGTACAGACCCCTTGGAAACAGTTACCAGACCTGTGGTCGCTTAGAATGCTATTAGGGGACCTCTGAAAGGTCTGTTTAGATGCTTATTTGACTTGGGGTAGAGGAAGAAAAAAATCATTGTTTTTCCTACCATAAAAATATGCTCCTTAAATGAGAACAATTGCCAAAAGCTTTAAAAAACTGGTCTTGGTGTGGTTCTGGGTACGCCCAAAGACTTGAGGTTTAGTTAAAATTATGTTAGAAGCAGCAGTGGTGTTCTTTTCCTCCTTCCACGCACTGTGGAGGATATTCAGCTCAAATGTCGGATTGGGTTGGTTGGTCATTTACTTGAGTTTGCTGCATTCATCCTTAAAACACTTCCATCTGGCATTATAGATTATAGAACTAGGGACTCCTGAAGTCACCCAGTCTACCTCCTTTGTTTTACTGATCAGAAATTGGAAGCCTGGTAACAAAGGGACTGACTCAGGGACATACAGTGATCCATGAGCTCTGTCTTGGGCAAGGTCAAATGGTTCAACATCAGAAACGGATAGAATTTTGTCAGTGAAAATGACATTAAGAGACATTGCTGTCCGCCTTGCTGCTGTGCCCTAAGGCAACTGGATTTCCCCATCTGACTTGCAACTGAAAACTTCCTTCTGGGTGGTCACCATTAGAATGTGAATTCTTTGAAATCTGTACTGTGTAACTTTTTTATTTGTATCCCCAGAACTTGACATAGTTCTTTATATATAGTAATTGCTTAATAAATGCTTTATTTAATTCATTGAATCTGAATTTGAACCCAGCACTTTCGATTCTAAAGCAGGTATTTTTTTATAACATTCTTATCAAAGACCCACATATTTGTACAAGACAGAGGACCTTACGTGATGGACCCCAAGAGCTCTGAGAAAAATACCTGTTTCCATGGCTGATGACATATTTGAGGAAAACTGGGTCCCTCTGGTTGGTTATTAAAATGTCTACCTATGCATGTGAAATATTCCAAAGAAACAGCAACCACATGGGAACAATCCAGGGCACTTCAGTAATAGCGAATTGTTCATCTGTGAAGTCTATGATCAGGGTGAAAAAAAAATAGAGTCATTTTGTAAGGTCCTTTCAAAAAACACCACCCAAACATCCCTGCTCTTTCATGCCTGTTAATCAGGGTTGGGCTTTTATTCTCTTTTGCTCAGGCTTGATTTCCTGTTTTTTCTTTCATCCCTTTGCCCAGTGATTAGTTGATTGAGAGTGATTCTCTTCAGCCTGTAATTATCCTATCACAGAAAGACCTCTTTCCCTGCAGTCAGATGTTGATGGTAAATGGGAAACCTGAAGTGCTGGGATCATTACATAACCTTTGTCATCTGGATGGTAATGGACGAGGGGTGACTTTATTTTTCAAGCTGACAAATTGCAAATAGGCCAAGCTCTAATAATTTCCATTAACATAATGGTGTTGTCTTGGGGGATGCGCCTTAACTAATATTTCCTGCCTATTTTTAATGCTGTCGATGGCCCACATAATTGTTGGATTCCTCTTTCTGTGGTTTGCCATATCATATTTTTAACTTAAACCTAAACTGGGACAGAGGCAATGAGCTTGCTGTCTGTTTTTGTTTATACAGACAGCATGATGAAAGATAGATGAGTTTTTACATTTTTGTAAACATTTTTATTTAAAGTTTTGAATTCCAAATTCTATCCCTCCTTTCCCTCCCCCTCCCTTAGATGGCAAGCAACCAGATATAGGTTATGCATGTGCAATTACGTAAACCATTTTCGTATTAGTGATTTTATACAAGAAGATGCGAATAAAAGAGAAAAACGAAAGAAAATGAAAAATAACCTGCTTCAGTTTGTATTAAAACATTATCAGTTCTATCTCTGAAGGATAGTATGCTTCATAATGAGTCCTTTGAGATTGTCTGGGATCTTTGTATTTCTGAGAAATAGCTAAGTCATTCATAGTTCTTCACTGAACAATATTGTTTTTACTGTGTACAATGTTCTTCTGGTTCTGCTCACATCAGTTTGCATCAGTTCGTGAATGTCTTTCCAGGTTTTTCTGAAATCATCCTGCTCGCCATTGCTTATAGCATATTTAAACTATTGAAGCCCTCACTTAATTTGACTAGTCACTTTATCTACTTTTGAAATTTCACCACGTGAAAAGAAAATTGAATTGCTATTCCTTAGATTTTCAAATGATGTTTCTCATACTTTGTTTGATACAGAGAGAATGATCTGCCACAATTCAGAAAACACTCATTAAATGCCTGCAATATACCAGACAAGATCTTAAGGTCAAAGGACCCAAAGACAGACAGTCCCTGTCCAGAGGAGGCTAATGACTTCTACCCCAGGCTGTTCTCCAGAGTTGAGGCTTTTTCTAATGTGCCCCCTTTCTGTGACCTCTCCCTCTCTCCCAATTCACCTGGCTTCTACACATTCTCTTTCCTCTTTAGAAGTTAAGCTCCTTATGGGCAAGGATTATCTTTTTTTTTTCTACTTGGGTTTGTATTTTCTGCGCTTAGAGTAGCACCTGTCCCTGGGGAGTGCTTAATGAAGGTTTGCTGATGGAGTGATTGAGAAAAATTCGGAGAATGAGGAAAAACTTTCAATTTAGCTTCATAAATATTGACACTTACTGGGCAACAAACACAAAGACAAATGAAATAGAGATAGTGGTCAAGGTGGTGATGGTGATTTGTCTTGCCATTACATGCTCTTCCTTGTCCCTCTCTCCCTCTCTCTTCTTTTTGTCTCATAGCTCTGCTAGCTTGCCTGGCCCAGGTGACTGTTGGCTGGTCCCATCTCCATAGTATTGTCTTCCCACATGCAGCTATGAGGGTTGGGTTGGAAGGAGGAATGGTGGTGGTGGGGGAAAGGGTGTGGGGTGGGAGGGGGTGCAGCCATTATCACTTACCTTCTGGTTGGTAATTGGTCAGTGGTTGTTGTTGGTGGTGGTGATGAAGAAATCCAGCTTCTTGTCTACAATGGCTTCTTCCCTGAATGATGGCTACAGGGGCTGGGCTAGAAGCAGGTCTGTTGGTGAGGGAACACTGATTCCCAAGGGTTTTGGGCTCAGGGTTCCTAGCAGTTTTCCTTAGGGTTTGAGAAAGATGGTAGTGATAGTGGTGTAACTTGCCTAGAACATGCTGCTTCCTGGGTCTCCCTCAGGGGAGCCCACCTTTTCAGCTAGGTTGGATGGCGAACAGAAGGGTTTTGGAGAGATAGAGGGAAGGAGTGATATCACAGCATGGGGATGACCTGTAGAGTTGTCCAGAGCCACAAGCTCAGGGACTCGGTGGTGGTTCATTTTGGTTGGAACATGAAATGAGGAAGATATTACGGGGTGATACAGTCAGAGACCTCAGGTTCAAATCCAGGCTCTGGTGATGGCAGCCTATTCACTTTATCTTTTTGGTTTCAGTTTCCTTCTGTGTCAAATGAGGGTGTTAGTCCCAATAACCTCTAATTCTCTTCTGGCTGCAAGTCTGACCACCTTCTTTAGAAGCAGAACTACAGAAAGAAAGAGAAGTCTTCTGAAAGACCTGAATCCTGCCCCAGACACTTGCTGTCTGGGATACCCGGGGCAAGAATTTCTGCCACAGTTTCTTCATCTGTAAGTTGGGGAGAATATGGGACCTACTTTCCAGAGAGGATCCAAACAGTCAACGTTTTGCAAAAGTAGTGTTAATGTTAATAACGGTAGCTTGCATTTATATAATTCCTGTTGTGGGCTAGGCACTGTGCTAGGCTCTTGATACAAATATTCTGTCATATGTGACCCTCATAACACCCCTAGAAGGGAGGTGCTCTTATCTGATTTTACAGATGAGAAAATGGAGACAAACAGAGGTTAAGTGACTTGCCCAAGGTCACACAGCTAGTAAGCATCTGAAGTCACATTTGAACTCCAGTCTCCCTGACTACAAGCCTAGAATTCTATCCCTTGTGCAAACTAGCTGCTAAAGCACCACCACCACTAAAACTAGATCTAATAAATAGCTGATTGACAATACAGAAGAAAAAAAATCTGACCTGAATTACGAGATTAAGACACAGCTAATTAGTTGTGTGAAAGAACAACCCCCCTCTATTTTCCAGCTTGTCTCAGCATTTAGCACAAGGCCCTGCCTGTAGTAGACAGCTAATAATTGCTTGTTCAATTGAATTGATTGGCTCACAATGGATGATGTCAAGGTCATCAGACCACCTTACCAGCTTCAGATTGCCTTCTGGGGCCCAGGAGTGATTAGGATGCATCATCGGCTAATTTGCCTTTTCCCTCCTAGACAAGGCTACGGTCAGGGCTGGGTCGCTGATTAGATGCAGCGCTCTATTATCCATCTCAAGGTTTAAATCCCTTTCAAACTTAATTACCCTTCAGGGTGGGAGGGAGAGAGCAGATCTCAAGAATGTGTTGTCACTTTTTGGAGGTGGGGTAATAGTTACAGTAGTGACAACTTGTATTTCTAAAGGACTTAAGGTTTGCAAAGCACTTTATCTGCATTCTTTCAAAGCATTCTCAGGGAGATTTGTTGGTGTTCAGTCTTTGAGTCCTGTCAGATTCTTCATGACCCCAGGGACCATAGAATGCCAGACCCTTCTTAGGTGCAGCTGCTACCCCATTTTACCTGTAAGCTGAGGCAGACTTAATGTTGAATGACTTGCTCCAATGGAAATAGCCTGAGGGGATGATTCAAATACAGGTCTTCCTAGCTTCAAATCCGTTGTGAGTTATGCCACGCCCTTCTTCACAACTGAAACATTTCTGTGACTTTCACCCTCTGAAGTAAGTTGAAAATATATAAAGGGGCATGTTCAAGAGGGAGTTAAGAGAATCAGCAATTGTCGGAGTCCAAAGGTACCCCAATGGCTGGGTAACCACAGCTGTACTTGAAAAAAATCTTTCTCAAAACCTTTTTGACCAGGACACATCTCTGTGTGGTACTTGGTACTCTCCAGAAAGCAGAAGCCTGTGGTGCCTGGTGGTAACCCATGCCAGGAACCCATCGCTTTCATTGCTGACATTTAGCCTACATGTTCTTTAAATTTGAGCTGTGCCTTCAGGGCCAAGCAGGGTAAAGCTAATTCTCCTTCCATAGGTCAGCCCTTCAACTTCTTGCAGTCTGGTATATCTGCCCTGAATTTTCTTTTCCTAAACAGTCCCAATCTCTAGCCTGATCTTTATAAGGCCTGGTTACCATTTTCCTCAGATTCATGCTGATTGCCTTTCTCTGGGCAACCTGCCAGTTTATCACAAAACTGTAGAATTAAAGAAGTCACCTTAGAGATCATTGACTTTGCAAATGAGGAAATTAAGACCCATAGAGTTGTAGACCTGTGATAGTGTTTGTCCTTTGTTGCCAAAGAAGACCATGCCATCAGAGAAGTGATGACATGACTTGCACTTGACTTTGAGTGAGGGAGGGTTGTGCAGGTCATCAGCCTCACTTCTCCTCCAGAGCCATCTGAATCTAGTGAGCTGATATTCCTTAGGATGACTGGAGATGACCCAGGATGCACTGGGAGACCTTGGGCCCTTTAGGGACCTGTGACTTGCTCAAGGTCTCCTAGACCTTAACCATCAGTCATATTTGCATCTCTTGAGTCTAAATTCTGGGCCTGACCCAGGACCCCACCTTCTCTTCTTTCCCTGCACACTTTCCATCTTAATGCAGAGAGAAGAGTATTGGTAAACTTTAGATTTAACATTTAATGTCTTTAGAAGTGATTTAAGATTTACAAAGGTAAATAAACTTAATCCCATTGTATTTGCTTTCTAATTTGCATTGATGAAATGATAAATTAGGCCCTTTCAGAAAGAGGTTTCCCTTGGAAAGAAAATCCTCACTTCAATTGAAAGTCTAAAAGAGGCTGGGATTTTTATTTTTTCCTTCTCCAGCTACCTGCTGTTCATGGTGAAACCGATTCCCTTCCCAGCAGTCTTGGGAAAAGGGACAGCAATTGTACAGTAATTCAATTTCGGAGTTTTTACGCATGGGTTCACCATTTGGGCTTTATCAGGAGAAGCTGGAACTTTAAAGTCCTTTATCATGAAATTCCACATGCGGGAAGACATTTGTCCTAGGTGACAACTACTACTTATTTGCATTTAATAAACATTTACCATCACAAAAAATAGATTTTTACTCCAGCATAGAGGAGATTTACACCAATCCTTGAAAAACTAGAAGAGGCTCTCTCTCTCTCTCTCTCTCTCTAGATATAGATATATATATATATATATATATATATATATATATATATATATATATATATATATATATATATATA
>CM053772.1:10752731-10836221 GCA_028658325.1 Potorous gilbertii
TTGAAAAGAGCTAAATTCAAATACCGTCTCTGATAATGACTAGCCATGTGGTGAAGAGCGAATCGTCTACGTCTTATTTTCCTTACCTGTAAAATGGGGATGATAACAGCTGAGGAACCCTCCAACTTCACAAGGTTGTCATAAGACTCAAATGAGAAAATGGATAGAAAACCCAAGAGCAAAATGAACTTTGTCTCCAAATAGCTTATATTTGAACAGGCGGAAATGCCATGTGTGTATGTAGGTATATACAAAACTCATCTGGAGGATGAGAAAGGGCTTCCTGTAAGAGGTGACTGCCACTTGAGACATTGCTTCTTGACTCTACATTTCAAAGCTCGTAGTACCACACATTTGGACCTCGAAGGGACTTTTGAGCTTGTCTAGTTCAACCTCCTGATTTTATAGATAAAGGAACTGAGGTCTAGAGAGGAGTGACTTGCCCAGGGTCACATAGGACTTCAAAACAATATTTGAATGCAGGACTTCTGATTCTAAATCCTGTGGTCTTTCTACTGTGCTGTATTAGGACTATTTGTGATTTTCCACCATGAGCTGCTGTTCTGTGCACTGAGCCTACCTTTTGATTTTTGGGTGTGTTTGCATTGATTTCCATTTCCTTGCAATTCCAAATGTTGTTTCATTGATACAGAGTAAACTAGATTTTCAAAGAATCCATATATGTACACAAGAATAGTAAGGACATTCTGCTTTTATGAACTGGTGTACCACATGGTCTCCATGTCCTTTTTTGGCATCTTGAAATACATAGATGTATTACCTCTTTGTAAATCTACCTACGTATCTACCTATCCACTTGCAGGTAAACTCCTAGAGATCAGAAATTATCTTGTTTATATCTTAATTCAAGTAGCAGCTAGCACATAGTAGACCGGCACATAGCAGGTGCCTAATTGTGCTGGTATTGATGGATTGATTGCATATACATAGATGTAAATGTATCTCTCACACATAAGGAAATATGACCCTGAAACCACAAACCAGAAGCAACCTCCAAAGCAGCAGCTCAGCCTGGCCACCCAGACATTATAAGAGATCTGCAAACCTTTGATGAAAATATTTTCGATCATGGTTCAGTGTTAAAAACAGATATAGCAGCTTTGCGGTACTCACAGATTTGATCCCACTGTCAGCCAAAGTTCCCTTCAAAATGTTTAGGCCCTCAGAGGACAATTCCAAAGTTCTAATGTCCTTGCCATGCTTGGAATGGCTTCTCTGACTCTGAGAGCTCCGCTTTCAGAGAGAAAATAGGACAACTGCTTAGAATTTCAGATGTGCAATAGAATTTTCTCCCCCTTCCCTGTCTATCTCTTTCCTCTTCTTTTTTCTTTCTCTCTTTTCTCTTTTTTAAAATCCATTCTCATCAAATGTAAGTTTGGTCCTGCTAAACCTCAATCCTAACAAATCAGCCACATCTGATGATGCTTTTCTACAAAAGATCCATGCCATGGAATGGTGAAGGCCCACTGGGTCAAGCTGGAGTCAGGTTCACTTTCCTTAATTCTTCATATCAAGAATTTTACTCAAGATCTTGCATGGCAGAGTTGGGATCCAAAACCAGGTCTAGTGACTCCAAATCCTGTGCTTTCTTCATTCTAGCACCACATTGTCCCATCCTCGTATTTCTTCTCCCCCATCCTACAAAGACCTGGGAATTCACCTTCAAAAGAATTACCATAAAGGAATTCATAATACCAGTGAAAATTGGCATCTTTTCTATAATTTATAGGTTTAGAAAGTTGCTTGGGGTTCCAAGAGTTTAAATTATGTGTCCGTGGTTATATAGTTGGCATGTGTCAGAGATTAGACTTGAATTCAGGTATTCTTGGCTCTGCATCCTATTCACTACCCAGTTCTCTTTGAAGCTTAGCTTATCTCAAAATAAATATTAATGTAGAACTCCAAATTGCAAAAGCACCAGCAGGCTGGGTCCCTGGATGAATGGTTGCTACTTCAGTTCTGATAGAGTTGCACTGTGGTGAGTTACGTAAAAGGTATGGCAAAGTAATACTTGCTAAGCAACATCCTCAAAACCTTTGGTTCACTTTATCACAAACAGATACAGAGTCCATTTGGTTCACTTTATCATAAATATGCACAGATTCTATCCTGGGGAGTACAATGTAGTTGTGGTGGTGCTCATGTATAGGAAACACCTGGTCAAGATGACTCCAAGCTCTAGGACTATATTTTTCTCTCTCTGGAGATTGCTCTTGAAGGTCAAAGCATGGTGTAGGGCTTAGTGTAATAAATTAATAATTACAGTCAGTGTTCACCTGGGCTGGACCCTACAAGGACCCTATTTCTTCACCTGAGAGGTGAATCTACCACTGGGCTAGCTCCTTATCTGGCTTGGCTGCTGTAGAGCTTAAACATGCAAATATTTCAGCCACTTCATGGTTTCCTCACTAGTCATGACCTAATCAAAAGTGACTAAACAGATCACTTGGTCATTTGGTTGGCAGCTGCATGGCTGGACCAAGCAGAGCATTCATCTGTAGAACCAGAGTTTCACAGGATGCAATGTCTATGATGAAAGGATTTATCCATTCAATCCATCCTTTTGCTCTTTGATGAGCAGCTGAAATCTCATTCACCTCCAGCTCCTGGCTTGATTGGATGTGATTGTGCTTTTTCTTTTGGGAGTTAGTAGAGTGTTTTCTTTTTCTCCATTTGGAGTGTTACTGTGCTGTTTCACAGATGGTAGAGATCTTAGTCTAGGAATGGCAGAAGACTTTCCTTCTTGACTTGCTCAGGGTCTTGGACTTGAATTTTGTTACCTCCTTGAGAAGAGGTGAGAGGGTTCCAGCATCTCCTGTTTGGCATTGCTTCCTAGTTCAGCGTTGGGAATCCCTCAGTGAGGGACTCTATCCTTACTTATGGTGAACAGTCAATTAAATCTCCCAGATTCCTATTAGGATCTTCTATGCCATTAGGAACAAAGGTTTTGAAGTAGTCAGTGTTATAGGGGAAGTTCATTATCTTTGATGACTTTGTCATCCAAATTCAATTAGTCTGAGTCTCAGATCTCTGCTAACATGTGGAATGAGTCTTTGAGACACGAAAGTCAAATCAAGCCAGAAAACATTTATTAAACACATGCTATAAGTCAGGCAGTGTGCTAAGTGCTGGAGATACAAAGAAAGACAAAAATCATCTCTGCCTTCAAGGCTTTCATGATCACCTTGTCATTGACTCACCTTAATTTTTGCCCCATATGACCTTTAATTTGCTGAAGTTTATAAGACTTTGAAGCCTTACACCGAATTCAAGCCAGCTCTGGTAATGGGCTTCTTCCGTATTACATCACTTATCTCTTTGTGGTAATCTTAGTCCTTTGCACTAAGTCTTGACTTTCAGAACATTTTTTAATACTGAAAATGGAATGGAATGACTGATCAAAGCTTCTCTGTTTGCAACATATATATATATCTATATCTATCTATCTATCTATCTATCTATCTATATATCAAATAGCTTCTTTCCTACTAGCATGGGAAAGAGCAACTCAAAGACAGATAGGACCAGTATTCCAAAATTAAAATAGGAGAATTGCCAGTTATTTCAGGAAACCTTTCATTTTAGATACTGTTTATGGTTGATTTATAATGTGTGATTGAATTATAAAATTTACACTATCCTTATGGATAAGAAGGAATTTGAAAGCAATATTATGTATATTGTATTTATAGAATTATATATTAGAGTTTTTATTTTATAACACAACAAAACTGTTGTGCTATTTTCCTTCAGGCTACCCAGGTTTTTTGTTTGTTTGTTTTTTTGGTGAGGGGTGTGGGGTGTTGTACTGATAAAGGGGAAACCTAAATCCTGAGGACAAGTAGTGTTTGGTAACTGTAAAGTGGAAGTTGGTTATATATTATTGGGAGATATCATCAGGCAGCTCTAAGTTATTCAGAGTATGCCTGTGTATTCAAAAGACAAAGTTATAATATAAGGCAATATAAGAAAAAAACAAAAGAATGTTGTAGATGAGAAATGCCATAGGAATTCAGAAGGTGGTAGAGATTACCTTTGGTTGGGAGTAGGGGAAGGCACATTGAAGACATTCTTCAAATTGGATTTTTATTTTCCCCTGCCTCTGATGTTGATGCATGTTGTCATTCTCTACACTACCAACACCATCAATGGTATCTTCTGTCTTGCAATGTTTCCTCCTCACTGTTTTCTTGGTGAATCCCTGGCTTCATTCAAAGCATAATCCTGTTGTCTCCTCCATCACAAGCCCTTTATCACCTATCACATATGTGACATCACATGTTTTTTTTCTCTCTTCTCCAGAAAATTACTTTGTATTTATTTCTCCATGTGCATTTTATGCCCCCTCAGGAGAATGTCGAGCTTTTTGAGAGCAGAAGCTGTTTCATTATTGTTTTTGTAGCAAGTGCCTAGCATGGTGCCTGGCAGAGAGTAGCCACTCTCAATTATTAAATTGAACATTTTGTAGTTAATTCCTAATAATGGGATGATTAATAATTATAGTAATATTAAAATAATTAACCTCTCTCTACCCCAGACACCATGAATTTGCATTTCTCCCCAGTGCCCCTAATTTTCCCCAATATAAGATTTTCCCCCCTCTCCTTTCTACGTTACACATCTTAGCAATATATCTTGTGACATATCCTAGAGGGATCATGTTGCCTCTAACCAGGATTTGGAGTCAGAGGTTGTGGGTTCAAATCCTTGTATTTTACTACTTGTGGAACCTTAGCCAAGTCTCTCCATTTCTCTGGGGCCTCAGCACCCTCCTCTACCACACAGGGGCAGGGAATGTTGGGTCTGATGGCCTCTGAGCTCCCTTTCAACTCTAATTCTACTTTTATAATTGTAGAATTGGGTTTTATCTCTTAATACTTAAAGGAGATTCTTTCCTTTGTACCGCAAATGGGGAATAGTGGAATTTCTTGCCCCTAATAGGTTGTATCAATTGATAAAATAGAGTTTGACCATTCCACAAACAGTCCACAAGCATGCTAGGCTCTGGGGATGCCGTGATAAAAAGTGGTTCTTGCCTCCATGCAACTTGTATTCTGTCTAAAAGAAGCAATATACACATAGTAAGCAAATGCATAAAACAAAGTGGAGGGGGGAGAGAAAGCATGAAACATTAGGGTGATCAGGACCAGTCTCATTTAGGAGGCAGAATTACTTCCTTTGAGGAGCCAGGGTGCCAAAGGGCAGTTGTGAGGAGGGTGTGTATTGTGGGTGTGGCAGTCAGTTTGTGTACAGGTAAGACAGTGAAGTGGTAGATGAGTGTCATCTACAGGAAACAACACAAATTCTGGAACATACTATGAAAAGGAATTCTGGGATATTTATGCACTTCCTTCGCTGGCGAGAAGGAGGACAAGGAAGGATAAAACCACTGTTTTGCATGAAGCATTCGACTATACCTTGGCATTGGACCGGATGGTCCAGATCAGGGCAATCAGGTTCTCAATCAGGACAATGTGTCTTCTGTTGTTTTTTCTCTTGTCCAAATGATTGATTTCTCCCATTTTCGACACCTCAAGTGAAATTGCTTTGTGTTATGTATGGCAAAAAAAAAAAAAAGAAAGATTAGCTTTTTAGCCAAAGCAAAATGTCATTTTTGATCTTGTTTCCCATTTTCATTGTGTATTTTAGCCTTCACTCTTTTTATTCCATTTCAAATGATTTCCTGTCACTTTCATCGAAGCTGGAGTGGCCCAGGCCATCTAAAGAAGAAAGGCTAATGGCCATGGAGGCTGCCATATAAAATTACCAAGCAGTTTCCTGCCCTTAACTCAAATAGTAATTATATCCCATCAGTGAACTCCAGTCCTTGTGCTGACACCACCAGGGCATGGCTGTGCTCTCCAGCTTTACCCTCTGTAATTAGAATGGCTAGCTATGTGCATGCGAGCAAAATGAGCCCGTGGAGCCTCCCCTGATCTGGTGGGTGGGGGAAAAGCCAGCGTGGGCATGTTCCCTGAAGGTGTGTGGCTCAGAATACTGATTTGTAAGGTTTTAAACAGGCTGTGGTGTTGTTTAAACACCTGACTAGGTGGAAAAATAATGCCACTTAATTTATCCTACTGCTAGAGGAAAAGAAATCTTAAAAGGTTTGTGGGTGGAAGGAAATTATGGTGAATCAACCAAGTGTCACCATAAATAGCTGCAAATGGTAGAATAAAGCCATAATAATAAAAGCCCCAAGTATCCTTGTACAAATTGTTGGCAACAAATAAAAGGTTTTCAGCAATATTATATGCATATGTAGTATTTTTAAGTAGGAATAGGAATTTTAGGTTTGTTAGTTGGTTGGGCTCTCCCTCTCTCTCTCTCTCTCTCTCTCTCTCTCTCTCTCTTTCTTTCTCTCTCTCCCTTCCTTCCTTCCTTCCTTCCTTCCTTCCTTCCTTCCTTCCTTCCTTCCTTCCTTCCTTCCTTTCTTTCTTCCTTCCTTCCTTCCTTCCTTCCTTCCTTCCTTCCCATCACTTTCATCCATTTCCCATATGGATGCAACGAACAGCTGGTCTCTAAATGGAATGAGGTTATTTACGTTCCCTAAATTAGGTTATATGGGGAAAATGAAAAGGTAGTGAGCAATTCATAGGCATTCCATCTCCATGGCATTCAGGGGAGGGATGCACAGCCCTTGAGAGCAATCACTGTCTTTGTTAAAAATTAGCCAGGGTGTCAGTGATTGCAGTCCCAGGGAGGGCTCCCTATTGAAACAGGCGATGCATCATGCTGTCTAATAGCAAGGATAAGGATTTTTAAAAACATGTTCCTTTTAATTAATTTTTTTGTAATGTCTGAAGAATAAGATTATCCATGGAATCGGAGAGATAATGATGGTGCTAATTGTAATGCTGGTAATGCCACCGTCTGCAGATTTGGAGAACATCCTCATAAAGATCAATATGACATTAATGATACGCAAGGCCAACTGCCCTAAGAGAACCATGAAAAAGGTGATACTTTCTTACCAAAAGGGAGAGAGAAGATGCATAGAGATTGTCAGAGCTTATGATAAACAGCTTTAAAATCTGCGAAAATATTTTGGAATGAGTAGACATCACTTCACTGTAAAATAATAAAGGTGGGCAAATGTTGCATGGCAAATGCAAAATTGCAAATAGAAAATACAAAATATTCTTTAAATGCAAGCAGGAGTAGTTCTGGATAGAATCTGAAAAATGGCTAAGAGGTGAGAGTGTTATCAAAAGGCCCTGCATGAGTGATATCCGCATGAACTTTACTTAATTAAGGAGAGTGTTTCAAATACATGTGGCCATACCAAATACTTGTGATTTCCCAGTTAAGTGGAAAATAAAGCTTTCAGTACAGAGAGACCTAACAGAAGTGATTGTAACCATAGGGAAATAAGATGAGGTACACCTTATCCCCACTGGAATTGTACCAGGCTGCTTTCAGTGAGCTAGAGGATGAGCAAGGCTTTCATTCTACTCCCCCACAAAAGCTAGTTTATCCACGTGTGCAGTAGTCTGTAGAACCTTAAATATAAAGGAATAAAAGGAGAACAGCTTATCCCAGGACCATTTCAGCGTGAACCCCATCAGTGGAAAACAAGAAAGAGGTCGATAGTGATGATGGTGAGAAGAAGCTGAAGGGTCATGACGAATCTGGAGCCCAAAGACCTGGGTTCAGTTCTTGCTTCTTCTACTTACTACCCCTGACACTTCAGGCAAGTCACTTCACCTCTCTCCACTTTCTAAATGAGAATATTGGGCTAGCTGACTTCTAAGGGCTCTTCTTCCTCTCCATCTTTGATCCTGAGAACTCACATTGGCGCAGCACTTTTAAAGTTGGCCGAATCCCTTTCCATACCTCATCTCCTTTGATTCTTAGGGGGTGTGGTAATGTGTGATAAGGAGAGTTCAGCCAAGGAACTGGGAAGACCTGGATCTAAGACTGTCCTCTGATTCCTACTAACTGCATGATTCTGGGCCAGCCTTTGCCCATACAGCACCTTTCAGTGCCCAGGCAACTTGCTAAGGCTAAGTTAAAGAGAAGGTGTTGATCTACGCTGGTAATGGGAAATTTACTCACTAAGTGCTGTCTAGACAATTGAAATCAGAGGTTCCATAAGACACACAACAACAGCCACCACCATGTGAGATAATTACCACAGATGTTATTAATCCCATTTTACGAGTGAGTCAGTGGAGGCTGAGAGATCTTAAGTGATTTGTTCATTGTCACACAGTGAGCCCAGCCTCCAAGTCTAATGCTGGACCCATTGTCAGCTCCACTGCTGGATACATTGAGGTTTACTGTTACTGTCCTATCATTTTTTATTAGAATGATGTCACATGTCTCCCTTCTCCCCAGTGGCATTAGAAAGTACGCTTATCTAGGGAGAGACTGTTCATTGCATGATTGAGTCCCGCAAATCCCAGGAATGAATCAATGAGAAAACATTCTTCCAGTCTCAGGATAATGGTCCCTTGAAACTTCAGGTCTTGTGTGCAGCTTTCCTGAGTGTTTCTTAAAGCATTTCCTTGGAAGAAGGGAAGCTTACGAGGAAGCCAGCTGCTCAGAGGAGATAAGAGCATGGATGCTCCAGAGTACCTCCTGACAGGCTGGACCACCAGAGAGCTCTGGCAGCTGCTTTGTGGCCAGCTTTGTCCAGCCATCCAAGTGGTCAGCTGCCTTGTACACTTGCATTTGAATGCTCCAGTGGCTGGCTCTGGCAGCTGTCCATCTGGTCCATTACCACGCTCATTAGGACAGGCTGAAATTGTTTCCCCCTTTCTCTTCCCCCCTTTTCCCATACACAACCAGGCCATCTTGGAACCTGTCCAGGGATGGTCTGTGTGCTGAAATGGCTTAACTGCATCTACTTATGGAAGTCTTAGCTGCAGCTTAGTGTGGCCTGTAGGTAGAAATCACTGGAGAAATTTGAGTTAAGTTTGACCTGGGGTAGTTTGTTTTCCCCAGAGACCTTTTATTCTTCTTCCAAGGGATGGAAAGTTGTTTAGTGTAATAAATATATCAAGGATGGAGGTGTTTGCTCCCACAAGTACAAAAGAGAAGGAAGGAAACAGGTATTTGTTAATCACCTATTATGTGTCAGGCCCTGTGCTAAGCACTTTACAAAGATTTTCTCCTTTGATGCTCTTGACTATAGGGGACATATTACTCTCATTTTACAGATAAGGTAACTGAGGCAGAGGGAAATTAAATAATTTGTCCATAGTCACATAGCCATCAAGTGTCTGAGGGAAAGGAAGGGAAATGCCTACCATGTGCTAAGCTCTTTATAAATATTATTTCATTTGTAAGGTAGATGTTGTTATCATTCCCATTTTACAGTTGAGGAAACTAAGGCGAGCAGAATTTAAGTGACTTCTCCATGGTCACATTCTAGAAAGTGTTTGAGGCCAGATTCGAAATCTGGTCTTCCTGCCTCCAGGCCCAGACCTCTATCCATTGCACCAATTAACTGCCGAGAAGGCACTGTCTGTTTCAAAGTGCAGTGGGCAGAGGGTTGGATTTGGAGTCAGAGGAAGCTGGTTTGACTTTATACCACTTGTAATCTCTCTGTGTTTCAGGTTCCTTCCTTGTCAAAGGGAAGGGATCAGAATAGATGACCTTGAAGATCCCTCCCATCTCTGGATCTTCCATCCTAATGTAATGGGAACATTAGTCAGATTTGCCTTTCTTGCTTCTAGCTGACCATCTATATAAATTCAGTGACTAGACAAATCAAGGTTAATCCAACTAAATGTATGGCTCAGTACTGAAGGAAGTTGGACTTTGAAATGATGAAACAATGTCCTTATTGGCTGCTGAGCTAGAAGAGTGGATGATTCAGTGACATTTTGCAAAAGAAAGGAAAGGTTTTGGCTTCTGTTCTTACTTTGAATTTCCAGTGTGTTGTCTTTTGTTAAACTTCCTGCATGGGTGAAGGTGGTGCTTTTTCTCTGCCTAGGCCTCCTCTGCTCCCCCCACCCCAAACCCCAAGGCCACTATATTAGGAGAGCTGCACCTGGGCCCCTAATTTGTGTTTCCCATTATCCTAGAGGGTCATATGTGGACATGTAAACAACCTTCTCCTCATTGGTTTGAAAGGTCTGGGGGTCCTGCTGAGTGAGTGGAGCTCACTAGGGGCAAGAGAAGCTTTTCTATCTGAGAAGTGGAGGAGTCCAAGTGGCTGAAGCCATCAACTTTGAGGGAGATAGTGCAGAACTGAGATGAGATGTCATCTTTATAATCAAGAGTATTACGAACTGCTTCCTGGATTGATTGAGACTGAAGTATCAGCCTCCCACAAGATGGTATGAATGACTAGTTGGGGGTTAAGTTACTGAATCCTGTCTGAAGTCATGTCAATGCATTCTGGGAATCTTTAACTTTTTCTCTTGTGTGTAGGCAATATATATACCTCTCTCATACCTGATTCTTATGAGGCATTAAGTACTTTTCTTTGCCTCTCTTTTGAGGAGGCAAAACCCAGGCTTTCAGTAATTTATTCCTGGCCTTTCAGGGGGTAGGTTTAGTAGCCTGATGAGTGTGAGAAAAGGGGAGCCTGCTCTCATTCTCATTAGAGTCTAGACTTCCTTGGGAATTAATGTGGTCTATAGTGTGTGTACAGATGAGATTCAGGGTATAGGAGAGTGTACAATGATCTGGCCTAATAGGTTTATCAGAGGCTCCCTTATTGTTAGACTATATTTCCTCCCAATGTCAAACAGAACTTGACCCATGTAAAGAGTTTGCTTTTCATGGCTTCAGACATTCAAATCTGGTTCATAGACACAGGAAATAAAACTCAAGAGCTTCACCCTCCCCTTTTAATCCCCCAATATACCAGCTTTCTAGGAAGAATGATGGCTGTGACTTCATCTCCACTGTGGAAAAGGGGATGAAAAATGCTCCCAGCTGCCACATTTGAATATAGAACACTTATCTCCCCACACAGGCAGGCCAACATCAGACAAACCCCGGCATAAGAAAAGCGCCGTTCATCAAACTTCTCTCTGGAAAAAAAGAAGTCTCACGGAGCCTTCGTCATCAGTAATATACAAAAGTTCACCCCAGCAGGAAGGAACCAATGAAGGGGGCATTTTGGAGGAATTAGCAGAAAGAAATTAGCCCCATGTCTCCTACTTTTTGATCACAGTGTGGGATATTAGCATATTTTAAAATTTCTCATTTGCATAGCCAATGATGTTAAATTGGAGCCTCAAGTCGTCTGTCTGATGTTCATCCTGTGCGCACCTTGTGCTAAGAACAAAAATTGGTACCATTTATGGGGCAATTATCTCATCATCTGACTGACCTCAGAAAACATGGTACCCAGGTACCCAGAAATATTACAAAATGAATTCATTTCCACCCGTTAGATATTTTACTAAACTGGTTCTTGTTTCAGAGGATTAGATGAGTTCATAAGAAAATCATTTAAAAATTGGATCCTTTGCCTCTCACCCCCCTGCAGCCTTTGCTGGAAGTAACGATGCTTGGTTAGTCAAGGAAAAGCCATGATTCTTAGGAGAAGCAGTGGGACAGGCTGGATCTATCCTCATGGGCCTGGGCTTCAGATTCCACTTCTGAGATGCGGTAGCTGGGATCGCGGCCCAGTCAGTTACCATCCTTGAAGGAGACATCTCATTAGGGGACTCCAAACACACATGTAATGTGGTTAGAAGGGAAGCCCCACCATTTTATGTATCCTCATTCCTTAGGGCAGTGCCTGACATAAGATAATCAGGCTGCCTGCAAGCTTTTAGGAGCACCTACTATGTATGAGGCATTGTACTAAGCACCAGTGGTATAAAAAACAGCAGAAACACCGACCCTGCCCTTGAGGAGCTCATATTCCAATGGGGGAAATAACAAGGGATGACTGAGGTCATCCAAACTATATAGGGAGAAGATGGAAGGAAATCTAAAAGGGGAAAGCATGAGCAACTGGGGAGGACCAGGAAAACCAGCCTGCAAGCCCTCAGTGCTCAGCACCAAGGCTGGAGCCGAGTAGGTAGACTAGTCCATTCAATGTTGATGCAACTGAACTGAACTGAATTGAGTTGGCTGGGTTGTTGTAGCCTCTTTCAGATAGGTAAAGTAAGGCTAAGAGACCAGGGACTTTCCTCAAAGGGATGAAGGATAATTCATGAGCAAAATGGAATCTGGAACTATTCTGAGCACCCTATTCTTAGAACCCAGTTTCCCTCAGAACTCAGATCAAGTACTCCCTCCCACAGAAGGCCTTTACTGATTCCTCAGTTGTTAATGCCTCCCTCCCTCCCTCCCAAAGTACCTTGTCTTATTTTAAACATTGTGTGTTTACACATTCTATATTCTCTTCTCTCTGTTCTAAATTGTATTTTGTAGCAGGATGCACATAAACATATATGTGTATATACATTGGTGTATATACACATGTAAGCATATATGTGTATACATCTATATGTGTACACATGTAAATGGTTTACACATTGTTTCCCTCAATAGACTGTCTTTCCACACCCCTCATTTTACAGGGAAGTAACCCCAGCCCCCCTAGAGTATAATTTTGCAGATATGGGCATATGTTTGTCTCCTCAGTACTCAGTACGGTGCTAGGCATATAATAGGCACTTTATAAATGCCTATTAATTTATTGTGATAGTGTTTGTTTTTAAAGCAAGTGTGTGACTGTTGTAGAAAGTAGACTGAGGAATTTTACAAGGAAAAATTTCCTATTAGAGGTGACCCAAAGGGATGCGAGCAGCCTTTGGAGATAGTGAGTTCCCCATCACTTGGAGGGCTTCAGGTGAAGATCAGATACCTGGTTCAGGCAGGGGCTGGACTTGATGCCCTGTGGAGTCTCTTACAGCTTTGAGAGTTTGGGAGTGTGTGTGTGTGTGTGTGTGTGTGTGTGTGTGTGTGTGTGTGTGTGTATGTGTGTTTGTATATCTTCTGCTTTGAAATGATTGGTTTCCTATTTGTGTAAAAAAGCATCACCGTTTCCAACACACCTTTTGATTACCTCCCGGTTATATTGGGTTGAAAATTTTCTCTCACGATGCAGAGAAGTTGATGACAATGGCTTGATGCCTCAGCTTAACGTCAGTGGGAGGGGATGATGACGTCAAGGGCTCTTTTCCCTGAGGATGCCTGTCAATCCAAGGAGGAGAAAACAAAACGTGTATGCGCCTAAGGGACAATTTGTATCTCTATCACTTTCTGCCTGAACCAGTCTTTGCACATGAGTTATTCTCTCACTCATGATTGCATAGATGAAAGCTAGACCAAGTCTCATCAGAAGGAATCAGCATGGCTTCATTAAAAACCTGTCATGCCAGACCAATCTCATTCTTTTTGTTGGGCAGTGCCATTGGACTTGTTGATTAGGAAAAAGATGTACTTAGAGAAAGTTTTCAGTGAAGCTCTTGGACGAAGTCTCTCATGCTCTCCTTGTGGATAAGATGGACATATGGGGGCTCAATAATGGGACAGGCAGGTGGATTTGGTACTCATTTAGTGTAATTACTGATGAGTCCCATCAGCTTGGAGGGAAGTCTTAAACTGATTGCCTCAAAGAACTAGAGATGACTCTGGACTTTTAAGTGAAACACTGGGAGGCAAGCATTCTTTGGTATATTGTCCCGGACCAGACCTCATCTGGAGTTTTGTTTTCCTTTGGGGCTGCCATATTTAAGGATGTGGCTTGGAGCCTTGATGACATCATCATAGAGGATTATAGGTCTAGAGCTAGAAGAAACCTTGGTAGGCCAATTCCTTTATTTTATGAATGAAGAAACTCAATCTGGTAGAAGTTAAGTACTTGCCCAAGGTGACCCAGGTTAAATATCAGGGTGGGAATTCAATCTAAGACTTCCTGGCTCTGTGGTCCATACTCTGTCCATTACCTGTCACTACTTGTAAGGAACAAATGAGATCATGCATGGGAATGGACATCTTAGTGTACTGTGTAGATTCGTTTATTAGGATCATGGGATCACTGGAATGGTCTTTAGAAGCCATCTAGCACAGTTCTCTATTGTTTTAGATGAGGAACTGAGGCCCAGAGACATCCAGTGTCCTGCCCAAAGTTATATAGCTAGTAAGTGTCAGACACAGGATTCTGTGGTTTTCCTACTGCACAGGGCTGCCTCCCTTACTCCATCCCTCTGGATGTGAAGGCAGTGGGGGTGGGGGTGGGGCAGAATGGGAGAAAGCATAGATTCAATGCCCAGCCCAGGAAGTGTAGAAGAACCAGAGAAGACATGGAATGGAGGGAGCTGGCTAGCTTTGCCTGGATTGTAAAGCTCCCTTAATGAATCTATTCTCAGCTCATAAGGAGCAATACTATATTTTTATTTTAAGGTACATTTAGCAGATGGATCCATCTGATTGCACCCATCTACAAATGTACTTCTCCGCCAGTCTAGTGGTTAATTTCCATGGACAGAACCTCTCTTCTGGGGACTGCACACAAAGGCAGAGAATCCATTAATTCTCTTTGCTCTCATTCCTGTTCAGGCTTATCTCCCTGAATGCTAATTATCACAGAAGGCATGTAATCTAGGCTACTCTTAACAATGGTCACATTAAGCATGGTTCTCTGAGCTGTCACTGTGACCCCAGAAGAATGGAAGATCTGTTTTAATAATATTCTAGCTTTCTGAATAGCTAGTGAATCATAGAGCCTCTGAGTGGAAAGGGGACCTCCGAGCTGTTGTTCTAAACCATGTCTTTACAGGAATCTTCCCTGTAACAAAGGGATCATTCAACTGCCACTTGAAAATCTCCATCAAGGGAAGAATTCTGCCATCTCCATCTCAGGAGGTGACTGCTGTCTTTCAGACAACTCTAACTGTTAGTAGTGTTGCTTAGTATAAGCTGAATTCTTCCTCTCTGAATTCTTGCCTCTTCTTTCTATTCTGGCCCTCTGTAACCAAACAGATGTCCCTTCTAGATGGCCTGATCTGTGCTCTCCTCATTTTTACTTCTCTTTCTGGGGACGTTAGCTCATGGCATCTGGACTTACATCCTCACACCATGGCAGTCATTTTCCAGAGAAAATCCAAATGAGTTCCAAGTTCAACTTTTAAACTTCTGCTTGGAAAGACCATTCAAAAAATTCAACCTTTCTTCCAAACTTGAAATTAATTTTGTGAAACCAGTGGTTGGTTTTTATTGACCTCTTATGTCTCAGGTTCACAAGCAATACAACTGATCTGGGGGTATATTAACAGATATTGTCTATGTCTGCTTTAATTGCCTCTACTTCAAATTTCTGATGTTTTGTTACCACTTCCCTTGTAAGCACACAATGTACAAAATTTAAGGAAGAAAAAGCCTATTTATTTATGTAGTACATTCTCTGGATTTTTCTTTCTTTCATGACAGGTTGCATCCCTAGAGGGCAGCTACTCCATCTCCCCTTAAGCTTCTAGAGGGGAGGGAAGGGGAATCCTAGGGGATAGGGTTATCTTTTTAATTCTATAACTTAATGAGCCCCCACTAGTGGGGCTCATATCAATTATTCAGCCATGTTTAATTAACTTTTAGAGAAGGTTATTTTAAAAGGAGATATAGTAAAAAGAATTAGCATAAAACATCTCTCTAAAAGCCCATGACGTAATCTCTTTTGAGTACAAAATACTCAAGGGGGATTGACTTTAGAGAGAAATCATAATGAACGGTATAATTTACAGCTTCTAGAAGATTCTCCCCCACTCCCAGAATCATGAAGATGTTCCCTTGAGGTAGCATAGCTTGTTTGCTCCATTCCTTGTAGATTCTTGAAACTTGCATTGCTTCAGTGTATCTTGTTTATCCCTATTCTTCCAAGGTAGATAATGTATCAGCTGTACCACAGTCACTGCTAGGACTAGGATGCTGATGAAGGTTATGAAATCCTCAAACTCTCTGAAGTTCCACAGGTCCTCCTATGGTCAAAGTTGGGGAAGAAGGAAGCTGAGGGATCCTCCTTCCTATCTCCAAGCAGTTCCCTCTTGGGGGCTTGGCTATAGAGTTTCCATGATCAAACTGCTAGATACTCAGATCCCCAATTCCAATATAGCTCAGTGACTTTATGCAAGCACATATGCTTTAGGGGGCACAGTCTCTCAACCAATTGAAACAGACTTCCTGTCACACCTAGTTGGAATGACTTTGATGGATTCAAAGATTGTGTCCAAGCCTTGTTCCTACCCACGATTGATTTAATACAACGATATTCTCACCTGAGAAAGGAATCAAGGTATAGTATAGTACCTAGTCAGTTACTTTAGGGGTGCTAAAGTAGGGGCACTTTGTTTGTTATCCAGATCAATTATTGAAAGTCTTTCACTTACATACAAAAGAAATTAAATTCAGTTCTTTCTGCAACACATGAACAATATTTACGTCCACCCTTCCCCAGAGATCTGAAGGGTCCTCAATCACTGAATATCATACCCTAGATACATATCCCAGCTTTTACTACACCTCTCTACAACTCTCAAATGATGGTGTCCATCGCCATTCCTACATTGTTTTTGCACAGTGTGATTCCTTTGCCTTGCTCTTTTTGTAATTCTAGGCAACACTTAGCAAAGGTTTTGATTCCTGATTTCCAGATCCAACTATCTACTGGATGTCTTCACTGTGGTGGGACTGTGGTACCTCAGATGTAGAACTGAAGAGATTTCAGATGCCATCTGACCTAACCCCTTCCAGGATCATTGTGGGCTCACGGATTTAGAATTGGAAGGGAATTGAAGAGGTTATTTCATTCAATCCCTTCATTTGATATATGAGGAAAATTGAGTCCCAGGGAAGTTAAGGATTTGCTCACAGTCATACAGGGAGTAAGCACCAGCATAAGACTTGGATCTAGATCCTGACTTCAAAGGCAATTATTTTTCCACTCTTCCATATTACATCCTCAGTCTGCTGGAAATATAATTCATTCTATTTCTTCTTAAGCCCAACTCTCCTCTTTACTTCCTTTGTACCACTGGTGTTCTAGTCATCCAAGTGTTCCTCGGAGTCATTCTTGACTCTCCACTCTCATCACTGACCACATCTGAGCGTTATATTGCCACAGAGTTGCATGAAACCATTATCTTCTTTCTTTGTTCACACCACAAGCATTCTTATTCAGGCTCTTATCAACATTTACCTGGATAGCTTCAGTATGGTTACCTGTGTCTAGGCTCTCTCCTTTCTAGTCTGTACTTTACATAGCTGCCAAATTTATATTTCTAAAGCATCACATCACTCCTCTGGTCAAGATACCTCTGTGACTTCCTGTTCCTCTAGGGTAAAGTACTCATTTTTCTGTTTGTCGCTTTCGAGCTGGTGTCTTTGTCGTTAACATTGAATTGGATCAAAGTTAATTGGTAATTGGTTTGACAGCCTATGTCTCTGAGTGTTCTCCACCAATGCCATCACTTCTGATTGATCTAGAAGCTGGAAAAATGCTCTAACTTCTCAGTTTTTATTTCAGGTGTATGAGTCACTCTGAGTTCAGCAGGGTGGAATCAGCCAATTCTCAGACCTTTTCTCTTTGACGTCCAGGGAGGGCCTTCCCATTCACCCTCTTTCATTAAGGGGACAAGCTAACAGTTCCTAGGACATCGACATTTTTCCTCTCTGAATTTCATCCCCTTGAATTTGTTCCACTGTTGTGGGCTGTCCAGATCATTTTTCTTCTGACTTTGTCATCCCCAGGGTTAACTGTATCTTTACATTATCTGTACACATGGCAAGGCTCTTTCTATGCTTTCATGCAAGTTGTTCAATGAAATGTTGATCAGTACAAGATCCAAAAGAGGTAGGTCCCTGGGGAGTAACATGAGAGATCTGTTCCAAGATGACAATGGCTCATAATGCTATCTCTTTAGGCTCCTTCTTTCTACTGATTCTGAATTTACCTAACTGTTCCATCCTCCAGTCGATATCTCTCCATCTTGAGTAGAAAGACACTTTATTAGCTCTTTTAGAAATCAGTCAGTCAATAAATATTTACACATCAAGAACCTATGAAGCTCCAAGCATTATGTTGTGTGCTGCAGAGACAAAGAACAGAATGAAAAGGAGTTGGAAGATATTTTTGGAATATCTGGTATCTAAACTATGTTCAAGCTAATTCAGTCTCTCTTTTTAAAGTTTTTGCTTCATTACAATCAGACAGAAAATGAGGATTTAAGAGAGGAATTAACGGTAAGCACTATGTGACTTTTTACAAGTCACTTAATTTCTCTGGGCCTCAGTTTCCTCATCTGGAAAATGACAGGCATCACTATAACCTCTCTAACGTTTGTTCCTGTTCTAAATCCTATGAACTTGTGATCTTCAAGCTGAGTCATGACAGGAGACAGTTTTGAATGACTTTTCCTTTCCTGAAAGCTACATAAAATCTATTTGTAAGGTAGTTACCAGATGGGTTCTGAAAATAGGTTCTTATGAACCCTATTTCCTCAATCTCTTTCAGTGGTTGAAGCAACACTTGGCAGTGACATTGGGTGGATTTCTTCATGAATAAATAAGAAAGGTCAGATTAGCAAATTTGACTTCAGGTTAGAGCAAAGACCCTTTGGGACAATAAGAAATTTGGGACCAGGAAATAAACATGGCAGTTTCTACCTTCATGCCAAAGGATGACTTGCCAATCTCTTGCCCTTATACCTTTCTCACTTGCTGCCGTTGATCTTTTCTAGGACAGGCAGAATTCTAGGTAATGGAACAAATTTAAAACCAACCAACCAAAAAACCTGGGAAAAAGTCCTGAGTTTGTAAATGGTAAAAGCAAATGGTTTTGAGCTGACTGTAAGGAAATTCTGATCGCTAGGACTGAAGGTCTAAATCTGTCCAGAACAAAACACAACAACAACAACACAAAACTTCAAAAGTTCAAAGAACATGAGAGGAGTACCTGATAATCAGGTGGGCCTGGTCATTGAGGAAACACCCACGGAAGGTACACAGGACTGGCCGATGTGGATGGGTCATGACCTGTAATGTTGGAATGAGGACACCCACCATGACCTCAGGCACTGATGCATCGGAGGATTCAAGTCAGGAAATGCCTGTCACAATAGTGACCCTCCTTTGTCTTTGACCCTGGCTGCTGGCTTCTGATTTATCCATGCTCATTCATTTGACTTTAAAAGAATTACTTCAAGCATCACGATCTTTTTAGGAGCTTGTTTAATACAGTTCTGAGGTAAATGAAGGGCTATTTTGAGAGAAAGAAATCAGATTTGTTTTGTTTAGTTGCAGAGGGCAGAATGGAGAGTGATGCATTAAGTTTACAAGGAGAAAAATGTAGGCCTGCTATCAGAAAGGACTTCCTAAAAATTAGAACCGGGGGCTGCCTCAGTATCCAGGGGACTCCTCTTCTTGAGAATCTCCTCCCTGCTCTTGGATTATTAGATAAGAAGTGCTTCTTTACAGCTTACATTTTCATAATGCTTAAAGGTTTGCAAAGCATTTTAATTGGGTGTTTGCCTTTGAACCCCCACAATACTCTCTCAAGGCTAATCATTCCCATCTGACAGAAATTCACAGAGGTTGCCATTGTCCAGGGTTATAGAGAGAGTATCAGAGGTAGAACTCAAACGTGGATCTTTGTGATTCCTCGTCCAGGACTCTATCAGCTATAGGACTAGATGTCTCCCCCACAGGTCCCTTCCAACTGAGATTTTTATGATTCTCCTTCAGTAATGCTGTGGTCTGACATCAGTAAGCATGGGCATCTCCTGTTATCAGTCAATCAATAAACATTAATGAAGGGACTATATGTCAGGTAATAAAGTGCTATCAGTACAGAGACAAAATGAGACCTTCCTGCCCTCAAAACTGTCTTAATACAGCAATGTAGTTGGAGATACAATCTACAATAGCAACTGTAATAGTAGTAGTAGTAGTAACTAGTATTTATATAGTACTTTAAGATTTTCAAAGTGCTTTACAAATACCTCATTTTATTCTCATAACAATATCGGGAGGTAAGTACTACGGTTATCCTCATTTTTACAAATGAGGAACCTGAGGCAGAAAGAGGTTCTGACTTGCTCAGGGTGAAACAGCTAGGGACTGGATTTGAGCTCACATCTTTTTGATTATAAGTCCTGTGCTCTCTCCATGGAGCTACCTATCAATAGCCAATTGCCCAGGGAACCTGGAGAAGACTTGGGTGAAACCAGGGGATGGATGGATACCTGTTTCCTCTGACTGTATGACCTCTTCTATAATGGCTTAAGGGAAAATGCGTTGTCTCTGTAGTCACAGTTTGACTTTCCTGTTTATATTGCCTAGGTGACCTTGGGCAAGTCATTCAATTTCCTTAGCTTCAGTTTCCTCATCTGTAAAATGAGGGAGTCAGACTAGTTGCACTTGGAGGCTGATCGAATTCCCAGTCTACAACCTTAGGATTGCCTTCCTCAGTAGGACTTCTTATGTTTTGGACTTTAGACTCTACTTCACCTTTTTATTCCCTTTTCTGTTTATCTTTTCTTTGGAGCAAGTGCTTCCACAACTGGCACAGCCTCCATGCAGGCAACCTTCTCTGGTGAGTAGCACAGGAACATATGATTATGTAATATCGGCTCCAGTGAGGATTTGAAGAAATCATTTCCATGTGGGCTGTGCTCCTCCAGCCCACATAGCTAAATCACTGGCAGTGCACATTTTAAAGCTCATTTTGCTGCTCCTCCAAGGTGATCAAGCACTATGTTCTCTCTTTCCGCTCTCTACAATGTGCTCTCTCACATCTGGAAGGCTTAGGTACCTGCAATGAAGGGTATCTGCCAGGCAGTCCTGCCCAAGGGTTCCCTGAGGGCAGGCAGTCTTCATCAATCATGTGAGTGGAGCTGGGGAGAAGGAGCACAAAATTCCCAAACTGAACATAAATTGTAATCGAGTGATGACTCTTGTTTTATTATGGAGTTTATTATGGAGGTGAAATTACAGCAATCACAGGAGCTCAAAAGAAAACATTCGGGAATAATGTTGCTCCTTGTATTGCAGTAGCGATGCAGCTTGCCTATTATCAAGGAGGGAGGGGAGTATGACCTCCAGCATCTCTCCTCCCCTCGCCCCAGCAGGCATGGGACTGATGTCTGAAATAAGTGGGGTGGAGGATGTAGTCATGGCTGCAGAAAAAGACAGAAACAAAGCTCCACTATTGGCATCTGCTTCTTTGTTTGTTTGGAAAGATGAGGGTGTCAGAGACAAGGCAGCAGAGGCTCTAGGGGGAGTGGAGTGGGAGGGAGAGATCCAGCCTGCACCCAAAGCCATTGAACTCTTCAGTTTGCCTTCTTACTAGAATGTTCTTCTCATTGTTTCAGTGGAGTTCAGATAGAGAATATTCTAGGTATAACATTTAATAAATGAGGAAACTGAGACTCAGATATTGAGACTTGTTTGGGATCACACACTACATGAGTGTCTGAATCAGGATTTGAACTCAGGTCATCCTAACTTCAAATGCAGTGCTCCTTCCTTTACTTCCTACTGGCTAGATCTTGTCTTTTTGACCACCATGAGTGCTGTAGCGGTGGGGCCTGGTAGGTGTTGACCAACATCTAGGTAGTCCTTTCTGTGTATTATCTCATCTGAGTCTCACCACAGCCCTGCCAGGCCAGGAAGCCAGGTGCCAGCATTCCTATTTTGCCAAGATGGGGGGCAGAGAGGTCTAGCACAGAGCCCCATGGCTAGCAAATGTCTGATGTGGGACATTAACTCAGTTCTATTATCTTTCTAGTCTATCAATCTCGCCTAACATGTCTATGATCAGATTTCTACCTGGAATTGACCTTTGAGGTTATCTAGTACAAACTTTTCATTTTACAGAGGAAGAAACAGGTTTAGAGACAATAAATGACTTGCCCAAGGGCACATGGATTATAACTGTTAGAAGTGAGACTTGTGCCCAGGTCTTCCTGACTACCAGTCCAGAATTGTCACTATGGACAATGTCATCTGGAGGTGGAAGGAGTCTTTGATAGCATCTTATCTAATCTGCTCATTTTACAGAGGAAGAAACTGAGGCCTAGAGAATTCTAGTGACATAAGATTATAGAACCATAGATTTAGAGATGTAAGGGACCTTAGAAATCATCTAGTCCAATTCCTTCTTTACAGAGAGGGAAACTGAGACCTAGAAAACTGAACTGATTTTGTCAAGGTCCTGTGGGAAGCAAGAAACACAGCTGGTCTTTGAACCCAAGTCTTCTGAGTACGTGCTGCTTCCTGTGTGAGAGGAAGGACGTAACAAAGGCTTGTTGACCAAAGTATAAGAAGGCTGTTTTCTTCTTGTGCTGCAGGAGAAAAAAAAGCCTGAATTGAGTTTCTGGGGCTGAGGTGGTTTATTTGCTGGCATCCTCTGAAATATTCCCAATGTTTCTAGACCTTCTTTTTGACCTATGGCACCAGACCTTGCCCATAACATTGTTTATATTCATGTCAGGCTAAGGACTATTCAGAGAGGGAATGCTGACAGTAATAGCAATTTGATATGTCTCATCTAACGTTTTCTAACATCTAACAAAAGGCACTTGAAGGCCATTTACTTTACTGTTCCCCAGGTAAGATCCTGGTGCCTTGTGCATTTGGGTTTGCCTTCTCCTCTTAGCATTGAGAGGATCTGGCAGTGTCTACCACATTTTTGGGGTGCCAAAGGTACTTCTGAACATGATGTTCTGATGATGTTTAATGACCACCTGAAAGAGATCCTGGGCTTTTGGAAGGAATTACCTGTAGAATACAAGCTTGAGCAGCCCCTCTTTATTGTCCATGGTAGACTGTGACTCTTACCTTGGAAGACTAACCTTATCAAGGTAAATGGCATGTATAATATCATTGTCTTTATATTGATGGATTTGGGTGTTCTATCAATTTTCAAATACCATCCTTTAAGTGACTCTAGGGTACTGGGATTCAGTGCTCTCCAGAACCTTGGACAGCTTCAAGTCTAACCACCCTCATTTTACAGTTGAGGAAAGGGAGTGACAACCCAAGGTCAAACAGATAGTAAGTGACAGAGCCAAGATTCTATCCCAGGTCTTCTAGCTCCCAATTCAGTGTTTTTTCCATCCCCTCCCATTAATGGAATACTCTGACCCACACTGATGCCCCCCTTCTTGTAGTTGATCTCAAACATCATCTAGTGACAGCCACAGTTCATTACTTAATTATTCTCTTAATTGATTCTTGTGTGTTAGCATTATCTCTCTAAATCTTCCGTAAGCTCTGTACTGCTTGGTCACTCCTCTACTGGCTCTCAAAGTGTGGGTCAGAATTCTCAAGACATTTTGTGGGCGTCTGTGAGGTCAAAGCTATTTTCAAATTAATTCTAAGATTATTAATTTCCACTGTGACAGCTCTAACACATATAAATAAAAACTCATTGGAGGGTCCTCAGTCTCTTTTAAGCCTATAATGTGGTGCCAAAACCCAAAAGTTTGAGAACCATTGCTGTCCAGGGAGGATTGATTGGTAATTGCCCAGTGTCTGTGGACTGGTGCTGGAAGCAATGGAAAGTAGATCAGTGATGGTGCAGGAAAATGGAGATAGATCAGAAGGAGATTTGAAATTTTTTTCATCAGAATCCTTGTTTTACAATATGATTCAGGAACATTAAGTGCTTATTGTGTTTATAGCACTATGCTAGACACTGAGAATTAAAGAAAGTTTGACAACTCAAGTAGCATCAAGAAATCCTTCTCTGTCCCTTAATTAGTCACATTTTTATGTATTAGCACACCGAGTGAAATTAACCCTAATTTCCTACCAATTTTCCACACTGAGAATAAAGCCATTTGCCAAGGAGGACACAAAATTGTAAATGACCCCAGTGGCTTGGCAGTAGTTAGTGTGTTAGAGAGGAACCTGAGACCTGAAAGGCACACCCTTGTCTTCTGGTGATCCCAAAGATTCCAAGGCAAGGTTTGGAAAATCTGCAAGGAAACCATGGATTTCCATTACAAAAAGGATTCTTTCAAAAGTGTGAATTTGGTCCAATTATTTTGACTGTGTATGTACTTCTTTTGACTCTTCTTTGTTTTTTTTAGATACTTGGGAAATGTGACTATTGAAGCCTCCCTCACTTTCAATTTTCTGCTTGTAATGTTCTTAACATCCGTAACATGGGACTGAAAAGGAAGACTTTTCCAACAGGAAAATTATCAGGATGATAATAGACCAAATATAATTTATGAAGAAGTTTGAAAAGGGACCCATTAAATTTACCCAGAGATGGAGACTTCTTTCAGTTCTGTTCCCATAAATAAGCATTTATTAAGTGCTTACTATGTGCTAGATGCAAGGGATACAGAGAAAGAAACTAAATAGACTCTACCCTCAGGAAGCTCATATTCTACTGGGGAGACATAGCATGTGTCCAGTTAAGTAAAGAAAAGGAAATTTAAGAGGGGAGACATCACTAAATGGAGATCAGGGCAAGTTTCCCAGAAGAGGTAATACCTGAACTGCACTTTGAAAGAAGGTAGAGATTTGGAGAGTTAGAATGAAGACAAGGTTGGAGTAGGAGGGGAAGTTTCTATAAAGGCATGGAAACTGGAGATCAAATGTCAGATTCTGGAAAAACTCAACTGTCCACTTGGGTAATCTAATATGAAATAAAAGAGGTAAGTTGGATACAGATTATAGAGGATCATATTTTGAAGTATAAAATACTTTTTGTTTACTCATTTCAAGTTGAAGTCAACTAGAGGCAAAAACGGGGCATTGCAGAGCGCTAGGCCCGGAGTCAGGAATATCCAAGTTCAAGTCTGGATTCAGATATTTATTAACTAACTCTGTTACCCTGGGCAAGTCACTGAATCTCTGATTGCCTCAGTTTCCTCATCATAAAATGAAATAATAAAATCATGTACCCCCCAGGGTAGTTGTGAGGATCCAATGAGATCTTTATAGAGTGCATAACCCAGTGTCTGGTACATAACAGGTGATTATTAAGTGCTTGGTTCCTCCCTTCCTTTCATTCTTGAAGGTCATCTGCCATTACTACATTTTCCTAATGAGTTAAGTGAGTTCACTGTCAGATATTTCACACACATGCACACACACGAGTCAAGATACAGAACAGATTTTAAACATATAGAATTAGAACTTCTTCATGTAAAGTGATAAAAATATGGAACCTTTATAGCTTTTTATGAGTAGTTTGCAAGATTTGCTTTTTTTTTTTTAAATCACCATTTTCTAGCTTCTACCATACTCTTTCTCTAGTTCTGAGGCAAAAAGTTTTGCCATACACATACATAGATGAGAGAAAGTTTGATATGGCTAGATTTGAGGAGAGAGGATTTTAAAGGATTGAGATAAAGGATGAAATTTTACAAGGACAGCCAGCTCAAGGATGGACGTTCAATAAAGAAATTCTGAGGGCACCAAAAAAAAAAATAATTCGAGAAGAGTTGTCTGAAAAACCAATGTGGATGCACAAGGAGCTCACCAATCAACTTAGATTTTTAAAGGATATATTCATAAAATAATAATAATATTCATGTAATCCTTTTAGGTTTAAAATTCACTTTCATATCTCATGTGACCCTCAAAACAATCCTGCTAGGTAGATACCATTCCGTTTTACAGATTTTACAGAAGTCAAGAGACTCAAATGAACTTCTCTTCAAGGTTATACAACTAGAAAAATTTAGGGGTAGAATTTGAACTCATTTCTTTCCAACTCTAGATCCAATAAGCTTTTTCCATTATATGCCTTTGCTGCTTAGGAAAATGTCGGGTAGATAACAAAATATAAATTCCAAATCTCCTTCTTCTAAGAATGAAACTAAGAATGAACCGAGCCTTAAAAGAAATGGTAAGGATAACAGAAAGGTTTTTTTCAAACAATATTTGGGAAAAGAGGAGGATTTTAAAAGGAACAGGACCAGGACAGATGCTCAGGTTCAGTGGGAGGATGATGGCAGATGTTCAGGAGGAGGCCCAGCTGCTTCCCTGCCAGTGGGGAGCGGATACCCAAGATAAATACAGGAACAATAGGAAGGCCCCCAGCTGTCCGGTGAATTCACCTGGCCCACAGAAAGTTGAACCTTAGGTACTCAAAAACTGGTGGATGTTTTTGCTGAGTAAAAATCAGGGCTCTTCAAAAGATTGTTGGGAAAATAGAGGGGCTGCTGAAATCGAGAAAGTTATTTTTTCTACTTTCCCGTAATGTGAGAGAATAAAGTCTACAAACCATGGGCCAATGAGCATGACTTAATTTTCCAAGAGTGTTAAAGCATATAATTAAAGGAATATTTATTTAACATCTATAAAAGGAAAGGTTGGCCACAGAAAGGTTACACAGAACAGTCATGTCAGACTAACCTTGTTTTTTTTTTTCCTTTTTCAGAGTGTTACTAGACAGGTATATCAGGGGAAAAAGTTCATTGCTTAACAAACTCTCTTATGCTTGTCTTAAGGAAATGATAGAAACATGTGGGTTAGACAAGAGTATTTCGATGATGCAGACCTAGTTAAATAGCCAGATCCTCCGAGTTGTTATTGATAGTTTGAGCTATCATGTAGGAAAGTCTTCAAGCATTTCAGAGATGTGTGAGTGGAGATCAGGGCTGAGGGAGAGATTAGGACTGGATAAGGAGATTGGAGCCTCATCAGCATGAGATAATAACTGAGCTGATGAAATCACCAAGTGAAGTAGCATAGAGAGAGAAAAAAAGACAGCTAGGGATAGAGGACAATCACTTTGAGGATGGACTGGAGTGAGGAGAACCTTGAGGTAGGCAGACCCCCCAATAAGTTATCGCAACAGCCCAGGCATGAGGGAATGAGGGCCCATACTAGGACAAGGGCAGCATCAGAGAAGAGAATGGATTGGAGAGATGCTGCAGAGGTGAAATCAACAGGCCTTAGCAACAGCTTGGGTGTGTGTGTGTGTGTGTGTGTGTGTGTGTGTGTGATAGTGGAGTCCAGAATGAAGCTAGCTGTGGCCCTGGGGGTCTGGGAGGATGGTGTGCTGTCTACAATAATAGTAGGGAAGGCAAGAGAGAGGAAGTTTTAAGGGAAATGATTATGAGTTTAGTTTTGGGCATGTTGAGTTTGAGATGCCCATTGGATATCCAGCTCCAAATGTCTGAAAGACAGCTGGATGTTCAAGACTGGAGATCGGTAGAATGGTTAGCATCCAGTAGCATGTTCCTTGTTCTTAAAATCCCCAGCCCTCAGCGCAGTGCCTGCCTGGAGTCTAAGTGCTTAATCAATGCATATGGATTAATCTAACTCATAGATCCTCTCCTTCCCCACACTGCCCACTCTGCTTACCTATCTCCTTCACAGTTTCCTGATGCCTTTAGAAATTATGTCCCACAGTTTGAAGGGAATTAAAAATAATTTTCAGAGCCAATCTGCTGTAAAAAGTTAAGTGTATCCGAAGGAAAGACAGAGGGCTTAGCTTAAAAGATTGACAAGTATGCATGAAGACTTCTGTAGAAAGACTCCTTTTGAGCATAAGAACTATGGAGCTACTAGACGTCTCCCCCAGGAGAAAAGCAATAAATCAGTCAACAAGCATTTATTAAGCTTCTACTGTATTTCAGGCATTTTGCTTTCACTAGGGATGCAAGTATGGAGAATGAAATAATCCACATCCAGAGGCATACGTATTTGTCTTCCCCACTAGAATATGAATTCCATGAGAGTGGGGATTTCTTTATGACCTGGATAAAGATCTACCAAAGGAGACTGGAAGTGGGAGAGAGTTTGTCAAGAGAAAGTATATCTAGGAGGAAGAGATGGACTATGGGGAAAAATCCATCAGATTTGGTAATTACAAAATAATTGATGATTTTGTGGTCAACAGTTACAGTTAACCACTAAGGTGAGAAGTCAAATTGCAAGAGAATCATAGCAAACAACTATCAGATGGTAGGAGAGAGCAGCAGTAGCTCTGGAGATGGCCTGCTGCTGGCTAACACTACGACCAAAGGGTCATATAGTTCCTACAGCATTTGAGACCTGACTGTCCTGGCCAAATCTGGCCTCCATGTAGTAAATAATGGGATACAACATTTAGAACTGGTATGGACCTTGGAGGTTAACTAGTTGAAATCCCTCAGTTTATAGGTGAAGAAACTGAGGCAGCCCAGTGAGGAGAAATTACTTGTCCTAAATCACATAGATGCCAATGACAGAAGCAAGATTTGAACCCAGGGCCTCAGATTATAAAATCGGCATCCATCATGTTGGGGAGAAGGTCTATGGGAAGATGTAGACAATAATCACATTACAATATGCATTCATGACGCCTCCATATGGGACAGAGACACGTGTTTTCCTTATGTTTGTCACCTACATTTATGTTGGCTTATTATATACATCTCCTGAGTATGCATACTTCTTTCACAGGTTATGAGGTAACCTGAGAAAGTGTGATGCAAGGGTATGGAGGAGGAGAAATCTTATTTCTTAATTTGAATTCTTTTATTAAGTACATTTTTCTTTTAACTAATGCCCCATTTTGATTGGTTTAGTACAATTGAACATACTGGTGAGGATTCATGAATTAAATTTTAGAGTGGGGACTAAAGCACAGATATCTTCAAACCTGGGGTAGCTTTCGGGAGGTCCACATATGAAGAGAAGGATGTAGGCAATATATGTTGTATCACTGGGAAAGTATTGTTTAAAAATTGGGTTTAGTGTCAGGAACTAATAGTGTAATTGAAAACATGGTTCTGTTGCTGAGATGCATTGGTTGTCTCCCCTCTTATTTAATGCCCCTTGTCCATTGGTAGCACCTGTGTTAATAGACTGACCCAGTTGGCTCCCCATTTTGCTGCATTTCATGGTCTGCACCGTGTACTTTCTTTATCCATTTGGTTTTTTCTTTGCAGGTTATTAAGATGATATCTTTTGAGTGGCCATGGAGCCCATTGAAGGGACTTTATAGTCTTCTGTGACTGGTTACATTCAGCATACCCAGTCATTTATGTAGAATTGACTTGGATACTTCCATATTCTTATGATCTCACTGATGTGGATCCTACTTCCCAAAATGCAAGTTGAAGCCCATGCACGCTTCATCTCATGTGATTATTGTCTATAGTCTTCTATAGAGCACCTACCCAATATGATGGATGCTGAATTTATAATCTGAAGTCCTAAGTCCAAGTCTTGGTTCTGCCATTTACATCTCTGTATCTTAGGAAAAATAATTTCTCCTTTCTCTGCTGCTTCAGTTTTTTCAACTACAAACAAAGGGATTTTTTTTTTGCAATAGAAAAATGATTTATTTTGGCTCCTTCCATGCATCTTAATTGTTCAGGGAACACAGTCTCACATAAAATCACTGACTTTGAAAGCTACACTTAAAATAAAAAAGGGTCAAGGCAAAGCTGATCCCCTAGATAGAGTTATCATCCTGGAGGCTCCAGCTCCTTGAATTTACTTATGCACATCTTCATCAGAAGTTCATCCTGAACTGGTAAAATTTACAAATGGACTTGTAGGAAATAAGGAAATACTTTATTCAATACTTTCATCATACAAAATCATATAAAAAAAGGGGAGGGAAAACAAAGAGGACAGATGTGATTATTTAACATGAATGGTGCTGGTGCGGTCAAAATAGAAAAACAGTGGCGTTCTTACTCTCATTATTATAAACTGGTCACATCAGTGAGACCAAGAGGATGTTTTCCAAAACATGGACAAAAACCATCTGCCTTTTTACACCAGACCTTTCTTTAGGTCATGCTCACACCCAGTCAATCCATGTTCCACGTTCTGTCCCGGAGGGCAGAATGACCTTTGAAATGCCATTAAAAGGAGCAGATCCAGTTACCATTGTGGCTTCACAGAAACTCTACCCCAGCAGAGAGCCCAGCAGCTTCATTTTCATGAACACTCTTGCCATGAAGAAACTCAAAAAGACTCTGATGAAACTAATGAAGAGAAGAAGAAACCTATTGAGCTTGGGAATATTTGGTGCATCAGATCAGTCTAGATTATGAAACCTAAACCTCCCATTGTAAACAGGAAACTGGATGCAAGTCCTTCCATAATATATTGTCCATTTGCTCTATATGCCAGGAAAGCAACTGGTCTCTGATGCCTATGTTCATCTGTCATAGATCCAACGCTCAGAGGTTCCACAATGACATCATAAATTATTCCTCCAGTGATGAGGAAATAAAACATCACCACCAGGGTGTACGCCGTCATGACTGACAGGATGTGGGCCCATGGTGGTTTCTTCAGCTTCAGATTGGGACACTTGGGGACCATGAAGGGCACCTGGTACAACATCTCCATGGCAGTGGCAGCAATGTCCGATGGCCCTCGAGCTCTTCACTCCGTGGTTCTGGAGCTCAGGGATTTGTACTCAATAAACTCCAAGGTCCCTTCTCATTCTTAGTTTTTGATTCCATATTCTAATCTTTCTGCATTTTGTGGACTTCATTGCATCTCTTATCCCTCATTTTGGTAACTTGATCCTCCTATCATTCCCCTTTGTCCCCATCATGTGTTTTCTCAGAGTTGTTGTTTATTTTGCTTCTTGGTACATCCCCAATCAGAAAAATTGTAGAGATATTATTTTCTTTAACTTGTCACAAGATGATATGAAGATGTCATGACCAAAATTAGGTCTCAGTGGTTTCTTGACCACCATGTTGTGGGCTCTAATTTTAGATAGACTTGCCTGCCAAATGGATGACCTTTGACTGAGTGAGATATTGCCATAGTAACAAAGTTGGCAAATTATTGATGTGGACAGTTTGTTTTCCTCTTTGTAGAAAACTGAAGATCTACTTTTGGAACATGGATTCCTGGCCATTTTGGTATCATAGGCCCCTTCAACTGTCAGCATAGTGAAGCCTTTGGAATTCTCAGGATTACATTTTTAAGGGCATAAAAGAAAATGCTCAAGGTTTCAAAGGAAACCAATTATACTTGAATATAGTTACCAAAATATTTTAAAATCACTCCAACAATTTCCCAGAGTCCAACTTGAGAACCCTTGTTTTAGAACAATTCTTGAGAAAGATCAAGTAGGAGAGGGAGCTGGATCATTGAGGCAACAAGGCAGTATGGCCAGAGTGGGCTGGGACCCCCAAATCCCTTTTCTCCCAAGTGTCTTTTGTGCTCTGCTTGTACCCATTCATTAGGGAGGAAGGCTAGAGGCTTCATCTAAATGCATATAAGTACCTATTTCCTTCCCCACTCTATAGCTTGTGCATGTACATGCATGTATGTGTGTATGTATATTCACAGTTAAATCTTGCAAGCAAATTGCCTGAGTTTAAAGTGTATTTGATCCGTTTGTCAATCAACAACCACGTATTATATACCTACTATGTCTCAAGCTCTGTGCTAGCATTGGAGATATGAAAAAAAATGAAAGATTTCCCACTCATCAGAATCTTATAGCCACCAGAGACAACACATGCATTCATATATAAATACCACATATATGTGTATATATATACATATGTGTGTGTATGTATGTGCATTTACAATACAAAAAATATTTTTTTGGAGGTGGGAGGCAGTAGGAGCTCAGGGGATCAAGGATAAGTTCATATCTTGTGTGGCATTTGAGCTGAGCCTTGAAGGATGTAATAAGAGTTGGAGGTGAAGAGGGAGTTCATGCCAGACATGCAGCATGTCTAGATAAAGGCATGGGGAAGGGAATTGGAGGGTCGTGAATGAGCAAGGCACCAGTGTGTCTAGACACAGAATGGTGAGGGTATTAATGGCTACTGAGGCTGGAGAGGTAGATTAGGCTTATCTTGGAAATGTTTTAAAAGTTGAATATGTGAACAGGAAGCTATGATAGTTTTTTTAATGGGAAAGTGCCATGGTTAGAGCAGCACTCTTGGAATCAGAGCTGCTGCTACCTTGAGACTCTGAGGGACCCACTCCATCATAGGCTTTGTCATTGTGCCTTTAGCACATAGCATGGTTTCTGGTCCACAGAATGTGTCTAACATATGATTATTGAATGAATGAATGGATCTGTTCATGTGAATTTAAATCTGTAGAGCTCCATGGAGGGGAATAATCCATATCCACACCTAATTTCATAGGCTCATGCATGTGGAGCTGGGAGAGACTTCAGAGATCATTTTATTTTACAAATGAGAAAACTGAATCTGGTTTAGGTTAAGGAATGCGCCCAAGATTTCACAGATAGTGAATGGCAGACTTGAGATTTGATCCCATTGACTCTGATTGCAAATTCGAAACTGTTTATATTGTGCCCTACTGCCTCCCTTATTACTCTTCTTTCCCTATTCATCATGGTAGCAGAGTGGTCATTAAACTATTGGTCCCATGAGACAAACAACTTCTTTAAAAATGGCAGTAAGGATCAACCTTGGTTCCAGAAAGCACCTGATGAAACATACTTCTCTCTTCTGGGAAGGAGGCTAGTGGTGCAACATGTTGTAGAGGCTTTCAGGTGGTCACTTAGTTGCATTTTGCTTAATTCCTTTATTATGAAGTTTCGCTTGGGGGCGCTTTTGAGACTATACTATATAAAAAAAGGCATTAATCACACTTTAAAAATAATAAATAATTCAATGTGTCAAGAAGGAGCAGAATTCCAGAGGATATAGTACAGCATCTGAAAGGGAATGAGGTGGGATGGGATTGTTTCCATTTGAGCATCAGTCCTGGAAGGGAAAGATTGAAAGCTTAGGAAACCAGAGCCTCAGAGTTGCTTCTGAGAGTCTGAAGATGAATGCTATAAGCAGGAAGTGGGAGAGCAGAACAGGGTAGGCAAAGTGGGGTAAAGGGTGGGAAGCTCCCCGGGCAAGAGTGACTTCTATGTAATTAAGAAGAGGTTAAAGAAATAAGACCAGGAAAGAGGATCACCAAAAAGTTAAGCAGACAAACAATAAAGGGGCAAAATTGAGATGAGGGAGAAATCAGGAAAAATAATCTAGAAAGATAAGCAAACATCCAAGCAGGCATCAGGGCAGTCTTTAACGGATACAGAACGAATACCAGCTGGGTCTGGTGGAAAGAATGGCTTGCCTTAGAATCCCTGGGAGGAAGGAATCTTGTAGGAATGTCTCCTAATGAGAAAATCCTAATGAGAAAGTAAAATAGTCAGAACTAATTACCATGCAGGATAGAGGAGATGTTAATTAGCATGTTCTGTGGGCTTTGGGATCTTGGTTTCTGACACTGCCTTCCCCACTGTTTTGCCCAGGACTAATATATTGTGAGATTGTTAGCATCATTCTGGTGTTGAGAATGAGAATCTCAAACACCTCCCAGGACCACAGTATCTCCTTCATCTTAAGGGTCTTAGGATCTTAGAGATTTTTGAATACAGGTGCATCATTTTATGGAGGAGGTGCTTAACATCTAGAGATTTGTCTGAGATCACTCAATTTTGGTGATCCTCATGGTATTACTTGCCTTTCCTTGGAAAAGTTAATAATGCCCCTCCTTCCCTTTCATTTCTCTCTTTATCAACAGGACTAGAATAAGAAATACATGCAACTCTGACTTTGTATCATGATAAGAATGATAAGCAAGTTTGTGGTTAGTGTTCCAACTCTCCCACATCTTCTCCAACATTTATCATCTTCCTGTTTTGTCATATTAGCCAATCAGATAGGTGTGATGTGGTACCTCAGAGTTGGTTTGATTTGCATCTCTCTCATCAATAGTAATTTAGAGCATTTTTTCATATGATTATAGATATCTTTAATTTCTTCCTCTGAAAACTGCCTGTTCATATCCTTTGACCATTTATCAATTGGGGAATGACTTGTATTCTTGTACATTTGACTCAGCTCTCTCTATATGTTAGAAATGAGGCCTTTATCACAGACACTAGTTGCAAAAATTCTTTCCCAGTTTTCTGCTTCCCTCCTACTCTTGGTTGCATTCAGTTTGTGCAAAAATTTTTCAGTTTAATGTTATCAAAATTATCCATTTTGCACTCCATAATGCTTTCTATCTCTTCTTTAGTCAATAATTCTTCCCTTTTCCATAAATCTGATAAATACACTATTCCTTGCTCCACTAATTTGTTTATAATATCAATCTTTATAGCTAAATCATGTCCCCATTTGGACTTTATTCTTGTGTACAGTGTTAGACATTGGTCTATGCCTAGTTTCCAGCACACTGTTATCCAGTTTTCCCAGCAACTTTTGTCAGACAGTGAGTTCTTATCCCAGAAGATGGGGTCCTTGGGTTTATCAAACAGTAGATTGCTATATTCATTGACTATTATGTCTTGAGTACCAAACATATTCCACTTGTCTACCTTTCTGTTTCTTAGCCAGTAACAAGTGGTTTTGATGATTGCTGCTTTGTGATACAATTTGAAATCTGGCTGAGCTAGGCCACCTTCCCTAGCATTTCTTTTCATTAGTCCCCTTGCTATTCTGAAACTTTTGTTCTTCCAGATGAATTTTGATGTTTTTTCTAGCTCTAGAAAATAATTATCAGATAGTTTGATTGGTATGACACTAAATAAGTAAATTGATTTAGGCAGAATTGTCATTTTTATTACATTGACTCAGCCACTGATGTTTTTCCATTTACTTAGATCTGACTTTATTTGTGTGAAAAGTGTTTTGTAATTGTGTTCATATAGACCCTGGATTTGTTTTGGCAGGTAGACTCCCAAATATTTTATAGTGTCTCCTCAAGATTTAAATGGGATTTCTCTTTCTGTCTCTTGCTATTGGGCTTTGATAGTAATAAATAAAAATGCAGAAAATTTGTGCAGGCTTATTTTGTAACCTGCAACTTTGCCAAAGTTGTTTATTATTTCAAGTAATTTTTTACTTGAATCTCTGAGATTCTCTAAATATATAATCATATCATCTTCAAGTGATAACTTAGTTTCTTCTTTGCCTATTCGAATTCCTTCAATTTCTTTATCTCGTCTAATTGCTACAGGTAATATTTCTAGTACCATATTGAATAATAGTGGTGATAATGGACATCCTTGTTTCACCCCTGATCTTATTGGAAATGCATCTAACTTATCTCCATTGTTTATAATGCTTGCTAAAGATTTTAGATAGATACTGCTTATTATTTTATGGAAAGTTGCCTTTATTCCTATTCTCTCTAGTGTTTTTAATAGGAATGGTGTTGTATTTTGTCAAAAGATTTTTCTGCATCTATTGAGATAATCATGTGGTTTCTGTTAGTTTTGTTGTTGATATGATTGATAATACTAAGATTTTTCCTAATATTGAACCAGCTCTGCATTCCTGGTATGAATCCTACCTGATTATAATATATTATTCTTGTGATAAGATGCTGTATTCTTTTTGTTAAAACCTTATTTAAATTTTTTGCATCTATATTCATTAGAGAAATTTTCTTTCTTTGTTTTGGCTATTCCTGGTATAGGTATCAAAACCATATTTGCATGATAGAAAGAATTTGGGAGAACTCCTTCTTCCCCAGTTTTCAAAAATAGTCTATATAGTATTGGAATTAACTGTTCTTTAAATGTTTGATAGAATTCACTTGTAAATCCATCTGGCCATGGATATTTTTTCCTAGGAAGTTCATTGATGGCTTGTTCAATTTCTTTTTCTGAGATGGGGTTGTTTAAGTATTCAATTTCCTCTTCTGTTAATCTGGGCAATTTGTATTTTTAAAAATACTCATAGACAATACTTAGATTGTCGAATTTATGGGCATAAATTTAGGCAAAGTAATTTCTAATCATAGTTTTAATTTTCTCCTCATTGGAGGTGAGTCACCCCTTTCATTTTTGATATTGGTAATTTGGTTTTCTTCTTTCTTTTTTAATCAAATTGACCAAAGGTTTATCAAATTTATTAGTTTTTTCATAAAACCAACTATTAGTTTTATTTATTAGTTCAATAGTTTTCTTAATTTCAATTTTTATTAATTTCCCCTTTAGTTTTCAGTATTTTTAATTTGATATTTACTTGGGAATTTTCAATTTGTTCTTTTTCTTGCTTTTTCAGCTGCATGCCCAAGTCATTGATCTACTCTTTCTCTCTTTTATTCATGTAGGCATTCAAAGATACAAGCTTCCCTTGAGAACTGCTTTTGCAGTATCCCATAAGATTTGGTAGGTTGTCTCATTACTAATATTCTCTTCAATGAAGTTGATTGTTTCTATGATTTCTTCTTTAACCCACTCCTTCTTTAGGATTAGATCATTTAGTTTCCAATTAATTTTTGGTTTATTTTTCCATGGACTTTTATTACATATAATTTTTATTGAATTATGATCTGAGAAGGATGCATTGACTATCTCTGCCTTTCTGAACAGGGTTGTGAAGCTTTTATGCCCTAGAACATGGTCAATTTTTGTATATGTGCCATGTACCATGAGAAAAAGGTATATTCCTTTCTATCCCCATTCAATTTTCTCCAGAGGTCTATTATATCTGTCTTATCCAGAGTTTTATTCACCTCCTTGACTTCTTTCTTGTTTATTTTGAGATTAGATTTATCAAGTTCAGAGAGGGAGAGGTTGAGGTCCCCTACTAGTATAGTTTTGCTGTCTATTTCTTCCTGCAACTCCCTCAACCTCTCTAAGAAGTTGGATACTATACCACTTGGAGCATATATATTTAGTAATAATATTGCTTCATTGTCCATGGTGCCTTTTAGCAGGATATAATTTCCTTCCTTATTTTTTGATTAGATCTTTTTCTGCTTTTGCTTTGTCTGAGATTGGGATTTCTACCCCTGCTTTTCTTACATCAACTAAAGCACAGTATATTCGGCTCCAACCTTTGACCTTTATCCTGTGTGTATCCCCCCATTTCAAGTGTGTTTCTTGTAAACAACTTATTGTTGGATTATGACTTTTAATCCATTCTGCTATCTGTCTCCATTTTATGGGCGAGTTCTTTCCATTCACATTCACAGTTATGATTACAATCTGTGTATTTCCCTCCATCCTCTTTCCCACCATTTGTGCTTTTAGTTCTCCTGTCTCCTTTCTCCTCCTCAATAGAGTTTTCACTTTTTACAACCACCTCCCACAGTCTTCGCTTCCTTCTTTCAGCCCCCCTCCCTTTACTCCCCTTTACCGTTACTACTTCTTCTCTCTTTTTTAGCCTCCCCTCTCCTTTGTTTCCCCCTTCCCCTCCTACTGCCTATAGAGCTAGTTAGATTTATATACTTAATTAAATATACTTGAATCAAATCAGATGAGAGTACCTCAAACAATGCTTATCTCTCTCCCCTTTTTCCTTGTACTGTAATATAATTTTGTACTTCTTTCTGTGATGTAATTTACCATTTTCTGTTTCCTCCTTTTTATAACTCCTGTTACAATCCCTTCACGTGCTTAAATCACATTTTTATAATCACATCATTTACTTTATACCCTTCTCTCTATCTAAATATATCCCTTTTATATTTCATAGTACATGTATAATTCTTTAGATTAACAAGTATCATCATCCCTCAGTAAACAGTTTGCCCAAATTGAGGAACAAGTTTTTCTTTTCCTCTACTTACCTTTTTATTCCTCTCTTGAGACCTGCATTTGAAGATTGAAATTTTCTTTTGAGTTCTGACCTTCATGTCAGGAAGGTCTGGACATCCCTTTTTTCATTGAATGTCCATTTCATTGCCTGAAATGTTATGCTGAACTTTGCTGGGTAATTGATCTTTGGTTGTAGTCCCAGCTCATTTGCTTTATGGAATATCATATTTCAGTTCCTTCAGTCTTTTAGTGTAGAAGCTGCAAGGTCATGTGTAATCCTAACTGTGGCTCCTTGATGTTTGAATGGTTTCTTTCTGGCTACCTATAGTATTTTCTCCTTCAATTGGTAGTTCTGTAATTTGGCAACAATATTTCTTGGTGTTTTTAGTTTGGGATCCCTTTTGGGAGGTGAACTGCCCAGAAGTGCTAGATTCAGAGGGAAAAATAGTCATCAAAAGAATTCATCGTTCACAGTGAACGATGTTTCTCTCTTTCACTCCCCTCCTTAGTTTTCTAAGCAATAATGCTAAGGAATTTTGGTCTTTTCTAATATTATAGTTATGAGCCCCACTGTTGAGCTTCCCTCATTGATTATTAGTTGGTATCAATTAGTCAGTCAGAAAATTAGCTTTTAGAAATAGGCATTAACTCTTGGACATATAGTTGGGACAATATACTTCCCCACAAAGTATATGTAATGCCCAAGGGAAAGTGGATTCAAGCTTAGGAATCACACGTGTCCAAGGGGTCACTAAGAACTCCTCATGGTTGGTTCTTTTCCTCTCTTTTTGGAGTTCTTGTAAAATTTCCATTATGTAGTTTTCTGAAGGGATCATGGTTGAGTCTTGAATTTGCCTTTCTCCAAGTCTGTTCTCCATTCCCCATGTAGAGTGACACTAGTCATATACCCAGCATTTATTAAGCACTTACTATATGCTAAGGCACACTGCTAAGTGTTAGGGATACAATGAAAGGCAAAAAATTAGTCCCCTCTCAAGGAGCTCATAGTTTAATGAAGGAGCACATACAATGACTTTGTACAAACAATAATAGATAGAGAAAATAAACTGTGGTAGTCTCAGAAAGTTAAGGAACACTGGAAGAAGCTTCTTGCAGAAAAATAGGACTTTGTCTTGGATTTGAAGGAAGCTAGGGAATCCAGTAGGTCACGGCTATGTAAAGGACACTGCCAGCAGAGTCATGAAAAGTTCCAATCCTTTGCACTTGGAAGTTTACAACATCCTCCTCTAGTCAGAGAGGCAAGATTAGAGGACAGGAGGCTAAAGTGTTTTGTCCCTTCCCCAAGCAATGCAATGATTTCTCTTGTCTTCCACCTACCTTGCCATTTGCTTGAATCGCTTCAGTTCTGAACTAGCTCATAGTTTTAAGTACTCCCTCTCCCAGCCCCTGCAGATGTTAAAGTTCCTCAGTCCATCAGTAAACAGCAACAAATTTCTATTCAGTTCACTCCAGTTACTTTTTAATGGTTTTCAAAGACTTGTCCTACTTTAGTCTAAGATTTTTGATTGATTAAAATCTGTTCTCACCTGATTACCAGGTCAGAGATTCAACCTTTCCTTTTTTTGGGGAGGAGTAATTGTTTAGGTTGCCCCCATATTTACCCTTTAATACTCCCAGAATGAGGAAAGTACAAACCTTTGTTTCTAGCCCTGGCTCGATCATGTATTGCCTCTGTTGCAATATGCGTCAGTCTCTTTGGATCGTAGTTTTCTCATCTATAAAATGATATGGCTGTAATGGATGATATCTATGATCTTTTGCAACTCTAAATCTATGACATTGCTGCTCTATGTAACACAGTGGTATAAGAAATCTGATCATTTTGCATTGAAACAACCAGAAAATGACTGATTTCCACTTGAAAGCATGTAAGTTACACATTCATTTTTTTAAAGTTTCATGTAACACAATATTAAGTTATGTGTGTAAGTTACAGGTTCATATTTTAGTTTAAAAAAAGTAAATTATCAGGGTGGAACAGTACCCTGGCCACTCTGCTGGCCAATGGAATTGGATCTCATTAATTGGAATAATGAATGATGTGACAATTTACAATGCTTACATAAACCAAGAAAACCAAGAGAAAAGTACTGAAAGGAAAAGTCCTGGGTGAAAGCAAAACAACAGTAAGAGAGACAGATCGGGGAGAGAGAGCTGTTGGCTAGGAGTCAAGACGTCTGGGTTCTGTGCCTGGACCAAGGAACGGTGGGCGTGCTGTGTCCCAGAACCAATCTCAATGCAGTGATGTAGCTATCACTTAGTTGAAGAGAGAACAGTGCCACCGCTGCTTGGAGGGACATGGCAGAAATGTAATGTTTTGTGGTGTGCTTCCTTCCTTATTCCAGAGATCCCTGTCCAAGAAATGCCCAACTTTCTTCTTTTATGGCTGGAAAGCCGCTACACAAAAGGCTAAAACTCCATCCAAAGAGAGCTGATGCTTGGCAGGAATCAGGAGCATGTTGGGTCATCTCTCTTTAAATCCTGGATCTTTGCTCTCTTGACATGAGTATCAGACATTAAAATTCAAATATCCCTTTCACTTCCACTGTCATCAGTGTCATCTGCCAAACAGGTCATTTTTTGGGCAATTAATGTTTTTTCAATCAGTGTAAATTCCTAATTGCCACAATGAGATTAGATCATAAGTTTAGAACTATGTGAGACCTTATGTATCATCAATTTAAAAGCCCTCATTTGGAGAAGAGTGCATTCATCCTCAGAAAAGGTGAAAGGGGAATGAGTTGCCCAAGGTCACACAGGCAGGAAATGGCAGAGTCTAGATTTTAACTCCATTTCTGACTTTCCCTCCATACCTAGTACATCAAGTAGTAGTTAGCATTGGAATGTGACCTTTTTGAGGACAAAGACAAGGCCCTAGCAGGGCCATAATGATGGTGATCTGGCTAGAAGGGACTTTACTCCGGAGTCTCTTCCCACTTTGTCTTTTAGTCCTCTAGTGGCTATATGGCCATCCCCAGGACTCTTGCTTCTAGGATTCTCTTGCTCTTTGAGCTGCTCTTTTGCTGGGAAAAGGCTGTCTCACTGGGCCTCCCCCATCCTGCCTCTCACAGGTGGATTGTCCTTTGCTCAGTTAAGTGTTGCAATGGATAGAGCACTGGGCCTGGATGTGGGAAGACGTTGAGTTCAAATTCAGTTTCATATACTTACTAGCTGTTAGACCCTGGGCAGGCCACAAACTTCTGTTTGCCTCAGTTTCCATATTTGTAAAATGATAACCATGGCACCTACTTTCCAGGATTGTTATGAGGGACAAATGAGATAACTGCATAGTGCTTACCTCGGTGGCTGGCCCACAGTAAGTTCTATGGAAATGTTAAGAATTATTATTTATCATTCATTTGCTTGTTAACCACTTCCCCGAATGAACTGAATTTGCCCCAGGCTTCAGAATTCTTGGTCACAACTCTGGAACGTTAGCATAGTGTCTGGCATATAGTTTCTTGATTTGAATGGCACTAAGTCAAATGAAATGTGGTAACTTGAAACACTTCCCAAACCAGGAGAATCATTTTTCAATTCCAGTTTTTTTCATGATGTTAAAAACAAACCCTTTGACAAGTCAGATCCTACCTTACTAAATTCTAAAGGACTATACAAGATTTTACTTTCCAAGTTTAATCTTAAGAATTGCTTTTGTTCCAAAAAAAAATCATTTTTAAGTCGGTTCTTTGGAACTTGGAAAAGGAAAAAAATGTGTTCCCAGAGACACAAAGGTATCAGTGGTAGTTAAGTACCAGGGTAGCCCATTAAACTCATATACAATGTAGGGTTGAGGGGAATGTGGTGGGTAAGTTACCCTAGTATAGTGAATGCAAATAGAAAGGCCTCTGTTTCCATCTACTCACCCAATAACCACTTATTAGGCACCACTGTGTACAAAGAATCAGGGACCAAGAGCATTTAAATGGGCTAATGAAATTTGTAATCTGATAACAAGGAAGGGAGAAAGGGTATATGTACAGATACATGTAATTCCTATATAAATAAGAACTTTAGTACAGAATATTAACTTATGTTTACATAGTACTGTGAATGTCTTGTGATCAAATAGGAATGATATCACGATTTGAATCAAAAGGTCTGGAACTGAATCCAGTGTCTGCTACTTTGTCTGAAATGATGAAACAATATGAAATTATCTTCCAAATGTATACTGGAGCCATATCATGGAGTGCTTCAAATGCCATGCTGAGTGGTTTATATTTCATCTTGGAGGCAATAGGGAGACACCAATGGTTCTTAAACAGGGGATTACTAGGAAAAGGGACACCAATTCAGAGACTCAGAATAGTCCAGGTAAGAAATGATGAGGGATTTATCTCTCTCTTTCTCTCACTCTCTTGCTCCAGTTTCATATTTTCTGAATGTTCTCTACCTCTTTTTGTCTATGTTATTAGTCTGTGTTATTAGTGGTAATATGCTCTCTCCTAATCACACCCTTCTAGGTATCTCCTTATTTGATTACCCATATTTTTTGATTCTTAAAATATGCCATGATTTTCAACCATACAGTGACATTGAACTTTTTTTTTTTTTAACAATTAGATCAATAGATCTTGTTCAAGGAAACAGACTGGCTTTTTTTTTTTTGAAGGTTCAGTGCTATTTTTGTAAATATAGTCTAACTTCCTACTAAATTCTGATTCCATTCCATTGTTTGATTATAGTATCTGTCTTCCAATATAATTTTCCTGAGAGACCAGTTCAGAAGATTGCCTATCAAACTGTAGGCCACTGACTTTCTTTATGATGCAGATGACAACTTATTGATCATATAGTAGATAAATCTTTTGGAGTTGTCATAGAGCTTGTGACTTGACTATGGTCATCCAGGTAGTGAGCGTCAAGCAGAATTTGAATCCAGGTCTTTCTGACTTTAAGTCCTAGCTTTCTATCTTCTTGTCTGTGTTTCCTCTAAGTAATTGTCTTTAAAATATGATAATGCATCCATTAAGTGCCTGACTCATGGTTTCCTTTCAATGTGCCCAAGATATATTTCATAGATCTTTAATACCTCTCTTTTCCCTACCCCAGTACTTTTCTCATCTAGCTAGTGACCGTATGGGGTGATCTGCCTCTCTCTGTAGAGAATATTCTGCTTGCCTTGTTGTACCTTGGGACATTGTGTGACCAGCTGCAGGTTCCCATCTGCTGTCGTTTTAAAAATGATTCTGAGTAGGAGGAAGAAAATGGGCAGAATCCTGTTGGAGAAGTTTCACAATGCTTTAAATAATCTAGAGTGGTCCTTGTAAAAAGCCTATCTCCAAGACCCTCCTTAGACCCCCTCTTCCTTCCTCTACTGTATTTAAGTGTAAGCTCCTTAAAGGCAAGAGTTGGGTCATTTTCATCTTTGCATTCATTGTGCCTTGGAGAGAGTAGGTATATTCTATGCGATTAGTTGAAATTTCCTTATATAATAATATTATATAATACTATTATGTAATGGTCATATTGTATGTAGTTAGTGCTTTAAGGTTTTAAAATCCTTTTTATGTATTATCTCATTTTATTGAAGAGTGTGAGTTGGATTGGAGTTTTTCCCACTTCTCCCTGCTTCTAGCTTTGAGTGGACACAAGCTGGTAATCAGCTCAAGGTTGTGTAAGTTGCTGTGTATTGTACTTGGGACGCTGGTTTCAGCTTCACACTTTATCAAACATGATAGCTTAATTATTATGAGTCATGAAATAATCCATTTCCCCCCAATCTTCCCTAACTCCTCTTGGAATTCATAATGCTATCTCAAAATGACAGTGTTAAAGATTTTAAAAAATGGATTGGAGACTTTTTCAAAAGTAAAATAAAGACGTTGTTGCTTGTCCTGTGTGCTCAAAGAGGACCATGACACCAGGGAGGTGATGCTATGACATGAGAATGAATTGGATTTAAGTGAGGGAAGGCTATGTAAAGGCACTAGCCTCCCTTTCTCCTCTGGAGCCTTCTGAGTCCATTGGCCAGATATTGATCTGATTAAGACCATAATATTTTATGATTTCAGAGGTAGACCTGGAAGCAACCTTAGAGATCATCTAGTCTAATCTCCTTCATTTTACAGGCAACTGAGGTACAAAAAGGATAAAGACCATGAGGATGGATGTTGTTATATCCTCTGGGGGAGGGGTTAAACCTCTGATATTATTGCTCTGTGGAACTCCTGGGGAGTAAACTTCCTGTACCCGGGCAGATTGGCCTCCATCTCACACATAACTGCTTACAGACACTCAATGTTTCCATGACTCGTGCCGAGTGGCACAGCAGGCCTGTGGGGAAGGAAGGCCTTGACCTTGTACCAGGCCCCTCCTTCTCTCCTGCTCCATTCCTTTCCCTTTCTGTCCCACTCCCTCCTTCTAAGTCCGGGGTCTTTGTGAGTTTCTGTGGCTGGAAATAGTTCATCCTCTGGTGACTAGCCTTCTGGTGAAGAGCATCCTCCATCGAACTTGGCTGTTCCCACAGGATGATGGGTGATTTGTCACCAGGACCATGTTCAGAGTCTTTCCAGCCAGTGGGAGCTGGCGTGTCCCTGACCCTGCTGCCAGGAGCTCAGGATCACCTCCACCTCCTGGACAGGTCTTGGGGGTATCTCCAGGATAGGACATGCACACACACACATATACTCACAGTAAAACCAAACCAAACCAACAAAACAGAAAACCAAGAGAGAAGAAGAGAGAGACATGGTCAGCTCCAGAGACCAATCAAGCTCCAGATGAAATGGTGTGAAGCTTCTGGACGGTATTTTGAAAGTAATTTTAGCTTTGCCTCACTATGTGGGTGGCATGCCAGGACTCCCACTTGAGTTTTATCATGTAGAATTTGAGTTAGAAGCTGCCAATCAGCTTTCCTTCCTACTTTTAATTTTGCTGGTAACTTCAAGAACTATGAGCCAAAATTAGAGCTCAGGTCATTACAAAGACATTGCTGATATTGTATTTCATACTTAATGAATCTTTATTGGCATCAAGTTCTAACCTTGACACTGCTTAGTGAATTATGCCTTGGCAGGTGCTCAGAGCATCCGGACTTACCATTCTAGCAAAATCCAACATAAATAAATCTGGCTGATCTTAGATATTCTGCCCTTTAGAGCAGGATACATTTGCTTTTGGAAAACAGAGGACTGGGAGCTCTGAGTTGTCAATAAAATATGTTATCCAGAGAGATATCCTTAAATGGATAAGTGATCCAACTGGTACAGACACTCCCTTGGTGACTATAGCTTATAGTTTATTGCTACCTTCTTGTACTTTGTGTTTCTAATATGTATCCTTTGGTAAATGCTGCCCCCCTGTCCCCTTCTCCTTCCCACTAGCATCTATGTGACACACTGGAAGCCTTCTGCTAGGTATCTTTACAGCTCCTCATCCCAACTAACCATGAGTTACCCTCCACTCTCTCCATGACTCCCAGAGTATCCATGAGTTACCTTCCATGCCCTGAATGGTCAGACTCCCTGTTTTCCTGATAACTTCCCCTGAATGATCATCTTCCACACCAGAGTTAGACGTAGCATGGTGGACATATTTTTGACCTTGGAGTTCGGAAGACATAATCCAGTCCTGAATTTGATAATTGGGCCCATGCCTGAATAAGCAACCCTCCTACGACATACTCAAGAAATGGCCATCTAGACTCTGCTTAGACTCCCAGGGAAGAGCACCTGGCACTTCCCAAGGCACAATTAGGCCTATTTGCTATTGATAATCAGAGAATCATAGGAATTGGGCTTAGACTTATAAGGGACCTTTAAGGTCATCTAGTCCAACTCCCTTCATTTGGAGAAGAAGAAATAATCCTGCAGAGAGGAAGTGAATGTCCATGGGTCACCCAAATGGTAAGTTTCTTGCAAGTAGTAAGACTGGATTTGAATTCAGGGCCTCTGACTCCAGTGTTCTTTCCACTTTGTTGTTTCCTCTCATTTTGCATTTATCAAGGAATCTCAGATGTTCACATCTGCCTGGGACACACTTTGTTAAAGGTGAGACTTTAAGGCTGCCCTCTGCTCTACTGAATTGAATGATTTGTTTCTTACTAACAAGAGACACAACATCTCATATTTGTTGCATCTTCCTAGTTGTATGATTGGAGATGTCACGTTTGTGAAAAGTTTCTGTCAATTCCCTTTTCATGTTTTTCTTAAACAAAGGATACTTTTGATATGTTATAGATAATTTTCACAATAACTTCATGGTGTTGAGTCAGTAGGCACATGAGGCAATTGTTAAATATTCTAGCTAGAATTTTTATAGCACTAAGTTTTACAAGAGCTTTTCATGTCTTATTTCATTTAGGGACTCATTATTCTCACCCCCATTTTACTTTTGAGAAAACTGAGGCAAATACAGGTTAAGTGACTGACTTGCCCAGGCTCACACAGTAGGTGAGTGTCTGAGACTGGATTTGAATTCAGGTCTTCCCAACTCCGGGGCCACTACTCTGGACTTCATCTGCCACGCTACTTAGCTTCCTAAACAATCTTGTAAGAAGAATTTTATTTTAGGATAATACAACTTTCTTCCTCTTCTGTACCCCCCCAACTGTACGGTTTCTTCTCTTCCAAATACATTGCCATTCAATCCCTTGACGCGACATTTTGTTCATCCACCATGCGTTTCTCCAGGTCCTGCACTTCCTGTCTCTGCTCTCCTCGTACCCCCAGGCACATCACACTGGACTTACTCAGGGCAGAAATCATGACCTTTTCTTCCCTAACTCACTGCCCTCTAAATGTTACTACTGATAGTATTTCAATCCACCCCATCCCCTCAGTTTACAGACTTGAGTGGCATGTGTCACTGCAGTCTCTCTCTCTCTCTCTCATCCCATGTTGTCAAATCTTTTCATTTTTTTCTTATAATTTCTCTCACACATTCATCCTTCTCTACACTCACAAAGCCACCTCCCAGTGCAGCTTCTTACCCACACACACGTGAAATATTGCCACTGCTTTCTAGCTGGTTTCCTTTCCTCAAGGCTCTCCCCATCTAATCCGTCACAAAGTGATTTCCCTAAAGATGACTGTTTCATCTCTAACTCAAACAAACAAACAAACAAACAAACCCTCCACGAGTTCCCCAGAGCGTCCAAGATCAAATAGAAAGTCTTCCATTTGGCATTTAAAGCTCTTCACAACTTGGACCCTCCCAAGCTTTCTAGTTTTTTGATGCATTACTAACCTCAACAAACTGTATGGCCCAATTTTACTAGCCAAGTTGCTGTACTTCAAACACTCTACTTCATCTCTTGTCACTTCCTCTGAGGCTTGGCTTAAGTGTCTCCTTCAGGAGGGATTTCTTGGTCCCCCAGCTGATAGAACCTTCCTTTCTTTGAGGACCCTTAATTTATTTTGTATATTTATGGCTATTCATTTTGTATGTGGTGTCTATTCCAGTGGAATATAAGCTTCTTGAGGATAGGCTTTAGATTTTTCTTTATATCTCTAGCACTTAGCTCATTTGATTTGTGGATTAAGTGCCTGTTTGATTGTTTGATTCATTGGTTTTTAGGAACTTTTTCTACTTCCTCACAAAGTACATCAGGAACCAAGGCACTGAGAGTATAAATATGGTACTTCCACTGATATCAAGGATGAAAACTATTTGCGATAGAATTTTGGAGAGGCCAGCTTCACTATTTGTCCATTGTATGGCCTTTTAACTTTTGGGATGATCTGACTTAGTTGGATCTCATGCCAAACTTCTTGCATCCCTGTTACCTTTCATCACTGTTGTGATCTGATGTGATTCCTGATCTACCATTGTCCCTTGTGACATTTTGGAAATGACTATATTTTACAGCATTTTTGCATCTAAGTTTGGCAAGAGGTCAAATGATTATAAGCTAAGATGGCTTCTGGGTTTTTTGTCTTCATCAATGTAGCAGTTGATTTACAGCCCTTTAATGATGATAGTCCACATCAATGTCCTTTCATTTATCTGTTTCCTATTTCTCATTGTGAAGAGAGATACCTCATGCCTGAAATGCATCCTCCCTCACCTCTCCCTTGTAAAATTCTTAGTTTTCTTCCAGGTTCAGCCCAGGTGTCACATCCTATATGAAGTCTTTCCTGTTTCCCCTAGTTATTGGTGCTGCACCATAAAAGAAATGTTTTTTTTATTTATCTTTCTACATGGTATACCTCCTAGTAGAATGAGGAATTTTAATAGCAACAATTTCTTTGTTTTTATCTCTTTTTCTCCCATGCCTAACATTTAATAATTTGATAAATGTAGTCATTTAATAAATGTTTGTTGGACAGAACTGAATTAAAAGCATTGTTGTTGGGGCATTAGAAAACGGAACACTAGGAAACCTAGTTATTTGGCAGCTACTTGTCACCTCAATATCTTTCAAAATTACATTGGGGCCATTTCAGGGTTACTCCAACAGGATCAATCTACAAAACATTTGACCAGCACAAGTTGTCAGGTTCACTATAAATTCAGTGATGATGTCCCTCCCTTCTTGAATCCTTCAAGATTTCATATTCAACATCATCAGTATAGAGCTGAAGTAGCATCATGGCAATTGAGATTCCAGGACAAGACAATTAGGCATTGCTCTCTGAGCACACTGATTTCTTAGAAGTATTTTGACAATCAAATGCATGCAAGAGGCAATCCTTTGTTCATATAACATCCAACTGATTTTTTTAGACAATGGTATGGTACCAGTAGGGACATTCATCTACCAGACCTCAGGTTTCTTTCTCCAGGAAGCAATCTCCTCACAGGCCTCATAGTTAGCCCAAATATTGCTGAACTGCCATATGCTTATTTCATTTTCCATCATTTTCAATCAATAAACGTTACTATTATTGACTATTGCAAGGCTCGGTGTAAGGTGCTGAGGATGTAAAAGACAAAATGAAAAAGTACACTTGGCCTGAAGGAGCCTTGATTCTCCTGGTAGGAATGCAATGTAAAATGATAAGCAAACACAACAAGGATACAAAATAAAAGTAAGAAAAACAGTCCTTTCAAGAGCCCTAATAACAGCGGTACAGGAAAGGGCTCACGTAAGAGGCAGCAACTGAACTGCATTTGAATAAACCTAAGGACTCCAGGACATTAGAAGTGACTTGGAAGGAAACAGAGAGCAGGCCAATTTGACTGGAATGGAGAGTGTATGAAAGGATGGAATCTGAAATAAGCCTGAAAGATGGATAGTCATAGAATTGCAGGGTTTTCAAGGCAGAAAACAAATCTTTCTAGTCTAAATCATACTCGAAATGCAATTGAAACCCTAACGTAACTAGCACTTGGTCAATAACCCTCTTATTAAAGACCCTAGGGAGAGGGACTCTACTGTGTCTTATTCCTCTTTTATGTGGAAGGTGGTACCTGGGAGTCCTCAATTGGGTCATGAACTCTCTTGAACCAAAGAACTCTGTAACTAGATAACCTTTCTTCCTCTAGGCTAATTGTATTTGGATGGCATGTCCATTGGAAGAGGAGGGATAGAGAAACTTTATCCATCTATTCAAGAGAAATACCCTTGCAGGGACCTCTTTTTTCCCTCCATTTCTTGAAACCAAAACTGCCTTCAGAACTAGTAACTCATCCTTTTGGTGGCCCTGAGAGGTGTGCCCAGTCTTCTGATCCACTCAAGAGACTTGTTCATAACTATTAAGAACATGATCACATTTTTGTAGTTACTTTAATGACTTGTTACCACATTAATAGTTCACAAACTGTGACTAAGTCTTATGATTACATAAACTGAGTCAGTTATCATTGGGGGTGGTAGTGATCACATTTTCCCTTTCTTGCAAAGATATGGAGGCAGGATATATTATTTAAAGGTACTCTATCCTTGCAGAAGGCAACTTGTGTAGACACCTCCAGAAAACAGAATAATATTTTGTACATGAGATGTTTGTAGATTGACTGGCAAGGTGACAAAGTAAGAATACATTTTTATTTTTTGAATCAATGAAGACATTATTGATAGCTGATAGGCCAAAGATTGTCTGTTCCAGAGTGCACATTTTGTTATGGCCAGATATGAAAGCAACAAGACCATAGCTTTTTAATTTTGTGTTCCAGGAAAATCTCTGCTTTCAGAATAGAGTGAAGGGGAACAGCATTGACTTATTCCCTTCAGTCTTTATTTGATATGTTAAAAAAATGTTTTTCCATTCCTTAAAGAAGCCTAAAAAAAAAAGCTGTGCTGTTTAATGCCGTGGCTCTGACTGTTTAAATGCCGGGCAGCGTTTTCATTCGGAAAAAGATAATGGTGCCTAATTTGATGTCACTTCAATGATTTTCTTTCCTCTTAACACATGCAGGTCAAATTCCTTCTCCTGACTAAAAAATATAATGAATAAAAAATGATGGAGTTGTGGAGAAAATCCAATTGTAAAACAATTTCAGATTTTTGCAGCAAGCCCACATCATTTCCAAGTATTGATTATTTTTAAGGTGATTGCCATGGCGTTCCTTTGCTGTTTATTGCTGTGTAGATCACAATACATTGGCTGCACACTTGTTCTAGCAAGAGACAGAAACATATGCAATCAGGATTTGAAGACGAGGTGAAAGAAAAGCAATTGACTGGATGCTAGTGGATTATCATTGGGTAAACAATTGCAGTTCATTTTTTCAAAGTTCCTGAGTTTGACTAATTGTTTGTATCAAACTCACTCTTTCCTTCATACCCTTATCTTTCTTCTGTTTCCCAATGCCTCTGGAAGGGCTCGTTACCTTTTCTGAATCTGCCTCCCATCACTTGAGCTTCAATGAATTGCTCTGTCCCTCAAGGCTCTCAGCTTGAGGACCTTGTCCCCTGAGAGGCCTTACCTGCTTCCCCAAGTATCAGCAGCCCCTCCCCCTCTGGAAATTATAAATGCATTTCTGGATACATTTTGTGTTTCCTTGTGAATAAAAAAGCATTCATTAAGAACTCATGTGACAATCACTGAGCTAAGGATTCAGGATCGAAATGAAAAATGTGAAACAGTCTTTGTTCTCAGGGAGCTCATACACTAAATCAGAGAAGTATCCCCCAGAAGAGAGTTTAGCTGCAGGGAAGATGTAACATCCCAAGGGTCCTTAGATTTCATCAATAGATCAGATGACAACATGTGGGGAGAGAAGTTGCTGGTAAACTTGAAAGACCTTAGCGTGCAAGTTGAGACAGATATAAGGCCTGGGGTTTCTCTGTCTCATTAGAAGGAATAGAATTGATGACTTCTATCTCATTCAAGTTGAGTGAGCAGTTGGGAGGGAGTGACCTTGTCCAGGATAGGGTTTGAGGGAGGAAGTCAAAACGGAAGCATTCCCTTGGTGGTGATGTTCTAGGTACTTAAATCCAAACTTTTCAGCTCTATATTCACTCCCCTCTGTAGAATATAAGCTAGATGAGAGCAGGTACCCCTTTATAGCTGTTGATTTTATCTTTTTAATACCAGGATGTAGCGTTATAGGGCCTGATATCTAGGAAGAGGTTGAGTTGAATGCCATATACATCCTTTTAGGAGGTATTCTTCTCCCAGTAAAACCGAAATTCCTTGAGGGCAGGGACTGCTTCTTGCTTTTTTCTTCATATTCCCAACACAAAGCATGATGTTCTGCATAGAGTTCTGTCTGATAAATCCTTGATATTAAAATGAATCTGAGAAAGTGGGCTGACTTCCCACATGCTATGTCAATCATTTTCGCTATCTGTTATTCAGTGCTGGAGCCTTAGATTCTATTAGTATCTAGACATGTCTCTCCAGGTCTCTCTTATAAACTTTGAAATTGACTGTGTGACATGGGAGACACTGGCACAGTCCCACTCAGCATGGTATGCCCACATCAGAGAAGGTGCTGTGCTCTATGAGCAAAGCAGAATTGAAACAGCTCAAATTAAATACAGGATGCACCCACTCCAAATGTTCACATGGACTATTTGTGCCTGATCTGTGGTGGAGCATTCTGAGCTTGTATTGATCTGATCAGCCAGTTGGACACATTGAAACTTGACTCTAGCATAGTGATGTCATTTTGGTTCTCTTTGGAAGCAAAGGATAACGACCAGAAGCAGAACACTGACATATGGAGAAACTTAGGAACAAAGAGGTTAATGGTCCCCCCCAACACCTTCTCTCTCTGTCATTGTCTGTTTTTCTCTGTATACCTGCCTCCCTCCTTCCTTCTCTTTCACCCTCCTTCCCTATTTCTCGGTCGTTCTCTGTTTCTCTGCCTCTTCTCTTCTCTCTCCTCTTTCCTCCTTTCCCCTCTTTTCCTTCCTCTCACAGGTGCTGCTGAACAAGCTCTATAGGTTGTCTATCAAACCATACATCATTTCGAATGACAAACATTCTGGCAAAGAAACATTTTCCCTGACCCCAAAATGTTCAAATCCATTTTGCTGTAGTTATTGATTTTTGCCAACTCTCAGATAAAAATCTGATTAATTTTTTAATGGTGGTGCTATGTTGTGCAGAAAATAGATTAGTTCATTGGTGCTACAAAGAAAGGAAGGAAGAAAGAATGAAAGGAAGGAAGGAAGGAAGGAAGAAAGAAAGAGAAACCTTTGAGAAAATCAGCATAATCACCTTAAGCATCCTTTAGCGTTCAAGCTCTCCAGCCACATTCCCTCCGTTTTGGACTTGGCTGACTAATTTCTTTTGAGAGCAGCACATGTCCCTCCTAACATGATTGGGACAACAGTCTGGGGAATGTAAATATTTGTTGCATTGAGTCATCTTCAGCAATTTTGAGCTCTTTCCATGACGGGTCCTATGTTGTTGATTATTGTTTTAGAAGCATTTGCTTAAAATATATTTTTTTAAAAGAAACAATGAGGGGAAACAGGAACCTTGCACAAACTCCAAGCCAAAGGTGGGAAATGGGGAAAGGAAGCTTCAGTTGCAAACACCTGTCTGGGCCCTCCTCCATAAGGGGCACTGTCTGCCAGGTGGAAGCTGTTAGGGATGATGAAGTGATCATCAGTAGGAATTCATCCATCTTTGCTCATTCACATTCGTTCTCCTGCCAAAGTGAATTCTCCCAGCACCAGAATTTTTCTAATGATCTTCAACAACATTACCCCTCTTCCATTACTCACTATCTACTTCTCTTTGACAGCATTTAACTAGTAGTTCTTGGGTCTCTGAACCCTACTCAGTGTAGCTGTGAACCTTCAGAGCATCTTTCCCATGTAATCCATTACAATTTCATTATATATGGATATACACAGCTATCCTTATTGAACTATTAAAACCTTTTATCTATTGCTATTTTTTTGTTTCAAGATGGGTAACTGAAACACAAAGCTCTACTGAAATGAGGAGATCTGGGTTCATGTTGCAGCTCTGACATGGTTTGAGGACCATGGGAAAGTCATCAAATCACTCTGTCAGTTTTCACCATCTATAAAGAGGGTGGTAGCAATGTCTACCACATGTGACTCAAAAGGTTGTTATGAAGCCTAGAGGAGATGCTTTTTGTGAAGAGTCTTGCAAACATTAATATATTCTAGACAGGTCATGAAAGCATCATCTTCATCATCATCATCGTCTTTCAAATAGTCATGCTTACCTTCACATCACTTACCTCACTGGATTGTTCATACTATGTAATATTGTAATATCAATGACTTAGAGCTGAAGGGAATCATGAGATTAGAGACTCATAGCTGGAATGACCCCGTAACCAATTAGAATGGAATTGGAAAATGTTTAACAAAATAAATAAAAATATAGTAAAACATCAATAATATCCATTTTTTGTTTCCTGAGTCAATATATGATTCCCAGGTATCAATCAGTTTCTATCTGAGTTTGATGCCACTGATCTACTCTAATCCTTCCATTTTACCAATGAGAGGAGTGAGGCTAGAGCATAGGACCTGGAATCAGAAAGAGCAATGATCAAATTTGATCTCAAACACCTACCGGCTATGTGATTCTGGACATTTTTAAACTTATTTGCCTCCATTTCCTCATTTATAAATTAGGAATTGCAATAGTAGTTATTTCCTAGGATTGTTGTGAGGATAAAATGAAATAAAATTTGGAAAGACTTTTGTAAACTCAAAGTGAGTTTAATAATAATAAGTAGTAGTTCTTCTTCTTCTTCTTATTTTACAGTTACATGGGTAGTTAATAGCAGAGAGCCAGGATTCAAACTAAGGCCTTTTGACTCTAAACCCATGTCCACATCATTGTGGGAAAAATACTTTGCAAGTTTTAAAATGCTATAGAACAAGCTGCTATTCTCTTGATTCCCTTTGGTCCTATCCAGAGTTTAGTCAAAATCAACCAGTTCCTAAAATTATCCTGAACATGATGGGATAAGATCCCTTAATTCTATGCTTTCACTTTGCATGGAGAAAGATGCAGAATTCAGATCTAAGTTTTTGACATTCCAACAAAGTATTAGGAGATATCTTTAAATGAATAATGGGGAAGTTTTCTACTCTGGACCCATTGTGGAAGAGACTGACTTAAGTTCCTTGAGAGTCAGGATTATTTGGTTCTTAGCATCTCCAGGGCTTAGAATGTTGACTTGTGAGTCATGGCTGTTGTTTGTCCTTTTTTCTCAAAGAAGACCTTGACATCTGGAAGGAGATGTCATGACTTGTTAAGTGAGGAAGTGTTGTGCAAAGTCACAAACTTCACTCTCTCCTCCTGAGCCATCTGTATCCAGTGGCAAGAAAAAGATCAGGATGACTGGAGATGGCCTAGATGAAATGGAAAGCTTTCACCTTTTTAGTAAGATCTTTCCCAGGTCTCAGTTTGTCTGAAGCAACATCCACTCAGTGATTAAGGTTATGTAAAAAGGAGACAAAGAACGGACTCTTTTACCTAGTCAAAAAATCAGTTTGGGAGGGGAAATCTTTTAGGGTTTCTGACCAAAACAGAAGCAATTGCTATTTACACTTACTCTGAACCATCAGAATTGAGGCTTGAGTTAGGATCTATTGTTGGCCGGTCAATGACAGACAGAGTGATTTGTGTTTAAGCTATGGCCCCTAAAGTACATGGGAAACACTTAATGAATGTTTTTGATGGCTCTTGAGGTCCTTTCCCATTCTGAAATTCTCTCATCCTACTTCATTTCTGGATATTAAAACTTTGAATAAATGTTTTAAATAAATAAAAGAATGGGAAGATGAAACTATAAGATGCTTCTCTAGGGATAATTTCAGATGTTTTGTACTTCTGATCTGCAATAGGAACCCCATCGACTTCAAAATTAATAATATATTTGTTGAAGAGTGAGTGAGAGAGAGAGAGAGACTCTGATTCTGAAAGGCTGTGAATGCCACATAGGGCAGTTTGTAACACAGCTAATCTAGTTGACAAGACAGACACATGAACACTGGGCCAAAATTGCCAGGCAATGTATAATAAGTGATTTGGACATTAAGTTCTCTAGAGGGAGAAAACCAGAGATAGAAAACCAGGAGACACAGAGGGGTCAGAGAAGACAGAAATGAAAAGAGATCTTGGCTTCCAATAGGAATGGTCAGGAGGTGAACCATGGAGGATTGGAAAGAGATGAAGTAGAAAGAAGAGAACTTTCCAGGCAAGAGGAAGAATATGAGGAAAAGGTCAAAGGTAAGGAACTATTCAGAGGACAGTGAGTAAAACAATCACCTGAAAGGAAAAGGTTCCTGAGAATCTAGTGAGAAATGTAGCTGAAGAAAGGAAGTTCAGAGCAAACTCTAGAGGTCTCTGATCTGCTTAGTTCCAGAATTTGTACTTGATCATGGAGAACAAGTGGAGGTTTCTTACAATAACCAAACATACATATCTAATGCAAAAGTCTGACCACATCATTCCCCTGGCTCAAAATGGCTCCCTATTTTCCCTAGAATTAAATACCAACACCCCTAGATTCAGCATTAAAGGTCCATCCATCCCCACCCAAACTTCCTGTTTATCACACCAAAAGAAAAATTCATGCTTCATAGAGGCACTAAATTGAATAAGAACTCATTTGATGCAAGATCTATGATCCTATGATCCCATGGACCCCTAAGGTCTCTACACTTCTGTGATTACCATGGGAATTCTACCAAGGCTCTAACTTGAGCAGAAATGTCACACACAAATGAAATGTCCTGGTCCTCTTTGAAAATGAAGGACAAACAGCAATGACAACAATGTGCTTTTTCCCAAACTATAGGTCTAGCCATGTCATGCCTCCCCCAATTATTTCCAGTTGCTCTTTCCTGCCTCCAGGATTAAACACAAAATTATGTTTGGTATTAAAAGTCCCTTCTTCCCCTCCTACTTTCTTCCCCTCCTACTTTTCCTCACTCTCTGACACTGGCCTCCTGACTGGTCCATGAACAAGACCCCCCATCTCTCAACTTCAGACACTTCCTCTGGCCATCCCCCCTAGCTCCATTCCTGGAACACTCTCCCTCTGCATCTCTCCCTGCTGTCTTTACTGGCTTCTTTAAGTCCCAACTAAAATCTCATTTTCCAAAGGAAGACTTTCGCAACTCCCCTGAATTCTAGTGTCTTCCCTCTGTTAATTCTTTCCTATTTATCCCATATAGAGCTTAATTTAAATATGTGTTTGGAATAAGAAGTTGCAGTGTTGATGAAGGGCCCTGCAGGGCTCTAAAACGATATATCTCTAACAGAAGCAATGTAGGAGTTAATTTAATCATGACTCCAGATCAGGAGAAGAACGTGGGAGGCAGAGTATTAGAATGATGCCATGGTGGCTGCCAAGACATGTAGGCAGGAACGGGAAGCACCCCGGGGGCTGCCTGCACTCGCAGGCCAAGTGACACCCTCACGTCAGGACAGCAAAGCCCCAGGCTAGAAGAGCTCCTCCAGCCTACTGGCTCTGGTCTTAGTGGGGATGGGCTTGAAGGAAGGATGGGGGTGATTAGGGAGTTCCCTGAAGCATGCTTACCCTCCTCGCCTGCATAGGTCCCTTTCAAGGCTTAGCTCAGGCATTACCCCCTACAGGAATCCTTTCCTGAATCCCCCCCACCCCCACGCTTGGGTCCCGTCATCCACAATACTGTGTATTTACTTTGTAGTCATTTTATTCTGGAACATATCATTGCTCTACAGTTTACTGTAAGATCCTTGAGGACAGGAATTGTTTTGATTTTATCTTTGTATCATCTCTGCCAGCAAAGTGGCTGGCACATACTACCAGGTAAAAACATTCATGCACAATAAGGGGCTCCATGCAGGAAGACCCTAGCTCTCAGAGTTTGGCGCATGCCTTCGGTGTTCAGCACTGGCCTCTTTCACAGTGGACACTTTGCCCATTTTTGTGGAGGTCTCAATCTATAAACTGCCTAATGCCATTTACCATTGGATTGTCTTAATAATAGTTGTTTTTGATATACTATAAAGGTCAATGAATGACCTTGTTCTTTAATGAAATCCTACAAGTCACGTTGTATCGTCTATCAAAGGCTGACTTTGCAGCGATGAAAAGTTAGGTTCTTGTCCTGTGCCTGATCCAGACTAACTGTGTATCCATGGACAACCTTAACCTCTCTGTTCAACAGAAACTTTTTATGATGGTAAAATATGCCTTACTGATCTCCACTGGTGGAAGGAATTTCTGTATCAGGACTTCCTTATATCAATAAAATCAGATAGCCAGGACAACATCAGTCACAAATCTCCTTCTATTCCCTATAATCACCTCTCTTTTCTATTATTTAGTGATTATTTTCTCAAGCTCTGCAGTGTCTGTTCAGTGTTAAATGCCTTTGAGCTTTGAGTTGCCTTAGGAGCTAGATGTCATTAAAATAATTATAGTCTTTCTGTGGCAAAAGTTTTGTATTTGAATCGAAATCCGTAGAACAGTGGGATGCTTTAATCTGATTTTTATTCCAATGGTGTTTATTTCATGTTTCCCTTGGCAGTCATTGGAAATGGCAGCCACACTTCTTATCTACTGGTATTGTGCAGATATTGTCAAAAAAAAGGAGGAAAGATCACAATGAGAAAATAAAGAAATAAAGAAATATGGCTTTAAGGGAGATTGAAACCCTCTGAATAGATTCATCATGGTTCTAATTAGTGGATGGGAAATGTTTCACACTTAACTGTGTAACCCTCAAGTATCAGGTCTGCTACTAGAAGGAAAGTTAAATTATAGCCTGAAGACAATGGCTGATTTTGCTAAATCTCCTGAAAAATGGACTCTAATTCAACTCAAAGAACCTAGGAAGTAGCAGACATCATGGATAAAGAGTTGACCTTTGAGTCAGAAAGATTTGGGTGCAAGTGTTGTGTTTGAGACTGCTGGGTATCACAGTGAATGCTAGACCTGGAGTTAGGAAGACCCAAGTTCAAATCAAGTCTCAGATACTAGCTGGCTGTGACTCTGCGCAAGTCACTTAACTTCCTTCTGCCTCAGTTTTCTCAACTGTTAAATGGGGATGGTAACAACAACATCTACACCCTAGAGCTGTGGAATTCATATGTTGTGTTGTGTTGTGTTGTGTTGTAACCTGCTACCACTGTGGCTGCAACATGACTGCTTTACCACGACTTTTGCCAGCTCACCTTCCTAGCGCTCTCTTATTTGTCTGCCAATCGCTTTATAAGCTTTGCCTCATCTGCTCTTCCTAACAATGCTTTGAGGTAGCTGCTGCAGTTATTATAATTTTACAGGTAATGAATCAGAGGTCCAGTGATTTGCTAGAAGTTCCTCAGGTAGTGAGTGTAAGGAATAAGTCACAGCCATACAGAAGCCTTTCGAGAGGGAGAGAGTGCTAATAGACAGGAGATCAGGAAAGGGCTTGGAAAGGAGGTGGTCCCTGAGCTGTGCTTTGAGAAATTAGGGCTTGTGTGAGATGAAGGTGAGGAGGGAGGGCATTCTGGGGATGGAGATAGGATGCCATTGCAGGGACGTGCAGAATGGCTAACGTAATTCATTGTTTTGGTTGACTGCTCGTCCTTTCACAAGGTACTGTCCCCAATTTAATTATCTAGGAATTTCAGTGGATGAAGTGAAGTGATTCTGAGAGATGACTTCCCATTGTTATTTGTATTTGATCAAGCCAGGAACAGACATAAGACAACCCTTGGAAAGTAATATGGTGAGCACTAAGGGCCAGCATGGCTTCATCAAGAACAGACCCTGTGAATCTAACCTCATTTCCTATTTGGGTAGGTTATTAGCCTGGTAAGCATTTGTATGGGGCTTACTTACTATGTGCTGGGAATTGTGGTAAGCCCTTTTGCAACTGTTATCTCATTTAAGCCTCACAGCAATTATGGGAGATAGGCATTGCTATTTTAGCATTCCCATTTTACAGGTGAGGAAACTGAGGCAATAGAAGTTAAATGACTTGCCTAGAATCACATAACCAGCAAGTGTCTGAACTTAGAGTTGAACCCAGATCTTCCTGACTCCAGGATCAGTGTTTCCCCTGCTGAATACCTCATATGCAGGGGCAGCTAGGTGGTGCAGTGGATAGAGCACCAGTGCAGGAGTCAGGAGGACCTGAGTTCAAAATCTCACCTCAGACACTTGACACTCACTAGCTGTGTGACCTTGAGCAAGTCACAATCCCAATTGCCTCATCCTGGGTCATCTCCAGTCATCCTGATGAATGTCTAGTCACTGGAGTCAGATGGCTCTGGAGGAAAAGTGAGGCTGGTGACCTGCACAGCCCTCCCTCCCTAAAACAAAGTCAAGTGCAAGCCGTATCATCATTTGTCTGATGACATGGTCATCGGCAATGAAGGACGGACACACACAACTCAGATGCAGTGAAAAGATCAGAATCTGGAGTCGATGACGTCCATTCACACCCTGACTCTGTTCCTTGCTCTGCGTGACCAGGCCATTTAGCTTCTCTGAGCACTGGTTTATTTCTCTGTATTATGGAACTGGGTTAGGTTTTCTTTGGTGACCCTTCTGGCTTTCAATCTACGATCCATTGGCACTAACACTTAGAAGAGAAGATGCAGATGGTTGGTGGCAATGCAGGAGAGTTGGCTCCAAGCATTTTAAGGGCTAGCAGGTTGAAAGGGATTATATTTGCTTTGTTTGGCTCAGCCTGTCTTTCTACCAAGCTCTTGACAAAGTCTTATAGGACATCCTTTTAGATAGGATGGGGAAATGTGGACCATAGCGAGGTGAGTTCGGCCCTTGTTCATGATCAAGTGTCAATCACAGACACCCCTATTATTTTGTCAAATTCAAGAGAAATCATGAGCATCTCTCATTGGCCCTGTTTACCAATGTGTTGGTTGAAGGCAGAAATGGTAGACTTATTAGACTGGCAACCGACATGGGCATCTAGCTTACAGATGACCTTAAGCTTTTCACAGTCTTATATGCATCATCTTTTGCCTTTCACTACAAGCCTATAAAGGCACTTACTACGAGTTTTTATCAAGCCCACTTTATAGATAAGGAAACTGAGACAACTCATTGACTATATAACTATAAAGCCTCAGAATACCGGATTTGAACTCACATCTTTTCTGACTCTTCGTTGCTTACAGATAGTAAATACTTAATTAGTATTTGTCAAGTTGAATTGTCACATGGAGCCATGTTTCAGAGAACAAAAATAATAATAGACTGTTGATAGTGAGCAGAGAGAGTTACAACTGAGGGAATCAAAGTTATTAACATTTTTTCATAAAAATTCAAACCCAATAGGATTTCAGTTCATTACCTGGGCATTAAAAAGAAGACAGTTTATCTTTTCAGCTTGCTTGTCAGCCTGGGGCATTTTGACACATGAAATTAGGTTCATAGAGGCCATTGTGTTATTCTCTGAATGTAATAGAAATGTTGAGTGTGATAAGGAGAAAAATTAAAATGAACCTGAGGCCTCACCACTTCCACCTTAGCATATTCTCTTATTATTACTTGGATTCTTGTGTATGTGAATGTTAATGAATATTAGATTGATTTACTGGAGGTTTTTATGTTGGAAGTGGAGGTCTAATGCAGTACTATATTGGTTTCCTCAGTGATTTGAATCTATTTGCTTCAAAGATTTGAAAAAAATATCACCTGTATCTTCCCCTTGTTTTGACTATTGGTTTGGGTGGGGTCCTCCTTTGGAAAATGGGAAAGGTTTAGTGGTGGTAGCAACAAAGCATTTACCTTGTGCAGAAGATTCACGAGGCACTTTCTATTTCTTTTCCCTTTTACTTTTCTTTGGGTCTGTTAGGTTTTCTGGTAACCTCACTTTGCAGATGAGAAAGCTATAGTTCAGAGAGATTGAGTGGACATAAGACTAATAAGTGTTAGAGGTAGAATGAACAAAATCAACAAATCCCAGAGCTGGGAGGAAACTCGATGACTGTCTAGCCTGTCCCACATCTGAAAGGGCTTCTTGCTATTGGGTATCTGCGAACTGTCCATGGAGTTTCTGACTGAAGAAGAACAATGAGGAGAAGCTGTTACTTTCTGATTCAGGACAATCTTCTTTGGGATAGATCTAATTAGCAAGTTATTCCTGACATAAAGCCTAAATTGACTTCATTGCAGCTCATGCCCATTGCTCCTGAATATGCTTTTGGGAGTGGGGAGAGGTCTTACAGAATGAATCTATAAATAACCCATAAATAACCCTTCAAACGCAAAAGACATCCAACATGTCTCCCCTTGAGTCCTCTCTTAGCTCAACATGCCTGACTCCTCAGATGATCCCTATATCCACAACATTCACATCCTTCAGCTGCTAGGTTAGTAATCCTGTCATGGTATGCATTCAAGTCCCTTTACCACTCTACGAGGTGGACCATTCTGGACCCTCTTCAGCTGTTTAATGTCCTTCTTGAACCTCAGTGCCTGTGTGTATTCGTCCTTTGTTGCCAAAGAACACCATCCATCAGAGAAATGATGACATGACTTTCACTTGACTTTGCTTTGAGTGAGGGAGGGCTGTGCAGGTCACCAGCCTCACTTCTCCTCCTGAACCGTCTGGGTGCGGTGATAAGATATTCATCAGGATGACTGAAGATGACCCAGGATGAGGCGATTGGGGTTAAGTGACTTGCTGAAGTCACACAGCTAGTGAGTGTCTGAGGTGATATTTGAACTCAGGTCCTCCTGGCTCCTGCACTGGTGCTCTATCCATTGCACCACCCAAGTGCCCCAGCCTCAATGCCTAGAAGTACACACAATACACCAACTGAGGTCTGAACCAATTGGATTCCCACCTCCCTATGCCTGCAAGCTACACCCCTTTTGTGCTGCCTGAGATTGAATTAGATATTTTTGACTGACTTATTGAGCATTCCACTAAATCCACCAGCCCCCAACGTTTTCAAAGCAATTATCTATCCATGACTCTCCTAGCTTATATTTGACAATTTGAGTTTTTTGTATGTGCCCATACATTTATCCCTACTGAATTTCATTTTATTGAATTCAGCCCAATTCTGTAACCTGTCAAGAACCTTTTGCATCCTGACTCTATGATCCAGTGTGATAGTCATCCCTCCAAAATGTATGCAGATTTGATGAATATGCCATGAATACCATTTTTTCATTTCATTGATAAGCATGTGAAATAGCACAGAGTCAAGCACATTTCCCTGGACTGCTACACTGGGGACTTTCTGCCATGTTGAGAAAGATCCATGAATGACTCAACTGTTCTTTGAGTTTGGCCATGCAGCTGGTTCTAAATATTATTATTTAATGTACATCCCAAAACAGATTTAAAGGGGAGATGTGAGAATTAAATAAGAATGACCTTAAGACAACCCTTAAATAAAATACAGAGAAAATAAACTTCAAAAATGTTACACTGATTTCAGGGGTTGGTATTAGGAACCCAAGACCAGAAGGATCTCAGAAACAATGAAGATGGAATATTATAGAATTAATTTTGAGTAGACAGTGGCATTGTCCATATAATTGCATGTATCAACTCAATGATATCTGCCCCAATGAAGCTTCTTTAATGAGAGGGGGATTTTTAGTTTTTCAGCCATTTTAAGGCCATCAATCAAAAGGCTTGATATAGGATATGTTAATAATTTAATCCTCTCTACCTCTTCCATAAGAATAGCATGTGATATTTTATCAGAAGCTTACTAAAATCTAGGTAATCTATATCCGCAACATTCACGTTTTTCAGCTACTAGTTTAGTAATTCTGTCAAAAAATGAGGTTAGTCTGGCATGATCTGTTACTGATAAATCCAGGCTGACTTCTGGTGATTGCTGCTTCCCTCTCTAGATGTTTGCCATTAACACCCTCATTACCCTTTGGAGATATTAAGGTACTAAAGAGGCCCTTGTTTCTTCTTTCATTATGAGAATGTTAATTCTTCCTTAGTAGTTGCTGAAATAAACTTATCTATTATCTTGAGTATTGCATTTACTTTTCAAGTTCCTACGTTCTGTTAACGTTCCATGGTTTTGTCTGTTTGTTTCATTTCCTCTGCAGGGTTATATACAACTTTGTAGGGCTCATTATTCTTGGTTCTAAGTCTCCACGTTTTGGTTTTTGAAAACTCAGTTTCTGCTATCTTCTCTTATTTCTAGGGGAAGCTGCAAGGCCTTGTCTAAGCCTAACTGTGGTTCTTTGATACTTTAACTCTTTATTTTTATTTGCTTAGAATATTTTTTCTTTGACCTAAAAACTTAGCGTTTTGGCCCAAAGGAAAGCAGGATTTTCCTGAAAGGAAACCGTCTGGGACTATAAATGTTCTCCTACTCCTTTTTTTACTTCGCTCTCTGCATCATTTCATTGATGTTTTTTCAAGTTACTCTGAATTCCTCCAATTTGTTATTTCTTATAATATTTCTCTCATGCTGTAGTTTGTTTAGCCATCTCCTGATCAGTCAATCAATTAGCATTTATTCTTATCATTGGATATCCATTTTTGTTACAGTTCCACTGCAAAGAGTGCTGATAGATACACAGACACACACAGAGACACAGACACACACAGACACACAGACACAGACACATACACACACACACACACATACACACTGAATTCCTTGGAGTGCGTCAGGCTCCTATGTATTGCAGCGAATGAAATGCTGCATCTGGCATCAGAAAGGCCTAAAATTGAATCCTTCCTCAGACAGCTTACCTGTGTGACCTTTGTCAAGTCATTTAACATCTCTGTAAAATGTCTATAATAATGGCACCTATCTCACTGAGATGATGCAGCTAGGCAGTGCAGTGGATAGAGTGCTGGGTCTGGAGTCAGAAAGACTCATCTTCTTGAGTTCAAATCTGGTCTCAGACACTTAGTGGCCTTGGGCAAGTTATTTAACTGCCTCAGTTTCCTCATCTGTAAAATGAGCTGGAGAAGGAAATGGCTAACTGCTCTAGTATCTTTGCCAAGAAAACCCCCAAACGTGGTCATGAAGAGTTGGACATGACTGAAAAATGCCTGAACAGTAGAAAAAAACCTCATAGGGTTGTTTTAAGGATCAAATAAGTTGTTTGTCAAATGCTTTTGTAAATAAAATGCCATATAAATGCTATCATGCTCCTGCTTCTTGTCTTTATTTTTTCCCTAAAGACTTGACTTCAGGTTATGAACCACTGTTTGTTTTATAAGTGCTCAGTAAATGTCGTTGAATGCCAATTATTTTTAAATAATAAAAATGGTAGCAATTACTGACAGCTGCATAGCATTTTAAGGTTAGGAAAACATTTTGCAAAAATTATTTTATTGAAAAAACCCAGGAACTCTGTATATACTATCTTCCTGTGGATATTATAATTCTCAATTTATAGATGAAGAAATTAAGGCCCAAATAAATCAAGTGACTTGTTCAGGGTCACACAGATCATTAGCCTCTCCCGTTCCATTCTACCAGGAGATAGCATAGTGTCAGGGCTGATCTTTAAGTCACAAAGGGCTACACAGGTTTGAATCCCACATCTGCTTCTTGTTACCTGTGTGTCCTGCCTCAGTTGCCACATTCTTAAAATGAAGATAATGTTTCTTGCACTACATATTATGTAGGAATGTTATTTTAATCTATTGAGAGAATATAGCTTAACAACTGGATAATCTGCAAGGACTCCATGAATGGAAATTGTTCTTGGCAATATTTCATCTTCATCATTTCTGAGATTCTTCTGGTCATGGGTCCCAGCACCACCTCGTGAAATTGGTGTCACATTTGAAAAGTTTATTTCCTTTCCAGTATTTTGCTTAAGGGTATGCTTGGGATCATTCTTATTTCATTCCCCCCTCCATGCCCACCATAAATCAGTTTCAGGGTGTTCAGTAGCTTGAAGAAACAGGTTTTCCATTATAGTTGAAATCTGCTGCTGAAGTCAAGTTCCACAACTGTCCATAAATGAAAAATGAAAGGTCTTAAAATCAGGCTGTAATCTTCCACTTCCCATGGAATATTTCCAGCCTCTTAATGTCCCTCACCCATAAATATTTACCCAGGTTGCAGAGTGAGTAGGTAGCTGTGTTGGCCATATCACTGTAGATGTCAGCTTGATGACATCTACCCACTGAAGCTTCTCTGAAGAGATAGGTATTTTCAGTTTTGGGGCCATTCTAAGGCCATCAGTCAAAGGGCTTGATATGAGCACAAGCAGCTTTTACCTTCTCCAATTTTCTTTTCAGCATTACTAGTCAAAAACATTAATATGAAATCTAGAAGATCTGAAAAATACGGAAAAGACTGAAAATCAGTTCTTAAGAAACCAATCTGTGGCTTAATGCTTAGATCTGACAGCTGGGCCCAAAGAGAGATCTCAAGATGTTTAGGAGGTAGGAAGGTTCAGTGGAATGAGCTCTGGATTTGTAATCAGAAGACCTGTGTTCAAATCCTGGCTCTGTGATTTACCTTTTGTATGACTTTGAACAGGGTACTTCCACTTTGGGCCTCAGTTGGACTTCTTGTAAAATGAAAGGATTAGACTTACTGGCTTCTGAGGTCCTTTCAAGTTTTATCTTTGTGCTTCTATGATCTTCACCTTCACTACCCTCAGTGAAACCACACCTACAAATGGGTCAATAGTGGGACAAGGCAATCCCAAAAATTCGAAGAGAAGAGAATCTATCAAGAGAATTCCAAAGAACCCATAACGAAAATGGCTCTCCACTTCTAGGGAGAGAACTGATGAACTCTGGGGACAGACTGCAGTAGAATTTTTACTTTCTTCATTTTTCTTATTGTTTCAATTTTACTTGCTGTCTTCATGGATGAGGAAAAGAAATGAAAGGAGAGAGAATTCAGAAATAAAATTTAAAAAAAGAATACTAAAATAAATAACAACATTTCATTATGCATGTGTATGTGTGAATGCATGCATGCATTCATACATACATACATACATATTAAAGACTAGAAGAACAGAAAATCTTAGTGAGTGGATATCTGGAGGATTGTGTACAATTCTATGTACCAGATTTTAGTAAGGATATTTAAAAGCCAAACAAGATGGTGACCAAATATGAGAGATCTGGAGACCATGCCATCTAAGGACCAAACTAGGGGGTGTTTAGTGTGCTAAGAGAGAACTTATTGGGGAAGGGAGATAGGTGCACATTTGCTGTATTTCAGTTTTTAAAAGTTTGACACATGAAAGAAGATTTGGCTTGTTCTCTGGACTCAAAGCAAAGAACTATGAGTAACTAACTGGTAGCATTTTCAGAAAGGAAGATTTTGACTCGACCTAAGGAAAAACCAATCTTTGTAGTCAGAATGGTCTGAAAGAGGAATAAATATAAGATATGACTGTCCCATTACGTGAAGCCTTGATCCAAACTTGGATAGCCACTTGTCAGTGGCATTGTAGAGGGAGTGTCTATATAATAAAATCAGAGCATTTGGTTGCCTATGTGATAGGCACTATGCTGAGCACCTTACAAATATTATTTATCTTTTATCCTCAAAACAACCCTAGAAAGTCGCTTTTATCATTATACACATTTTACAGTTGAGGAAACAGGCGAATAGAGGTTGAGGGGCCCAGGGTCACACAACTAGTGTCTGAAGGCAGATTTGAACTGAGATCTTCCTTGCTGAGACCCAGGGCTCTATTCACCATGTTACCTAGCTATTTGTCTGTTTAAACCAGAAGAAGACTAGATAATCTCTGAAGTTCCCTCCAAGCACTTAAACCTATGGTCCTGTGATTTGTCCATCCACCTCTGAGGATCTGGAATTGTGTGAATTGTTGTTTATATCCTTGGACTTGTGATTGATCTGTGGCGATGAGGCAAATCAGGGCTGAAATAAATTTTAATATAAAGCTAAGAAAATCTCGGCTCGCTGTGTGTCTGATGATGTGCCAGGTTCGTTTTATACAATCTGCTTGAGAAGCTGCAAGGAAGCCCACTTGAGTCTCCCAGTGCCCACAGCACACACGTCAGATACATGTTTTCTTTATTTCTCACCTACCTCTTTTCTCTTAAACCTTAGTGGCTTTGCCAGGGAATGCTTGCTATTTGTAAAGGAGAGGCAATCAGGGACAGTGGGGAGGCGGTCATTATCCACAGCATGTTTGCTCAGGGGCCATGAACCTTCTTTTCTTCAGAGCTGTAAAGGCATAATGGAGACTCCTGTGTGGCCATTCCTCTCTAAAGAAACTAGCAACGGGATATTGAGCCATTCAGGTGTGTGGCTCCCTTTCAGATGGGCAAGTCAGAGTTGACCCCCATTCATACAAAACATGGCTGTGTGTGGGTCCCCTCAATGCTGGAGGATGTTGACTCTAGCTCTGGGCCCCTCAGGCTGGGAGGGAGCACAGGGAGCTTGTTTCCAGAGAAGGTTTTGCCCAATTTCTTTCCAACGTTTGTCTAGTTGGGGACAGAACCTCTCAGTTTTGAGTTTTATTCTGATTTTTGTTCTCTGAAAGTTCGCTCCAGAACATTCCCCCCTTGTTCATTAGCTCTGTCAGCTTAGATGAGAGGCAGTCAGAAAGGTCTGACGTCCAGTCTTTGCTACACACTAGCTTTGGACCACATGTAAATCACATGGTCACCTCTCCCCATCTCCTATCCACATACCACCTCCTGGTATATGTTTATTAATGTTAATCAGGCCTCTGTGATTGGGTACTTGGCGACAAAGAATCGATTTATCTAGAAAAGCTAAGTAACCACAATAACTAGCATTTGTATAGCACTTTAAAGTTGATAAAGCGCTTTCCACAGCCTCTCTCTTGTGAGCCTCACCGCAACCTGTGGGGCAGGCATTGTTACTGTCCTCATTTTTCAGATGAGGAAGTTGAGACTGAGAAATTAAGTGTCTTGTTCTCTTGTCCAGTGTCACACAGAAAGTGCCTCAGGTCACATTTGAATTCAGATCTTTCTGACTCTCCCAACTACCCATCCAAAGAAACTCTGCTTTGTTCTTCTCTAGTTTGCTTATTCTGTCATAGTTTATTTCAGTTTATGATGTTTGGGTTTTCACCACCTACTCTTCTCTTAGCCCCTTGAGGGTGGGATCATGTCTCATCTAACTTTTATCTCCCTTAGGGCTTAGCACCATGCATAATAAGCATTTTATTAATGCTGAGTTAAAAAAAAACATTGTGAATTTTATATGACTGCAAAGATTTATATAAATCAACAATGGAATTTTGGAAAAAATAAACTAATTAGGGTTATAGGTGGCAATAAGAGAAACGTGGTGTCCAGGGTTGGAGGAGATTGGGGTGATATCTTTGCTCTGACCTGGTGAGGTCACAGCTGGAATAGTGGGATTGGTACTACATGTGAGGAAAGGCACTGATAAACTGAGGAGATTTCAGAGGATGGCGTCCAGGTGAAAGGGCTTAATAAGGTGCCTTATGAGGGATGGTTGATGATGCTGACAGTGTTTAGACTGGAGAAAGATGGGGGTGGAATACAATTGCTAATCATGATTTCTACATATTTGAAGGTCTTTCCTGTGGGATCAAAGGGTTATTTTTTCTTGCCCTACAAGGGTTTCAGCTCTTCTGACAATGGAATCTTTCTGCACAATACTAGAATGCGTTGCTTTTGTAGGTACCAGTTCTCTTCTCATTGGAAGTCTTCAAGCTGAGTTTGTATGACCCCTCAGAGAATACGATGCAGAAGAGATTCTTACATAATTAGGTCTGGATGGCCTCTGTGGTCCCTATGAACTTTAAGATCCAATCAAATAATGGACACATTAACACCCCCTCACCTACTCTATGCCCCGTGTGGTGCTGAAGATCGTAAGACAGACGACGATCTCCACCCTCAACAAGCTTGGGTTTTATCAACATTCTGTGATACAGTGATGCGAAATAAACGCAGATCTTTCCAGGCTCTTGGCACCAATTGCTACGGACCTTGGGCAAGTTGGCCAGTGTCTCTGTGCAAGTCGTCATCTTCAGTGAAAAACCAATTATATATCTGCTTTAACAGCAGTAGAATTTTGTAGATATTACAAAGCTGGATTGCTTTCTTCTTTGCCTGACGATGGAGGAAAATAACTGGCTTTGGATAAGTAGGTGGCTTGCCTTCAATTTCTCTTTCTGGAAAAGCCAAAGGGTAAAGGGTGAATAATAAGGTGTATGTATATACACATACACATACACACGTGTATATATATGTATATATATATACATATATATACACACACACATATAATATACACACATAAATACATACACATATATAATATGCACACATATATACATACATACCTACATACATATATACATACACATGGGATTTATTTTTAAAAGAAGGATCAGTATTACAGATTCATAGAAACTCCCACCAAATTTGCTTAGTTCAGAAGAAGCTCTGCCATTTCATACTCTTTCAAACATCTTTGGTCCTGCCTTGAAACTTAGCTCTCTGCAGAAAACACCATCCTTCTGGTTATTCTCCCTAGGCCTGGGTGCTCCTTCCCCCAGGGTGCTCCTTCCCCCAGGGTTTCCAGGCCCACTGAGCCAGCAGGAAGTGGATGGATGCTCTTTGCTCTCCTTGGCTACTTCCAGACCCACCCTTTGCCGTCATTACTAAACACTGAGCTTCATTTCCCCTTTCCTGCCATTGTCTCTAGGATAATAGACAAACTCATTCTGATTTAAAGACCTCGGCAATCTGGGTCTCACTCACTTTTCTAGCCTCATTTCATATCATTTCCTTCCACAATCCTAAAATGGAACCACTAGTTTATTCCTAAACTAAATATCCCATCCCTCACCTCCAGGCAAAGCTAAGATTCCTGGTATAGATTGAACAGCAGGGGCTCAGTGAGGTCATCAAAGAGTTATTTAACTTATATACATTACTATGAAGTGGAAAGAATTTTCACTTTTGACTCCAAGGCTCTGGGTTCAAATACATGCTGATGCTCACTTTCAATGGGCCCTGGGGCAAATTATTTCCTATCTTTGGGCTTCTTTATTGTAAAATGCAGGAGCCAGACTCCATGGGCTTTAAATTCGCTTCTAATGCTAAGTCAAGTCAGCCTGTGCCTAGGACATTGGGAGCAAGAAGGAGCTGGTGAAAAAATACATTTTAAAAAGTGATTAGCATTTATATAGTGCTTTAAAATGTGCAGAGTGCTTTCTACAGATTACGGCATTTAATCCTCATGACAGCATGATGAGGTAGGTGCTAATAAGAGCTGTAATAATGAAAGGGAGCATTTATGTAGCACTTTAAGGTTTGCCAAGTGATTTCCATATTCAAACTCACTGGATCCTCACAAGAATCCTGGAAGGTCGGCATTATCCCTAATCTGCAGGTGAAGAAACTGAGGCACAGACAGGTTCGCTGACTTCCCCAGGGTCAGTCATGTAAATATCTGAGGACAGATTCAAGCTCAGGCACTTCTGACCCTAAGTCTTTACTTTTCCCACTTGGTTCCCTGTCTGTCCATTGTGATTCCCATTTTTCAGATGAAGAAACTGAGTCTGAGAAAAGTTAAGTGACTTTCCCAGAGTCCCACAAGTAGCAAGGATTTGAGGTAGGATTCTCACTTAGGCCTTTCTGACCCTACATTTGGTACTGTATCCACTTTATAGGACAAGGGTCAGTGAGTGCCCAAGTGAGACTCCCATGTGGTGATGGGTAGGTACATCTGAATGAAGTTGGAGAAATTGCCCCATCAACCCTGACATCCTTTTTCAAAACAAATTTCATTGGAGTCCATTTTCATTCCCATCATTAAATTTCCTATGTTATAGCCTTTGTGATGACCCTGAGAAAAATGATGGGTGCCCATGAATTGTATTCCTTGAGGCTCTCCTCATCTCTCTCTTTGCTGTCTGTGTCCTCTGCTCAAAATGCCCTCCCTCCTCACCCTACCTCTAAAGTCCCTGGTTTCCTTCAAGGCTTGGCTTAAAGACTCCCTCTTATAGGAAGCCTCCTCTGATCACTGATCCCCTGGTCCCATGTACCCATCTTCTAGAAATTGCTTTGTATTTGAATTTCTGTATATTTATTTCCCCCCAGCTTACCTTGAACTTGGAGGCTTTTGCTGTTCAGTCGTTTCAAGTGTGTCCAAATCTTCATGACCCTAATCTGAGGTTTTAGTAACAAAAATACTGGAGTGTTTGCCATTTCCTTTTCTATTTCGTTTTACAGAGAAGGAAACTCAGGAAAAGTGACTTGCCCAGAGTCACAAAACTTGTAATAAATCTGAGGCCAGGTATGAACTAGGATCTTCCTCACTCCTGATCTGGCATACTATTCACTGCACCACCTAGATGCCCCCAGCTTGAGGGCTGGGACTATCCAGGCCCTGGCAGGATGTCTGACCCAGCATGGGTGCTTGTAGATTGCATGACTGATTCACTTTGCCTCAGGCCATTCAAGTCTTCTTATGCTTTTCTGATTCCTTCATAATCATTGTTTATTTCAATGCAATAATCTTCCATTCCTAAAATTTGTTTAGCCATTGTCCCATGGATAGGCAGCTATAATGCTGCTTCAGAATAATGAGGCTGTGCAATTTAGAGAATCATTTCCTATCTTGCTTCTCCCTGGGATACATGTTAGCAGTAGTAGGATCTTGGGGTGAACCAATATTGTTAAAAGAGTAGGTTTTTTTTAACCCCACCACAGCTATTATTAGATACAAATAGGTATATACATACATACATACACACATGTATATGCACACACATATACACATGTATACATATAGATGTGTAAAATTATTCTATACCCACTTCTATTTATCAATTCTAACTTCAGCTAATTATTGAATCTGCACACCCCATCTCAAACTCTGGGTGGGGCCAAATTTCCTGGGATCCTTTGTCCTTTTCCTCCACATTGTCTGAAACCATGAAAGAGCTCTTTATTATGGTTACAGTCATGCTCTTAAGTTTCTCTACCTATCCGGACCTCAGTTTCTTGATCTACAAAATAGGTTGTTTAGAGTAGGTGGGCTCCAAGAACCTATCACCTTTGAACCTTTGGCCAAATGGTCTTTGTCCTCTATTTGGTGGAAAACACTATTGATAAGAACATGTTCAGGTGTGTGTCTAGATGCGATGATTTACTGCCTTGTTGTTCTCCTAGGAGGTATTGGTATCACTCCTTCCATCACATATATTACATGGAAGCTAAGTGGATTCTTATCTATAAAATTCATTCTTTTTCTTTGTTCATATCTGATGGAGAGGTGATTATTCAGAAATTCATCTAGAGAGGCAGGATAGACAGCAGAGTGCATGGAATACTCCCAAGGACTTGGATTCCAACCCAATTCTGTCACGTGCTATGTGACCTTGGCCAAACTTGTGAGTCTCTATGGCCTCGTTGGTAATAACACCTTAGCTCACAGGTCTGAATCCCCGAACCTGAGCACTGAAAAGGAAAATGGGAGAAGGCAGGTCATCTAGCCCAACCTGTAGGAGAAAGAAATTCCCCCACCAAAGACCACCTGCCAAGAGGCCATCCAACCAGATTGTTATGAGCTTTATAAAATCTGCTTTGCCAGTTTTAAGGCATCCCATAACTACAACCCATTGTAATTGTTTTTTCTTATTACTGCTGCTGTTGTTTAAAAACATTGGAGCCAACAAAATTCACTTAAATGCAGAAACGACAACCCTTTAACTTGATTGTGTGCTGCTCAAAGCAGGAATGAACATTTCTATATATTGGGACCATTTCTACTGATTAAGTAAATGCTTTGACATTAATGAGGGGAAAAAATCTATGGGCATCAACTGTCCTTTTCTCCTACCTCAAAGCTCGTTTGTCGATGAGGTCCACTTCCATTGACTTTTCTGTTCCAGTGCTTGGTTTTTAATTAAAAGATCTTTTCACAGTTCCTGAAATCCCAACTCTAGGTTCCATGAGGGGTCTCCATCAACTTCTTTGCTCTCTCATTAAAAGAGCAGGACATGACTGATAGCAACAACAGAGAAGCATCGTTTCCCTGCGCCCACTTTTTACAACGCTGCTTCACATTATAATTACACAGTTAAGGAATTTAAATTGATTTTTAGTGCCTTGTCTGATAAATGGCATAGCTGATCCTCAGGGAGCAATAGCCAAGTTTGCTTTAAAAACACTCTTCTATTTAGACCCTGATAAGGCTATTTGTCCATGAAATAGGCATTTTTGGGCTTTGCCATTTTTCTGGCCATAAATCTCAGAGATTCCAAGTTGAATATTATTTGCCCTCTCAAATAATGACCCCCTAGAGTGCAAAACCTCAATTCTTGAAATTATCCAACAGAGGAACTCGTCTTTTTTATGACTAATTTTAGTTAAATAAAAGCATCTTGTTTTATTCTTTAAATCAAGCTTTTATTAAATGTTTCACATTGGTAGAAATATGGGAGCATATTTTGTTGGAAACAGTTACAGGAATATTAATGTAAAGTCATCACATTAATGAGGAAACTGAGGCCCATAAAGTGAGTTGCCTATGGTCACATAACTAATAAGTAGTTGCGATAGGATTTGACCCCAAGTCCAATATTCTATATACAGTATACCGTACTGTTCCTCTGTTATGGTTTCTGGGCAAGAGGCTTTCAGCATGGGACCCTGTGCCATATGGCAGATTGTGTCCTGGTCAGAACTTAGAAGATTTAGGGAGATGCTTGAGGAACAATAAATGTCTTTGATTTTGAACCAGTACACCCTCTGGTTGCCTGACAAAAGTAAACACATTGATGGGGGCCCATGAAGTATGGTTATGAGTGGGTCCTGACCCAAAGAAAGTCTCAAAACTAGGGCAGCTTTTTTCCTGGGTACCATTTATAGAACAGGAGATGCTAGTGACTATGTTTTGCTTTAAGTGATTTACTTGTGGTCAATCTAGTAAGCTTTGGAAGCAGAATTTGAAGCCAAATGTTCATATCTCTAAACCTAGTCAGTCCTCTGTCTACTACAGCATATTATTTTTTCACTTAAACTAGGAAAAGAAAGATACAAGAATAAATCATACATTTTAATGTTCTGAAATAACCCAAAAATAGTCTAACATGTCTAGAAATTGCTAACTTTGGTCATGCCAAGGAAGGAAGATCATTTCTCAGTTAATCTTTCAGTGTGATGGATGGATATATATTGTCTGTTTGTCCTTACCTTTCTGCTCTATACTAAAGCCAGATTTTGGAGAAGAGGTATTTTTCCCCTCGATCTCCTCATGAGACACAGTGGTTCCTGTCAGCAGCAGTGAGGGCAATCTGATTGAAAGAAGGGTTGATTCTCTGTTGAGGATCTTCTTTGAAATATCCATATCTTAAGCATTCACTGCCTGCAGGCAAGAAAGCTGTCATTTGGAGTATCAGAATGAGTATCCCTCACACATTTGGTTTCCTATACAAGTTTAGTATGCTTGATGAAAGAGACTTTTGTGGAAATGACAAAAGTTGGAGAGGTGATCCAGTTATCAAAAACAAAACCAAAACCATGAGGTTATCACTCAAGTGTCAATGGATGTAAAGTTGGCTACTGATAGTGAGGAATAATAAAGAACATTGGAATGGGAATGGAAGGATCCCAGGCATAGCATTGGAGAGGACTTTAGAGATCATCAAGCCTAAGCAACTCCATTTTAGAACAAAGGGAACAAATGAGGCTTAGAAAGTTTAAGGAACTTGTCCAAAGCCAATGCATGGAGGATCTAGGATTTGAATCCAGGTCCTCAGACTCCAAATTGAGCACCTTTTCCATGTTGCTTCCCAATCATAGACTCAGAATTACAGCTTAAAAGGATCTTGGAGGTCAGCTAACTGAATCATATCATTTTATAGATGAGGATGTTGTGGCCCAGAGAGCTGGGGCAACTGACTTGCCCAAGTTCACACCAATAAGGCGTTGCAGAGGAAGGATTTGAAACCCTGTCCACTGACTCCACATTCCATGCTCTTGCTATGCCCTAAAGGACTTTTGTAGGAGACTTGGCTCTGCTCTTTTCCACTTGGTTGACTTTGAGCAAATCACTTCAAGTTTCTGAGCCTCAGTTTTCCTTATATGTAAAAGGATAGTGTTAGACCAGTTGACCTTTAAAATCATTACAGGCTCTAAAGCTATTATCTTAAATATTAGGTAGTAGCAACCAACTGTACCCTAGGTACAGCTCAACTGCCAAGCATTCAAACTATGCTTCAGAGAGCACAACACCAATGGGCTGGCCTTGTTGTTCAAATATAAAATGTATGCTTGCCAAAAAGACTATTTTATGGAGAACTCTCGTGGGGCAGGTAATCACATGGTGGTCAGAAGAAGCAATACAAGGATACTCTCAAGGTCTCTCTCAAGAATTGGGATTTGACTGTGTAACATGGGAGACACTGGCACAGGACTGCTCAGCATGGTGTGCCACATCAGAAAGGGTGCTGTGCTATATAAGCAAAGCAGAATTGGGACAGCACAAAGGAAATGTACAATGTGCAAATTTGAGTATCCACCCCAAATGTTCACTTGGACTCTCTGTACCCAACCTGTGGTAGAGCATTCCGAACTTGTATTGGCCTGATCAGCCACAGTCAGACACACTGAAACTTCACTTCATCATGGTGACATCATTTTGGTCCTCTTTGAGACCGAAGGACAACAACCAGGTCCACTTACAGAATTGTCTGTCTTGGGCTGGATTTGATATCAGAACTACCTAGTCCAACTCCTTTGTTTTGCAGATGAGAAGAGCCTAAGTAATGTTCCAAAGGTTACACAGATTGTAACTACCAGAAGCAGGATTTGGGTTCCTGTTCTCTGACTCCATGGTCAGTGTTTTCCTTTTCTAATACATCCTCTTTTTTCCTCTCCCACTTTGAAAATCTACAAGTTGCCTCGGCTAATGATGATACATTTGTAAGGAGTTAATATTTCTAAGGCAGAGCCAAGATGGCAGAGTAGAAAGACACACATACTCTAGCTCTTCCCCCAGAGACCATAAAATACCTATAGAAATGACTCTCAACAAATTCTAGAGCTTCTGCTGAAGCCACAGAATGACGGAGTGAAGATTTCCAACCCAGAGTGACCTGGAAGGCTGACAGGATAGGGCTATTGCATGGGGCATGGAGTGGAGACCTTGGCTGTGTGACACCCGGAGGAACAGGCCTGGGACAGGCCTTGGAGGTGGAATCTCCAGCAGCAGCAGTGGTTCTCAGATCCCTCAAACCACAAATGCCAAAAACAACTTCAAAGGTCAGTGAGAAGGCTTTTTCAACTGGGCAAGAAGCAAGCAGAGTCCTCCTCTAGCCTGGGCCCTAGGTGGTGGAAACAGTGGTGGCAGCAGGAGCAGCACCCTCTTGTGAAGCCCTTAGCTTAAAACCCCCGGGGGCATTGAGGGTCTGATCTGAACCTCAGTCCTGAGTGGCAGCCCTGCCCTCCAGGTCAAGCCCCTGAGGTAATTGAGCAGCTGATTTGACTCTCAGCCCTGAGCATGGTCCTGGGATGAGGAGGAGCACTGGCATGGTGGATCTGGGAGCAATTGTGGAGAGGGAGTTCTACTACTTGAAGATTCTGGGCAGAATAGTTTTTGGTTTCTTTCAGACCAGTGCACAGGCCAGGAGAGGAGTAAACTCCTCTCCCTTAATTGGGCCACTTTTTAGGAACTGAGAACTTACAGGTCCCCAGAGTATACTCTCCTTCTGACAAAGGACTCAAAAGTCAAATAACTGATTGGGAAAATACTCAAAAAAGGGGAAAAATATAAGACTATAGAAGGTTACTTTCTTGGTGAACAGGCATTTTCTTCCATCCTTTCAGATAAGGAAGAACAATGCATATTGTCAGAGGATATCAAGGCTTCCAAAACATCCAAAGTAATTATTCAATGGTCTGAGGCCATGAAAGAGCTCAAAAAGGGTTTTGAAAGTCAATTAAGAGAGCTGGAGGAAAAATTGGGAAGAGAAATGAGAGCAATGCAAAAAAATCATGAAAAGCAAGTCAACAGCTTGCTAAAGGAGACCCAAAAAAATGCTGAAGAAAATAACACCTTTAAAAATAGGTTAACTCAATTAGCAAAAGAGATGCAAAAAGCCAATGAGGAGAAGAATGCTTTAAAAAGCATAATTTACCAAATGGAAAATGAGGTTCAAAAACTCACTGAAGAAAATAATTCTTTAAAAATTAGAATGTAACAGATGGGAGCTAATGACTTTTCGAGAAGCCAAAAAATTACAAAACAAATTCAAAAGAATGAAAAATGGAAGATAATGTGTAATATCTCATTGGAAAAACAACTGACATGGAAAAGAGATCCAGGAGAGACAATTTAAAAATTATGGGACTATCTGAAAGTCATGATCAGAAAAAGAGCCTAGACATTATCCTTCATGAAATTATCAAGGAAAACTGCCCTGATATTCTAGAACCAGAGGGCAAAATAAGTATTCAAGGAGTCTATCGATCACCGCCTGAAAGAGATCCAAAAAGAGAAACTCTTGGGAACATTGTAGTCAAATTTCAGAGTTCCCAGGTCGAGGAGAAAATATTGAAAACAGCTAGAAAGAAACAATTTGAGTATTATGGAAATACAATCAGGATAACACAAGATCTAGTATCTTTCTACATTAAAGGACCAAAGAGAGTGAAATATGATATTGCATAAGTCAAAGGAACTAGAATTAAAACCAAGAATCACCTACCCAGCAAAACTGAGTATAATACTTCAGGGGGAAAAAATGGTCATTCAATGAAATAGAGGATTCCAAACATTCTTGATGAAAAAACTAGAGTGAAAAGAAAATTTTACTTTCAAACACAAGAGTCAAGAGAAGCATGAAAAGGTAAACAGGAAAGAGAAATCATAAGGGATTTACTAAAGTTGAAATGTTTACATTCCTACACAGAAAGTTAATATTTGTAACTCTTGAAGCTTTTCTCAGGAACTCAGTTGCTAAAATTACATTTTGGCAGAGTTGTGTGAATCACAAATCCAGTCCAAGGAACAGAGATTCATACTGGGGGAGGGGAAAGGGTTAAGTTAAAGATGAATTGCAATATTATCATTTATTTGTTTGTTTTTTGTTAGAAAATTCCAATCAAGTGCACTCTTGGAGGCTAAAAAAAAGAGTTAATATTTATGTTGGGAATTAGATGGTAATTATAGCCTCTTTGCTCCCTGAGGACACAATTCCAGTTGTTTTTGGAGAACTGGAACCTGACTCTTTGGTTGACAAATCTGACTTTCCTTCAGTGCCATATGATCTTACGATTTTAGGGTCTAAGTCATTATTGTCTCTGGAGTAATCAGCACCATGCCAGGAAAAGAAGAGATAAGCCCCCTTCCTGGAAATCACAATGGGCAAAACCCATTGAGTAAGCTCATACTATCTGCTTAAAAGACCGGCTGAGAAAAAAGCTGGGAGGTTAGAAAAACATTTTAGAATGAAGTCAAAGAACCTGGGTTTGAACCCTGGCTCAAAATCTTGTGACTTTGAATAGGTCAGTTGACTTCCCTGTGCTTTTAAGTTTAAAGTCTATTATCCTACACAGTGTGTACATACTTTAAAAAATTAAAAATGGCTATAATAGAGAGCCAGTTAAAAATCCTTTCCCTATTCTTTAGGACCTGGAAATGTAATGGTTTATTATGTCCTGTGTCTCTGAATTGAATTACCACATGAAAGGCAGGACTTTGAATACTGGAGGGGAAGGGCAGAGGTATCATGTCCAATCCACCCTTCAATGATCTTTCAACCCATTGGTTTTCCTCCTTGTGCATATTTGTGCCTGTTAGTTTATGGGATATATTGAGCAGATGGGTGGTGTCTGGGGATAGTTTGAATAGGGAAAATGACATGTGCACTCTAGTGACAGCATCTTTGATTACACCATCTTCTTAATCTGAGATGCCTTTTCATTTCTTGGGAATTTATCTGAATTTTACCTATCCTTACTTGACATTTTTAGGACCGTGTGATTCTATATTTCTTTGGACTTGGCACAGAGGAAAAGGTCATGATGACTGCCTCAGGGAATGTAGAAAATTCTCATATGAGTAGACTCACCTTCCTTGGACTAAAAAGACAGGGCTGGGAGAAATGAGTAGAGCTGCTGAGGCAGCAGATTTAGATTTGATCTCAAAGAAGGGGGGAGGGGTTTCCTAATAATCAGCCCTCTTCCAAAGTGTTGCAGGTGGCCCCCATGGGTGCTAGGGTCTTCTCACTGGGGGATGGATGGTTCTTTGGGTGTGCCTCAATGAGGACTACTTTTGGGAGTGGGAGGGCCAACCTGGATCCCTTCCACTATGGACGTCCTCTGACGCAGGTCACCAATAATGTACTTTTTAACTTGTGTGTCTTATATCCGCTTGGAATCCTATCTGACAGGCATTGTTCAGTGCTAACTGTGTGTAAGGCACTGTGATGGGTACTGGAGATATAAAGACAAATGTAAAGGAGTCACCTCCAAAGGACTTACTTCATACCAGGGGAAACAATATGTAAAAGATAAGAATGTATGAGATCATTTCAGTGGAAGAGAGAAAGCACTATTAATAATAGTAAATATAACTTTAAAGTTTGCAAAATACTTTATTTTGATCCCCTTTGATCTTTACAACAACTTTCTGGGATAGGTGTTATCAATCTCATTTTATATAGAGGGAAACTGAGGCTAGGAGAGCTTAGGTGACTTGTTCCTGGTCACACCTGGCAAAATTCCATGTCAGGTCTTCTTCCCTCCTAATCAGACCCTCTAGTTGCCTCCCATGTACAAGAACTCAGGAGAGGATTCCCAGAAGAGGTGGTAGAAGGTGAGAGCCTAGAAGAAAGTCAGGGACTCCCATCCATGCAAGTGAGGAGTGAGAACATTTTAGTCATGGAGGACAGTTAATGCCAAAGTGGAGCTTGACTGCCAGGTTCAGGGAACAGCCAGCTGGATCAGCAAGTTTCAGCTGCAACGGGCCCAAAGAGGGCATGATAGTCCAATCCCTTTATTTTACAAATGAGGAACCTGAGGCCCAGGAAGATTGGGACTTGCCCAAAATGACGCAGATAGAAAGTGGCAAAGGCAGACTCTGAACTCACATCCTCAGACTGCAAAGTAAGTGTCCTTTCCACTCTCCCAGCTGGCCTCTCAACTTGGCTTCTTTGGCTGGAACACAGCTTGTCTGAAGGCCCCAAACATAGAATCATCAGTACTGTAACTAGGGCAAGTCAACTGAATCTTATCTTCAAGGCACAAATTTTGAATTTCAGACTTTCAGAAGTATAGAAACAACAGAGCTCATGTACCCCATTAGCAAGAATAATTAGTTAAAATGGAAAACCATCAGATGGCCACCAACCATTCTCCACACCCCAACCGTGTCTTCCGGGGCCCATCACAGCAACCATCCCAATTGTTTTCCCAAATGTACACAATGTCTTAAGGTCTCTCTTTCCCTGTTTCAATTGAGCATGTGCCGGTTGCCTCAGTTAGTGCCCTGACCTGGAAAAACCCTTCTGCGCTGAGAAAGGTAAGTGGGATCCAGGCCATGAGTGCATTTGCTCTTGGACATGTCCAGGATCAATAAGGAGGGGAAATGAGTTGCTGCAATCACAGAATACTGCAAGGTGGAACTTAGGGATTCTCTAACTCAGGCCACTGAATGGTTTTTATAACTAGCTCAGGGTTAGGAATGGAGAGGTGCAGTGCAGTGCTCCTCAGAGCTGGATCCTGGGATGGAGCCTGACTGGTTTGTCTCAGCACTTAGCACAGAAAGGTTCAGTGATTTTCTCAAGGTTACACAGTTTAGTAGCAGATCCAGAATTCCAACCCAGGTCTTCTGTTCCTCAGTCCAGTGGAGGCATGAGAAATCTCTGTTGATAGTGATAATGGCAGGGGAAAGGGTAATTGCTACTTGATGGGTGAACAAAACCTCTGCTTTCCTCTGGTGCAAAGAACTCTTTGACAGTTCCTTTCATTGTATGGTCATGGAAAGAGACTGGAGGTTGTTTATTTTGCTCCCTTTAATGTTCTGAAATAGATTTGTTGGCTTGAAAGAAGATGAATTTTATGTTTCCATAATGAACAGTCCTAAGGGTCATAACCCTTCTTCTTGTAAGGAAACCACACATCTGGGGCCTCAGGTTACTTAGGGGAGTTTAGGCAGAATTTTGCCTTCCATCAAAGCATTCCAAGCATAGTCTCCGTCTGGGTGAAGATGTGTGTGTGTGTGTGTGTGTGTGTGTGTGAAAATCCTTTCTTCCCTTTTCATGAACGGAGCATAAGAAACCAAGGCATTTGGACCTTCTCCAGCATCCTTCCCAACTGAAACCTCATGAAAGTGTCTATGGCCTTGGGCATATTTGACTTCTTCCTATCTTTCTCTACTTACTGGGTCTCCAGAAGTATCAGGGAATCACTGACTTAGAGCTAGAAGGGCTCTTAGAGTTCACCTGTGAACTCTAGGAAAACCACTTTCCCCTCTGTGCCTGTTTTCTCATCTATAAACTAAATGGATTTGAATGAGATGGACTTTCATGTCCCATTCAGTCCATAATCTCTGATTTCATCATCTAGTCTGAATCTTTTCTTGTACAGATAGGGAAACAGAGCCTTGGAGGAAATAGATCACTTTCTGAAGAGTGCCAAAGCTGGGACATAAACCTGGGATTTTAGTTCCAAATCTAACATTTTCTAGTCTGTTCTAATGGAAGTTCTAAGAGGAAATGATCATATCATCTATTTTTGTATCTCTGACTGTTCCCAAAGTATATTTGATGCTTAATAACTATTAGTTGAAAGAATGATTAGAGAAATTTAATGATTTGGGGTCTGCTAGGTGGCCCAGTGGATACAACACTGGTCTGGGAATTGGAAAGACACATCTTAGTTCATATCCAGCCTCACACACTTACTAGCTGTGTGTCCCCAGGCAAGTCTTTTAGCCCTGTTTGCCTTAGTTTCCTCATCTATCAAATGAAGTGGATAAGGAAATGGCAAACCATTACAATTTCTTTGCCAAGAAAATTCCAGATAGAGTCATGAGGAGTTGGACATGCCTAATAGACAAAAGAACAGCAAAACGAAGATGACAATGACTAGTACTGAGTTCCCAAAGTGACTGAAAAATAATGACTGAAAATGATTTTTTAAATTAAATTTATTTTTTAATTAACAAGGATTTGTTTTCTCTCTCTCTCCAATCTCCTCTCTTCCACACTCAAACAGAAAAACAAATCCTCATAAGAAATATGCATTGTCAAGTAAAGTTGGTCATATTTAAAATGTATTTCTGATTATCTTGAATTCATCACCTCTCTGACAGGAGAGAGGCAGTAAGCTTCATCTTGTTGCCTTGATCAGAGCAAGAGGGAATAAATGAATGAATGAGTGATTAAGCTGGAGCAAATGAATTGAATGAATGAATGAAGGAGTGAGTGAGTGAATAAATGAATGACTGTGAGCTCTGGAAGCTTCTTTTTATCACTTCAGGGCCCCTTCTTTAACGAGCCTGAATGATAAATTTTGTCTACTACAAGCATGTGGTAGCTTTGTAGTCTCATAATTCTTAACCCCCACATAGAAATTTTCTTAATACTGACCTGTCAAATTCAGCTTTGTTTTATGGTACAGAAGTAGAGTTAAGGATTTCCAAGGCTACAAGAGTAAATACATGAAAAAAAAGAATTATTTCCCTTGACCTGAGAAACATGGGTAAACCAAGGATTCCTGACAGGGGGCCCTTTCCTGAGTCATCGGAATTTCCATTAAATCTTATTTGGTCCAGAAAGGATACTTCCTAAGTAATTTGAGAACATATCTCTTCATGGGAAGGGCTATTTCAATAAAGGTGCATTTTGGAACAGTAGTATGAATGTATTCATCATTCAAGTGGTTATTTTTGCTTCCCTGAGGTTGATTTACTCCAGAGGAATCTCAAAGGATGATGGGATTTAAAGCTGAAATGGTCTTTAAAGATAATCTGTTACAATTGAAATTGTTGAATTATTCAGATATGGAAATTGAGGCCTGGGGAGGTTCAGGGGCCTTTCCAAAGAAAGTAATAGGAGAGCTTGGATTTCAAACCTAAGCCCTTTGACTCCAAACAATAGCAGTAATTGCAATACCTAAACTAATAACTATTTAAATCCACATAACACTTTGAAGTTTATATTCAATACCTCATTGAGGTCTTCACAGCACCCTGGGAGTGTCAGTACCGTAGTTTTTTTATCTTTGTTTTGTTATTGTTGGTTTGTGATTAGTTATAGCTGGTGCTTCGTGACTCCAGGTGGGGTTTTCTTGGTAAAGATAATGGAATGGTTTGTCATTTTCTTCTAAAGCTCATGTTAAAGATGAGGACACTGAGGTAGACAGGGTGACTTACCCAGAATCACAGAGCTCGTAAGTGCCTGAAACTGGGTTTGAACTCAGGTTCTCCTGACTCCAGAGCAAGTGCTTTGTCCATTGCACTATTGAGGTGCCCCATCTCCATTTTACAAATGAAAAAACAGGTTTAGAGAGGTGGCAACAAGACTTCCTGAAATACCTAATAGGTTCAAGACCCCACATTAAGTATGGGGGATATAAAGCAGAAGAGTTCCTGACCTCCAAGAGCTCACTGTTGAATGGGAGAGACAACATGCAAATGTCTATATACAAACCAAATATAGAACTTTTTTTTTGATCATGGCTTTAAGGTAGTCCCATAATTTTTAAATTGTCTCTCCTGGATCTATTTTCCAGGTCAGTTGTTTTTCCAATGAGATATTTCACATTCTCTTCCATTTTGTCATTCTTTTGGTTTTGTTTTGTGATTTCTTGG
>CM053772.1:10836721-10866492 GCA_028658325.1 Potorous gilbertii
TGGAAAATAGATCCAGGAGAGACAATTTAAAAATTATGGGACTACCTGAAAGCCATGATCAAAAAAAGAGCCTAGACATCATCCTTCATGAAATTATCAAGGAAAACTGCCCTGATATTCTAGAACCAGAGGGCAAAAAAAAAAATATTCAAGGAATCCACCGATCAGATGATTGGAATGTAGACTATGTGAAGGAGAATAATATGGTGTCACTCTAGAAAGTTGTGTTGAAACACAGTTATGAAAATCTTCAAATGCCAAATAAAAGAGATGACATTTTATCTTAAACTAGGGGTTCTTAACCTTAGATCTATGAAATTAAAAAAAAATTCAGATGACTAGAGTAAAATAAAATTATTTTTCTTTCTCATCTTATCTATTTTGAGTATTAAAAAATATTATTCTGAAAAGGGGTCTACAGACTTCAAAGGATTCTATAATATAGAAAAGATTATGAACTCCTATCCTAGAAGCCACTGACATTTCTTGAGCATAGGCAGACAGGCGTCTTAAGGATGTAAATGTGGTGACTTTGTGAAAGATTTGAGAAGGGAGGGGCTGGATTCAGCAAGGTGGATGAAGACACTTAGTGGTCTATGATAGAAGTAATGAACACCTAAAATAGGGTAAATGGCTGCATAAGTAGAGAAAAGGGCGGGTGTGTGTGTAAAGATATGGTGGAGGTACAAACTGCAGCTGATCATGTGTGGGCTGAAAGAGTTGAGGGAGAGTGAAATTTTGAGAATGACTGAGATTGTCACGCTTTTGACAAAAATGAAATTATTATGAGGAGTTCTGGATTTTTCCATCAAAGGATACACATACACGTACACATAGGTATATGTAAATATATACACACACCATGCATACACACATGCAGGCATATACACGTGCCCACACATATACATACATGCACGTGTGCACTCACATGTATAAGTACACGCACACATGCATGTGTGCACACATGCTCACATACACACATGCATGCACAACAAGTATAGTGCGGACACAGTGTGTGCACATATGTATACATACATGCATATAGGCACATGCACGTGTGTATACACATGCATGTATACATGCATTCACTTGTGTATCCATATGTATGCATACATGCATGCACACATACACACATATATTCTCCCTTTCCCCAGGGACAAATATCAAACAATAAAAATAGGTTACAGATCATGGCAATGGTTGATTCTGTTCAAGCCAATGTTTATAAAGAGTTACTATGTGTGATGCACTGTCCAAGGTACTGGGGATAGAAAGATGAAAAATGATTTCTTTCTGCCCTTAAGGAGCTTATATTCTATTGAGGGGGCGGACAGGGAGAGACTACAAAGACATACAAAGTAAACAGAATATTGCTTTCTATAACAAAATGTCTTTTGCTTTATTTTGCTAAACTTTTATTAAGATTGGATTAAGCTGTTATTTAAAAATGCATATGGCTTTGAGTGTAAGAAACAAATAAAAGGCCTGGAGAGGAAGGGACATGTTATTTCATTAGAAGTATGAGCCAGGGAATGAGTGACCTTGTAGAAAAAAGAACCCCAGAGTTTAACAATCTGTGCATCCAGTAAACAATCTGGATCCATGAGACCCATGACTGTTAATCACCCAGCACTCTACTACCCCTGACATACTATTACTCCACCCCTAATCTTGTCATACTGTCATAATAATCTATGCATCTGTATTTCAAGTTTTGTATATATTCCAACAGAAGAATCTTCTTGGCAGTGAGATGGATATAAATACACCTGCATCTGCTCAAAATCCTACCACACAGATCATTAATTGTTAGGAAGACCTGGCCATCACAATTTTGAGGTCAAGGAGGATCAAAGGTGCAGGTGTGTGGCAGGTTGAGAAGAGTCATGGATGCCTTGTGGCTGTGAGTATATTTTCTCCAGCTGCTGCCCTTGCTGGAAGCTGTTTGCCTGGAGCTAACCAGTGTCATGGACTTCTGTGGGAGTTGTGATCTAATCCCTTTTTAACCTAAAGCATCCCTAGAGTTTTTAGAGTGCTGGAAAAGATTATAGTAGGCTGGAACTCAGTGATTCTTCACCAAGGTAATTTATGAAGTGCTCTTAACTTTATGCTTGTTCCCTCCTATAGCTCATGAGCTCTCTTCTGTACTGGATCTTATGTGAGTTTTGTGTGTCTCAGCAGTAACAGAGCTTCAATCATTTGCATAAAGTAGATGCTCTGTGTTCTTGTATTCCAAGGAAATGGGGTCTCATGGGAGTGTAGAGGTACATTTGGGTTGGGGGGATGGCCTACCCTGGTTGGCTTATCCAAGAATGGGAAACAATTGAAACAGATTCAGAGTAGGCTTGGTGGATACTTTCCCATCCATGTAGTTCTGAGGCTCTTTTTGTATCTGTGAAAAAAAAACTTTAGAAGAAAATATTCCCTCACTGTGATCCTTTATACTCAGCCTAAAATCTGAAAGATCCATACTGTTGTCTCTACTAGAAATAATCCCAATTATCTTTCTAGTTTCCCAGAGAAGATACTTGATCCTTGGGAAACACTATGGAATTAGCATAAGGATAGAGGAAGGGCCTTTTGGTCTGGGATCATAAAAACTGGTCTTGAATCCATTTTTCTTTTCTTTAACATGTAAGGTGTTATTGGTCAATGGGGGAGAATCAGGGCTTACAACAGGAGTGTGTGTGTGTGTGTGTGTGTGTGTGTGTGTGTGTGTGTGTGTGTGCGTTTCCTTTCCTGATCCTTAGAGCATATGCAGCTATTTTCTGCTTGCTTCCCATACAACCATGTGTGGGAATTTGATATTTGATGAGCCTACTTCTGGTCATGATGGAGCATCTTCTAATAGACCGAGGAACCATGAGCTCATGAACTAGAATTGATTGTTCATACAAGAGTCATGTGTTTCTTGGCCAATCCCTCTGATTCCCTTACTTCCTGGCAGTGAGGAGAAAAAAAGTTTTACTCTGTGCTTATAGAGGAGAGTCCCAGCATGTCTATTTCTATTGTGTCTCAATCTCTATATTGACAAAGACCTACTCTGCAATGCCTGATTCCTTGTGAATGAATGACATTACTAACATTGCATTAGAGACACACTTGACATGTCTATGGCTCATGAACTACCATGAAGCACCATGAAGAATTAAGATCACCTTGGTAAACTGGAAGAGGCTCACAAAGTACATCTGCTGCTAGATAGCCTACTTCATTTCCCTTGTATTTCATGGGTGGCTTTGGAGAAATTATCTCTAGGAGTGATTTTAACTACTCTGAAGGTAATGGAGTGTCATGGTAGGCATAATTTGGAAGCACTATCACCCACAAAAAGCATGTAAGAAAGTGGAATAAAATATCTCTTTAGAAAAGAATGTAGCACCATCATGCCAGAAAGGCTAGTAGATGATACACATGTTCTGTGGGAACTTACCAAATGTCAAAGGATTGAGAAATAAGTTCTTAATGGGAGAGATCCATAGACTACAAAATGTCTATGGAAGGATTTCAGGGGATCTTAGAACCTGGATAGGAAAAAATTACATCTTTATTATCACCAACATCAAACTATAGTTTAGTATCTTCATCAATTATTAGAGGCAACAATAGGGAGGCTAAAAAATGGACCATGTGTTTCACCAGACTGCTTCTAAAGGGTTCCATGACACCTACATGATTAAGATGTCCTGAGCTAGAGAAAGGTGCTCAGCAAATTTCAGAGCCAAGGCCTTCAGGCTAAGGATGTCTGGCTTGCGATTTACCTCCTGCAGGGAGTACCAACGTTGCTAAGGTCACAAATATCTTGAGCAAGTCTCCATTAGCAAGCATATCTCTAGATCCTTAGTATATCTCTAGACCCAGGTTTCAAGACCTGGGATCTGTGAATTTACTGTCTCTATTTTAATGTATATATGTGTATACACACACACACACACACACACACACACACACACACACACACACACACACACATATATATATATATATATATATATATATATATATATATATATATATATATATATATATAAAATGATCATTGCATTTCAAGAAATGCTTATTTTTTGGTGATCCTATGTGTTTTGGGCATTTACCTTAATATCTCGATGGTTCTGTTTTGTTTTCTGTAAACAAGAGTTGGACTCAGAGCTTTTGGGCAAGTCACTAACCTCTACGATTCTTCATTTCTTCATTTGTAAAATGAGAAGAAGTTGAACTCCACGCTCTCTGAGGTTTATTTAAGCTTTTACTCTCCGATCGTTATTTACCCAAGCAGAAATGGGAAGGTGTCTCAGAAAGGGAACTTGCTGGCCTACAGGTTTATTTGGAAGGAAGGAGGGAGGGAGGGAGAAAACAAAAAGGGGAGGAAGGAAGGAAAGGAAGAAAAAATGAAGGAATGAGGGAGGGAGAAAAGCAGGGAAAGAAGGAAGAAAGGAGGGAAGAGAAGAGAGGGAAGGAGGGAAGAAATAAGGAAAGGAAACTGAAACAAGGATAGAGAGAAGGGAGAGAGGAAAAAGGAATGAAGAAAAAAGGAAGGGATGGATGGAGGGAGGAAGGAAGAGCAGTGTTCAGCCTCAGCTGCAGCCAACCCTGGGACTTTGAGGGTGCAATGTTTCTCAAGTATTTGCTGATTCCTTCTTTGGCCTGGAAAGGGATCAGCGATGATGATGCAGTGATGTGGTTAGATTGTATATTCTTTTCTACTTAAATTTTCGTGGTGGGCTTTACAGAAAATATCCATAGTGGTGATTTATGTACCATGGCTTTTCATTGTAAAATGATGCCAATTTATGGTGCTATGAATTTCCCTAATTCTCCTCTTACAGTGCAAGTGTCTCAGGAAATTTTCTGAGTTACGAGTAACCATTTTCCCAGTGGTACATTGTTGTTTCTCTGTGCATATGTGCTGGGGTAGATCATCACATTAAAGAGCCTGCTTTTCTGTGTTTGAAACCGAAGTAAAACAGCAATTCAAGAGAACGCTTCATTGCCTGGCATTCAAATGTCAGAAAACCTGAACCAGTTTTCACTCATATATTAGAGGTAGACACTGAGACTTAAAAAATAGATTTGGATGAAGATGTAGATGGAAAGCTACCCAGACTTTTAGAGAATACACAGCTAGCTGAGTATGGCTAGCATGTTTGAGGTAAATCAGTGGTGCTGTTGGAGTATTGGGTCTGAACTCAGGAAGGCCTGAGTTCAAGTTCCACTTCTAACATTTCCTCGTTGTGTGACCCTGGTAAAATCCTTGGGCCTCTCTCAGCCTCAGTTTTCTCATCTGTAAAATGAGGATAGTAAAGTCAACCACCTTCCATGCTTTAAGGAGTGCTTTGTAGAAGTTGAAGTGCCATAGGAGTGTTAGCTATTAACGTTGTTGTAGTTGTCAATGGTGATAGAATCCCTCCCTCAAATACATTTTTACAGCCTAGAAAGTTGTCAAATATGATGAAGCAAATCTGTATGGGGATAGATACAAACCTTTGCAGTTGGATTAAAATATTGGGATTCACAAATAAAATACATCCATATACATGGAATAAAGATCTGGCAATTCTAATGGATTGAGAGCTCCCTATGGGTCATAAGTGTATCCTATTGGCCAAGAGAATTAAGGAAGTGTTTGGTTGTAATGAGATGTTCATAGTCTAGAATGAGGACAGATGACTCCACTGGTATCTGTCTTTGTTAGGGCATATCATCCCTGGAGAAGTCTTCCATTCTTGGTGGCTCCTTGTAGGAAACAGTTGGATAAGCTGTTCAGCATCCACATGATGCAGGGTTTTAAAATGGTGTCACATGAGGGTTTTTATGGATGTTGGAGATGTTTATCTTGGAGAAGAGAGGATCTGGAGGTGGGACTGAGTGGTCTTTTTAAAAAAGTATTTGTGAGTCTGCCATATGAAATAAGATGGAAACTTGTTCTCCCTATCCACAGAGGACTGAATGAGGTTCAGTGGAAGGGAGGACCCTCACTTTGATGCTAAGAAAAGCCTCTTCACCATGGGAGGTAACCAACTATGTAATGGCTTCTTCCAGAGAATCTCCCAGGAGATCTCCAAGTTGAGGCTGGATGACCACATATTTGATAGAGCAAGAGACGCTTCTTCCTCACATATGGGCTGGACCAGATGACTTTAGAGGACCCTTCCAACTCAGTGATTCTGTGCCATTCTGTGTCGTCTAAGGAATGTATGTCTTATGCTAGAAGCAATAAGGAGCCATGCTGATTTTTGAACAGGACGGTGATGTGGTTATTAGAGCCCAGGAACAAGGGAGCTGTTCAGTTCTGACAGCACTGTGAGAAAGCCACTCCAGGTTTCATAGCCTGAGTTTCCCCATCTATACAATGGGGATAATCCTTGTGGCACCTTCCTCACAGGGGATCATACCCATGCCAGATGCTTCACATAATGACATCATGTGGGCAAATCTTGTAAATAATGAAATATAATGGATAGAATCCAAAGGAACAGAACCCTGAGCTGTGATATTCTCAGTACTGGGAACTCCTGGTCAAGTAAACTTCCTCCACTGAGGCAGTTTGACACCTTCTTGCACTTTAGAGATTTAGAGAGCTGCCTGGAGCATAAGTGACTTTCCCAGGGCCAAGAAATGGCCACAGTAGGTCACAGAGCGTCAATAATTCAACTAGCATTTATGAAGCACTTTCTGTGTGCCAGACACTGTGTTAAGCCTGGGGAGACACAAAAGGCAAAAAACAAAAAAAAGAAAGAAAGAAAGAAAAGGAAATCCAGTTACTGCACTGGAGGAGCTCACGGTCAGTACTCCGATAGTCCTACTGAGGCCAGCTCTCAAGCCAATCTACCGCCCTGACTCAGTGAAGATTATGGAGGTCCAGATGGGAGAGGTGTTGAGGGAAGAGAGAGGCAGGTAGAGTGTGGAGATTGGCGATAACATAGCGCCCCTGAGGAAGTGGAATGATTAGGGTGACTATGGTGTGCAGAGAGAAGGCAGTATGACTCCTTCAGAGTCACAGGACCTGGGATCAGGTCCTCCTTGTGTTGTTTGCTGCTTGTGCGGCCTTGGGCAAGTAATGGAACTGCTTAAAGTCTCTGTTTTCTCATCTCTCCAGTGAGGAGCTAGGGTAAGACAGCCTCTGAGATCCATTGAAAATTTTGATCTCTGGTCCTGACATAGGATCAGCCGGACTTGGCAAATATTTTCAGGGCATAAAAAGTAGTCACAAGGCCTTTGTGTTACTAACCATCCCATTGGGTTAAATTCCATACCAATCTTCACAAGGAGCTATGGAGGGCGCTGGATAAAGCAAATTAGTAGGTGAGGTTCCTCATCCATTTTTAGCACCGAAATTTATCCTTTTATTTATCTGCTTGTATGTGCCAAAAGATAAGATTTACATGAAGCAGTAAGGTTTACAAAGCCCTCTACACATATTATCATACCAGATTTTCATGACAACACTGTGAAGTAGGCAGCTAGGTGACTCAGTGGATAAGGGTCTGACCTTGGAGTCAGGAAGACCTAATTTCAAATTCCATCCCAGACACTTACTGGCTCTGTGACCCTGGTAAGTCACCTAATATCTGCTTTCCTCAGTTTCCTTATCTGGAAAATGATGATATAATAAGCACCTGCCTCCCAAGGCTGTAAAGCCAACCTTAAAATGCTATATAAATCCTAGTTAGTATTTATTTTCATTATTATGATTTTATGAGTGAGGATTGTGAGGCTCCAAGGGTGTTAGCACCTTGCCTTTGTCCTCTAACTGGTAAGTGATGGGGGAGGAGGTCAGGTTCCTCCTGACTCCAGGCCCATCCATTTTCCTCACAGCACTCATGTCAGTAAACCTGAAGGTGTCTTGAGTTGGAGAACCAGTCATAGATTTTGTAAGCTCTAATTTTGAAGATAAAGACAATATTTAATCTCATAATTGCATTTGGAATAAAGTTCAGGTAGCATGTAATTCCATATAAGGGGTCCAGCCCTTATTTCTCTTATTTGGAACAAATTCAAAATCAGATACAGACCGCTTCTTAAAGATAGTACAGAACAGGCATTAGAGAGATTCCCTGGAAGCTGAGAAGGCCTGAGTTCATTCAGGTCCCCTTCTCTGACAGGTCCGCCCTGGATGAACCTGAGCAAGTCTCTTCACATGTAGGCTTTCCAGGCAGCTCCCCAAGTAACCTTGAAAAGCTAGAATGCCTTGGTCAGGGGACTTTCCTCAGTCAATAGTTCCCTATACTAATTAAATCACAGGTCCATTCTACCCCTATTTTTTTTACACACTACAAGATAGCAGCAGCATCATCAGTACTGACTTGAAAAGAATTGGAAATGTCAATTAAGTTCAGCCAAGAGCTTAGCACAGGGCCTGGTACGTGGTAGGTTCTTAATCAGTGTTGATTGATTGATTGACAATGAACCCAGACTTTGAAAAAAATCTTAAGGTGAGTCTACATTCCAGGTCTGGGTTCTAGCAGGTGATGCTTTGAGATATCTCTGGCAAGCAGAAAAGCTTAACTTCCAAGAGTCAGTTACCCTGCAAATATATGTCAGAGAATTTGAGAACAGTCATTTAAATCCTATCATGGTATCTATCCATTGAGCTTTCTTAGAGTTGCAGAATGACGGTCAAAGAGACAGATTTCATTAGCTTTCAGTCAAGAGGAGAGGGTCTTGTTAAGCTAAGCATATTTAATTTCTACAATATCATTTTAAACAGTCTTCCTGAGCTCCTTAACAGTCTTAAATGGGGCTGGACACACACTGCTGGTGCCAACTCGAATTGGTGGTACCCAATTTCTTTTCCTATTCTCATTGTTTGTCTTTTTTCCTTTTGCTCTCTTTTCATTTCCAATAGATATTTATTAAATGACTACTATATACAGGGCAGGGATAGAGCAAAGCAGTCCCTGAATTCATGGAATTTTATTCTATTGCGGCAGTCCTACCTAGAGAGTAAATAAATCCCAAATTAAGGCTAATGGGTCAATAGGGGAGGGGGATGGGTAGTTGGGGATGAGGGGTGGGAAGAGATCAAGAAAGATTTCTACTCTACATTCATCCTGGAAGTGGCTTCCTCACACACTGCTCACTTCTGTTGGGGGAGGTGGGGCCAACCAGGATCTGTGGCTCAAAATCAGATATCACCTGATATCTGTGCTTTGTTGTATCAAAGGACCCAGCAGCCTCTTTCTAATCAATCTGAGAAACAAACAAAAATATTCTTTTCTTTTCTATAACTACAGTATATCACCAGCCAAAGCTCATCCAGCTTAGGGTACGTACCTTAAGCAACCCTCACCCTTCTCTAACAAGCCTGATCCCAGGATTCTACCAACCCCAGCCCTGGTTGCCAGGCAGGCCCAGGAACTAGACGTCTGCCCTGGTCTGGCACATGTACTCATCCTTCTTTCCCCTCTTTCCCAACCTGAAGTCCACCTTATTCTCAAGGATTAATAGTCAAGAGAACATTTTCTGTCTCCCCTGCCTTTTGGTCCCTCTCACAATCCCTGTCCTAGCCTGCCTAGCCAAAACTGCTTTCCCTGATCACCATTGCCTGCTGACTGGGTACACTACAAATTTCAGCTGGGCCCTTAATGCCTCAAGTCAATCCATTTACACCTCTCTTAATATCCCACTCACCGCAATAGATGACTACTTCAAATCTTTGCAACCTTCCCCAAACCTCTCCTGGCTTCCCTGGCCTCTATTCTCTCAGCTGAGAACCTTGTCTCCTATTTCACTTAAAAAAATTAGACCATTTGCCAAGGGCTTCATCTTCTCTGCTTCTTCATCTCACATCACTAGGATGCCATCTGCCACATTTTCTTCTGTCTCTGCCTTATGTAAAGATACCCTCCATAGAGAAGTGACTTCATTGCTTCCCATCTCCTCTAGAAGATTGTTCCTTCTATCATCCCCACTCTCTCACTTCCGCCTTACCCTGGTCACTGGCTGCTGTCCAACTGCACGCAAACATGCCCCTGTCTCTCCCATCCTCCAAAAGCCATCCCTTGTTCTAGCCATCCCTACTAGATTTTGGCCTCTCTATTCTTCTTTTTTGTGAGGCTAAATCCCATGAGAAGCCTGTCTACAGTGGGTGCCTCCATTTCCTTTCCTTTCCCTTACCTCTTGTCTTTTTGTAGTCTGACTTTCAACCTCTACATTCAATTGAAACTGCTCTCTCCAAAGTTGCTAATTATCTCTTCATTGCCAGATCTAATAGTCTCTTCGAAGTCCTCATTGTTCTTGACCTCTCTGAAGCCTCTGATGGTCGATCACCCTTATAGCCTTGCTGCTCTCTTCCTTCTAGGATTTTGTGACCCCAGTCTCTCCTGGTTTTCTCATTTTCTGTCTGCCTACTCTATCTGCTTAGCTGGATCTTTATCCAGGTCATAACTGTTAACTAGAGAAGCCCCCGAAGGTGCTGTTTTGGACTCTTGTCTCTTCTCTGTTTTTTGCTCATTGATGCTGTTTGGTTGTTTCAGTTTTATCCTACTCATTGTGAATTCATTCAGGTTTTTTTGCTTGTTTGTTTTTCTAGTAAAGATACTGGAATGTTTTTCCATTTACTCCTCTAGCTCATTTTACCGATGAGGAAACTGAGATAAAGAGGATTAAGAGGTTTTCCTGGGGTCAGACAGCTGGTAAGTTTCTGAAGCTGAATTTGAATTCCAGTCTTCCTGACTCCTGGCCTGGCACGCTATCCATCGAACCACCTAGCTGCCCCATTTTTTTCACTTAGTGAATTTATAAGCTCCATGGATTAAACTGCCATTTCTATCTAGATTTATTTGTCTAACTCCAACCTCTCTCCTGATCTCCAGTCTCACATTTCAAACTGACTATGTCAAATTGGATGTCTCTTAGACATCTTAAGCTCTACATGTCCAAAACCAAACTCATTACGTTTGCCGTGATCACTTTATTACTGTGGAGGGTATCACCATCTGTGCTCATAACCCTGGCTTGTCATTCTTCGCTCTTCACTCTCTCTTTCTGAGGCCTGTCCATTTAAACTTCATGATTAGCTGCCCTATATATGCCTTTATGTCCTCTGCCTGTTACCTCCTTGGCATAGGGCTTCATCATCTCCCCTCTGGTCTACTGTAATGGGTTACTGGCTCATCTCTCTTGAGTCTCTTGCCCTTCCAGTCCATACCCTACTCTACTATCAATTCACTCTCCCTAGAGCACAAATCTGACCTTCCTGGTCAAGCAATTCCTATCTTCCTATTGCCCTAGAATAAAATATAAAACCCCCTCTATCAGTTAGTCCTTTTACACCTTTCCAATCTTCTTATACATTACACTCCTTTCCTGCCCCTATGTGTCCTGGAATCCAGTGACACTAGCTTCTGTGCTGTTCTGTAGACATGACGCTCCATGTCCTAATGCTGAATGTTTATATTGACTGTCCCCCATCCCTGGAACCCTCTCCCTCCTTTTCTACCTCCTTGCTTCCTTGTCTTTTTTTCAAGGTACAGGTAAAGTATCACCTTCTTCAAGAAGTCTTTCCTAAACCATCTTAATGCTAGTGCCTTCCTTCTGAGACTACTCCCAATTTATTCTGTATATAGTTTGTTTGTATGTAGTTATCTGCACGTCTTTCTCATTAGATTGGAAACTCCTTGAGTTTTTCTTTTCTTTGTTTTCTGGACCCAATATATAGTGAGTGACTGATTCTTCATACCCATCCATGTCAACCTCATCCCTCTACTGTCCCTCTTCTACCTTTTCTTGCCTTTCCATAATGGCCTCAGACTCTGATCTAGTGTCCACTGACTCCTTCCTTTCAGACCTGTGCTATTTGTTGGAGAATTTCTATATATATTTTGTATATTTATCTGTGTATGCATAATTTCTTCCCTAATATAATATAAGGCCCTTGAGATTAGGGGTCTCATTATTTGTCATTGTATCCTTAGATCTTGGCACAGAGTAGATGCTTTTTGTGTAAATGGAAATGGAGAAGTATAAAACACTTGTTGATTCATGGATTAAGTGTTTTCTAAGATAGACTCTAATTTTTTTAGGGCAGGGATTAGGTTTTTTTTTGTTTTTGTATCCCTAGAATCTAAGCATACAACTCAGGCACACTACACATAAGCATACTTCTGGCTAGAGTAGACACTTAATAAATCTTTATTGAATTGAACTTAATTAGAGCACAGAGTAGCTCACTGATTGATTTCATGATGCACGGAAACTTACAAAGCATTTAGTCACACACGCTTTTTATGAATGAGGAAACTGAAGGCCCAGAAAGTTTAAATTAAGTGTCCGAGGTCACACTGCTAGTAAAGAGAAGGTTAATATTGGATCCCAGGTCTTCTGGTGCCAAATTCAGCTTTCTGAGAATAATATAAAGATAGCTGTAGGGAAGCTAATGAGACCAACTGCTAAATTTAACAGATGAAGAACTGAGACCCGCCCAGGTTAAGTGACTTACCTAAGGTCACATAAGTAGTATCAGATACAGGGCTTGAACCCAGGCTCTCTGACTCCAAATCTAGCATTCTTTCCACTATATACTACCCTCCCATTTCTTCTTTCTGTCTTAGCATCCCCTAGGGTATGGCGTTTTTCTTCTTATTTATCATCTTGAAGATATTCTCAACACCCTTTCTCTCTGTGGTCACATATGCACATTTTAATCAACAATTCACTTTCCACCATCCTCCTCCTCCTATATAATTTGTTCTTTTTTGAAAAAAAAAATGACTTTTTTTTTCTGAAGCCATAACTCCAAGCTTAGCCTCTGGAAGCTGTCATAAATTTCTAAATGACAAAACTCCTGTTTGATGTTGGATTCAGTCCAGAGGAGGATAAAGGGTTACCTGATTTCCTCCATTTGCCTCTCAGATGGGTAGCTCTTCAGTCCTTTCTGGGACCAGGGCCATATTTCTCCTGTAATGTCCATGCCCTATTGCTCTCATCTTCTCTGGTCATCTTTTGTGATACTCTCTGGGCTTCTCCTCTACATTGCCATCATGTTTGTCAATGTCCCAAGGCCACATGCAATAGCTGTCTTTGAGGTTGGGCACTCCTTATGAATGATGTGACATGCAAACATTTTCTATGTCTTTAAGTGGAAAATATCACAATTGGAGACATTTCTATTTCCAGCACTTTCCACTTCTTACACTTCATAGAAAAGGAAACACTGCTAGTGAATTTCATTCCTTCTCCCCCCACTCCTTTTGGCTCACACCTACCTGAAGAGGAAAAGATTTTGGAAAATGACCCTGGAGATTTATGAGGGCCAGGCGGGCAGCCAAAAATAGGCAATGATATTTGATATGCCAAGTCCCCCCCTCCACTTCTCCCATTATCTTTAGATTTAATAGACTATAAATGGGAAAAAATAAGTGGCAGATGATTCCTGCTTCTGAGAAAATCAGGCCTTATGAGTCCTCTGGGAGGTGCTTGCTTATGGGATTAAGGCTAGTATTGTATCACCTTCCAACATAGCAGAGATAGGCTTTGGATTAAAAAAGTTAATGTATATTAAGTGGAAGACAAAACATTCTAGGCTTATTCATTTCACTAGGAGAAACCGTTTTTTGGTGTACTGCCTTCCTATTCAAGCAAGGGAGAGGGGGAAGGGAAATCTGTCATAGATAAGAATTTAATGTATATATATGATTGAAGGCAGATGGAAGGCAGGAGCAATCTGTACAGTTAGAAGCTGGCTTCTACTCTGGATTGTGAGATAGTTAAGTGAGGAAACTTCAGGAAATCATGGAGGAAAAATCTGAAAAAAAATCGTTAGAGATGTTGCTTCTTGGTGGGAAAAATTTCCTCCTCTGTGGTTTATAGAAAGACATCGAGCCAGACACCAACCAGGTGGTCTGCCATGTAGAGGTCACTTGGAGTCATCTTTCTGCTTTGTTCATTGTCTCCATCTTTGCAACTCTTAAAGCTTAAAGAAAAGAGCACACGATTAGACTTGCCCTGGTGCTCATTATTTCATGCACCAGAGATGGCCGATTTTAAATTTGTTCTTTGTTTCTCATCAGAGTGTCTGCACATTGAGGTTTGCTGCCTAGAGACAGAGGAGCCCTGCTTTTGTGTAGGAGTTAATTAAACCCGGTAATGATTATTGTCAAGAATTTTCTGGGGTTGAAAGGGTCGCTTTGCATCACTCGGCACTATTCTGTATTACTTCATCAGTCATGATTTGGGACTTGGCCAAATGATTATCTAGAATTTAATGTTAGCAGCCAAAGGGAGTTGGTTTCCTTTATTTTTCAAATTTATTAGTTTCTGTGCAGGGAGTTATGAACTCAGTGGCAAATATTGAGATTGTACCCAACTTTGACTGCAGAAGAATACAGCTTATTTGCACATGTGGAGGAAAGAGTAAGAAGGAGAAAAAAGGGATGAAGAAGGAAAAGCTCCAAATGGACAATGGAGAGATCTAGGTTTGATCTCAGTTTGGCATTTGGTGAGAAATTGCTAATCATCACACGAGAATGTGATCCTCATTGGGAGGAAAAGAAAAATAACAAGGAAAACCAAACTGGAAGCCCACTTCCTCTCAGTAGAGTCTTCCTTAGAAAGTTCCAGTAGATGATAACAAAATGAGTGAGGCAAATGAGTCATTTGTCCCAGTAGATCGAACCCCCTAGCTGGCTACAAGAATTATCAAGGAAAGGAGTAGATGACTAAGAATTTAAAGACTCAGCCAATACAATGGCACAAGGCATTTTCTGCATGGCGTGTACTTTTAAAAAAATTTATTTTCTACCTTGGCTAACAAACAGCTAGGTATGCATAAAGTTCAGATTGCTATATTTCCTAGAAGAAAAGGAAGAGGAACTATAAGTAATGCCTCTCCTCCCCAGGTTATAAGAACCGATGCAATGTTGCTTGAAAAAAAAGGAATGCTTTAAGGTAAAAATATAATTAGAAAAGTGGTTTGAAAACAGAGAAAAGAATCCTGACCTGTGTCTTACATGCGGAAAGGAAATGGTGATGGCGGTGATGATAATATGGTATAACAGGAAGAACAGTGACTTTAAATCAGAGGACTTGGGTTCAAATCCCACTTACAACTACAACTCAGGAAAGTTGCTGAACCTCTCTGACCCTCAGTTTCATTATATATAAAATTTTGGGGGGAGTGCATATGATTAACTCTCAAATCCCTGTAGCTTTAGATTCATGAGCGTTAAATCATGGAAGGATTAAAAATTCATGAAAAAAAGAGGAAAAGGAGTAACAGGCATTCTCAGAGTGCAGGAGAAGCAGGTTAAAAATGTCTAGAAATGCTCTTGAAACAATATGCAATCAGTCCATTAAACAATAAAGTAGCTGATATTAGGTACAAACCATTGGATTTGTCATGTGGTTTATCTATGAAAGGAGCCTCTAAAATGACTAAGATGCAAAGACAGAATCAAAAGTTTCTCTTTGAGCAATAGTCACATAAAATTAACCATCCAAAATGAACCCCAAAGTGTTAAATAAATGTCTTGAGTTACATGGATTGGAGAAATAGTGGAGGTTGTGGCAAGTAGGTCATTACCAGCAGAAATCGCAGACAGGTTTTTTTAAAGAGCCCACACTTTTTGACCAATGTAGGCTGTATAAGAAACAGTAGAAACTGGGCAATTGATCATAGAAGGTTCTGAAAATTTATCACCTACCAAATACCTAAAAAGAAGTGATCTGGTATTCAGAAATACACATCAGAAGATTGCTGTCTTTCATACAATAATAGGTGACAAATCCATATATCTTCAAAATTCAATCTTGAATCCATACATTCTTGAAAATTCAACCAATAAAGTATTCTGCTGCTCAGTCATTGTTGCAGATAATCACTTGGACATAGCATTGTCTCATAAAAATGTAAGAATGACATCAATAATATATTCCTCCATGCTGAATACTTATGACCTCCAGGCTATGTGGAAAAAATACTTTGAAAATATAGAGATCCTCACAGCAATAAACTCTTAGAGGAAGAAGAGAAGTTGTCCCTCATCCTGATCACCATGTGTTATTGGAGTCATCCCAAAGATGCTTTCAATGAACCTAGAGAACCTTTACAGTTCAGCAGTTTCATTCAATTACAAGAGTTATCATTCATTCCACTGATGCAGTTGTTTCCAGAAAATTATGTCTAATAGAATAATATCAGGATAGTGATTTGACTCTGGACTGTTTCCCACTGTACCCCATTTAAAAAACAGTGAGAAAAATGAGACATGGCAATAATAGAAACAGTTACAATGATAGGCATTGATGTTTATATGGTGTTCTAACATTCTCAAAGACTTTATAATACCATATCATCTGAACTTCACACTAACTCCATGAGACAAGTCATTGGATTTGCTGTCTTTCACATGATGTAAACATTTTCATAAGGGTTTGAATCCAAGGTTTCTCAAACACCAAATCCAGCCTTCTATCCACTATACCATCTGGAGGAAGGGAAGAAGGACTAGAAAATACTTGCATCTAAGTCATTGACCAAAGCAGTTTTGTCCATGTAATGGGAGAAAAAGTGTGGGATGTCCAGAGAAATTATTCAGTTAAGTGTCAAAAGAAGTGATAGTCATCACTTACTGAGGCTATTATTTATGGACTTGAAACTAATGCTACGGAGAGGTCTACTGTTTTCCCATGGCCTTTGTTTACCTTTCTAAGATCTATTGCATATCACAAGAAAACCTACTTTTAATTCACATTCTAATGCCAGAAAGAAACCCCAAAAGGAATAATGAGATCGAGGGCATGAAGCTGATGGGCATTAGGATCGCAGATTGAAATTTACTTATTGAAGATGGTTAGGGGAGACCTGAGTCTTCAGAAGAAAAAGATGCATTTGGGACATGAAGAGATGATTTAAAAGACACTGGCTAATATCAGATTTAGATTTATGCTCCAGAGCTCAAAATATAAATATGACTGTCTCTGGGTCAAGGATGATGTAATCTTAATGAGCGCTGCTAAGTTTTTAGGTTCCTGTGTTCAGAGGTCAGATATGAAGCTTCCATGAACATGAAAGTTCATCTAATCTAACCCTTTCTTTTTTAAGAAATGAGAAAACTGAATTCCAAAAAGTAAAGTGACTTTTCTAAGGTGATTTATTAACGAAATGAGGTTGTGAAATCTCCCCATATTTTTCTTGAGAAGATAAAACAATTGAAATGTCTTTATAAGGAAAACCACAAAAATATCATTTCCTTTATAACTGAAAAGTTTCTAAGCATTAAGTTTCCTGAAGGAAAACATTATTCAAGCCCTACAAAATCCTTGTCTTTTAATTAAACATGAGAGCAAGTTATGTTTCACAATATCACCATGGGCTTTGCCTGAGGGTTGATATGGTATCTTTGGATTGTACAATATTTTACTTTTAGTATAGCCCTGCTGGATGCTACTCAGTAAAACACCTGCAGAAGACAATCAGGTCCTGACCTTTAGGTTATGGATCTAACCTATGGAATGCCTTCCAGGCACTTCTGTCCATTACTGATTCCCCTTCCCCAACATCTTTAGTCTTCTATGTGAGATTTCATTCCTCATCCCATCTTCCTTAGAAAGGAAGTCCCAGAGTTGCTCAGGTCTAGGGTCTATAACGGTAAGACTGACAAAAGAAAGGGAGGGGGAATGAGGAAGTTTCTATCTCACATCATGCTAAGTACCTTATGAGCTAACCTGGGAACTTATCAAGCTCCTTGTTCCTATGGGAAAATGATTTGATTTGTACGAGCTAAGTAAAATGTGCAGTACCAAGAGAATAATATGCAGAACTACAGTTATATACATAAAAAGTGTATCATTACGAAGAGCAGAGCTCTAAGTAATTGTTAAAAAGAAAAACAATTGATCCCAAAGAACAGATAATAAAGCAAACCTGCCTCCATTTGGCAAACAGTTGAGAGCCTAGGGAAGCAGAATACTGTATGCATTCTCAGAATGGATCACTTTATCAATTGCTTTTGCTTAATTGATAATCTTTGTTATAAGGGAATATTTATTTCTCAGGCCTGGGCAGAAGATGGAGTGGTGTATCTGGAAGTGATTGCAATGCTAAAACAAAAGATATCAGTAATATTATATTAAAATATGATCCGAGTTAAAAACAAAGCCTTTACAAATTAATCTTTGGAACACCACTCATTCATCAGTTTGAGGCTGTTCATACTCTGACATCTCTAAAGATCTGTGATTGCATCACTTGGGGTACTGTCTTACTTGTTGAAGGTCACAGTCCCTTTGTGCCTTAGGTCACAGTCCTTCTGTGCCTTTGTAGATATTATCCATGAATTTCCATGGCCAACAATATTTGTTCCCTGGTGTCCTACCTTCTGGCAATGAGCAGTCCTGAATTTTTCTTGGCTGGATCCCAAGAAGACACAACAATGTCTCCCTACTTACCTTACCTAGACTTTTTGACTTGTCTGTGATGAGATTATCTCCAAGATGCAAGGTACACTTTTGTGCCCCCTTCAGCCATGGGGATACAATATTACTTCCTGCCTGTATCACTATTTTATTCAGTGAGGACTACTATTGTCCACTACTTACAGAAGCGTGTCGGGTAAAAATCTTTGCCAGAAATCAGTCCTAGGTCACTCTATCTTTAGTATCTCATAAACACAAATAAAGTCAGCTCTCAGGAGATGGACATTTGTTAATTCTTAAAATGGAAATGCCTCTTTTTAATAGAATTTTCCTAGGGAGCCAGCATTCTCCATTTAATTAAAACATTTGTTTTAGTATTAGACTGTACGTCCCTCCCCCCAAACAATTGGAATTGATCTCTCCCATCTCCACAAGTATATTTCAGGGTACGCACATGAATAAATCAAGTAAGGGGATTTGGCATACACAATCCCCATGTGTTGTACATGCCAAATCTTCATCTGCTGGATCCTCTAGCTATGTGACTGAAAACTTGTGCAGCTGTGCTTGCCTCTGAATACTCACAGGAAGACCCTAGGAAATTAATCGCTAGAGTGAATCTGGGAAGTGATGACATACACGAAGGTTGCCACCAAACCATTGAAAAAGTTGATTAGCCTCGGGGGTCCAATGCACCTGAAATAGTAATAGGAGAAATGTGTTATACTCTTTTGCTGGGTCTATTTGAGAAAAATAATGTGGAGTGAAATGGGTCAAGGTAACTGGAATTCTGTGTATTGGATGAATAGGGCTTCATACACATTGATTCAGTTCTAGTCATCTTGTTCCATTTTCTCTATCCCACTCTCCCACCTCCATGCTCCACTCCTTTCTCTTTCCTCCACTTGGATTGTCTTGATAATTGGGTCAACTCTGCTTTATTGCTGTTGGAAAGATAGTTATGTACTATGCAATAAAACATGACAGAATGGAAAGGAAATAGACACGGAGACAGGAGGCAATGGTTCTAGTTCCAGGTCCGTTATTTACTCAGTATGTGACCTTAGGTAAATTAGTCAACTTTTCTGTGTCTGCCTTTTTTTATAGTTCTTGTGGGCATAATTCTCCCCATTTCTCACTGCTTCAAATGAGGTGACTCCTGTGCAGAAGTCACAATGGCTTGAGACTCATCGAATGAAGTAACAATAGAGCTAACCCTGTTTGCTCTCTGACTATTAATGTCAGGCAAGTCGTGAAACTGGGAGATGTCTGTTCATCAAAGATAAAGCTTGCACTATTAGGCCTGAGATCTTTGGATTCCCTATGACAAAGGTTTAGGAAGAAACAGATGAGGCTTACACAGGTTAAACAGGCATGGATGGGTAGTGATCTGTAAAGTCGAAGGAAAAACTTTTGGTAAGGCAATCACAAATCCATTGGAGAGTTGGAGTGTAGGAGAAAATCCTTCATTCTCCCTAAGAGGGTTCATAGAATCTCAAAGATAGAAGAGATTTTGAGACCTTCTGGTATAATATGTACTTTACGAGGATCTTCTCTACCACATATGTGGTCTGCCTTGGTTAGAGGACATCAAGTGAGGGCTGCCTGCTTGAGTTTGGCATGGATCTTAGTGTTTAGAAACTGGAATGAATTTCTCCTAGCTCTGTCCTTTGGGGCAAAGCAGAAAAATCCAGTCTCTGGTTCATACAACAGCTTCTCAAATGATTGAGGGTAGCTACTGTGCCTCTTTAAGACCTCTGCTCCAAATGTGTATACACCTTATGCTTCAATACTTCCATCCTGCTTGTCTAATATATGTGATGCAGAATCTTTTATTTTAACATACACACATAACACAGCTACATGTTTAAATAAACACGTAAAGATTCCTATCCAGTCATACATGGTTCATCTTTCTGGCTTGTTTATCAGCCTTTTAACAAGCTTGATAAAAGGAGAATAACATCCAACAAGGGAAGAGTACAGGAGAATTAACGCCTTCCTCATTATGGACTCTATAATTGTCTCCAGGCCTCCTTAATTTGGGTGAACTTTTTGGGCAATCATATTTTGGTCTTGACTCACATTGAGTTTCTAGTCCAGCCCTAGAGCTCTTTAAAGACAAAATTCCAAAACTGATATTTGGAATGCTTGTCAGATGTTTTACTTAGCCTTATTATATTTGATCTGATCATGTGGCCTTGGACAATTCATAAAATGTCTCATTGCTTTGGGCAACTCTAAGTAGAAGTTGCATCTGCCTTCATGGGTAGAGGGGGCATCCTCATCTGGAGACCTCCAGTTCTGAGTCCATCTAACATATTGCCAAATGACATGTATCCATTTCTTCCACAAGTACACATGGAGAGAATTATTTGAAGGCTTTGTTTTTGGTAAAAAGAGCAAACAGAGGTGAAAGTATTTCACGAAATAAAAAGTGCTATATGTTAAAAATGTACCATCTCACCCTTCCTATCATCACAATTGGAAAAGGACATTGAAAACAGTTCCTTCTACTCCTTCTTAGGTAGCGTGATAGGTGAGTGTTAGAATCAAGAGAGGCCTCGTTCTCAATGTTGCACATTATACTAGATGTTTAAGGGAAACTCAATCACTGAATCTCTATGTCTCAGTTTATTCATTGGTAAAATAGCATCAATAAGGCTAGTAGATATAATATAGGATTAAATGAGAGAACAGATGTAAAACCCCATGTGATCTTTAAAGAGTTGTATAAAATACACACTGATTACTGTATTTTATTCAGTCACTTTTCAACCATGTCCAACTCTTTGTGTCCCTATTTTGGGTTTTCTTGGCAAAAATATGGGAGTGGTTTCCCATTTCCTTCTCCAGTTCATTTTACAGATGGGGAAACTGAGGCAAACAAGGTGAAGTGACTTGCCCAGGGTCAAAGAACTAGTGTCTGAAACCAGATTTGAACTCAGGAAGATGAGTCTTCTTGACTCTTACCCGATACTCCATTCATCGTACCACCCAACTTCCTTGACACTGCTGTATAAATGCAAGCTCTTCATATAAAATAGATGTTGTGCAAATACAAGTTATTAGTATCATTTCTTATACCATTCAGTAAGTAACCTCTTGAATATCCAATGAGCATTCTAGAAGATATATGTATGTGTGCATGCTTGTGTAAGGATGGGCAAGAAAATTCTCCAGGTACAGCTGGGTTCTGTCTGCCTATTATTGCATCTGGAAAGGGGATGCCTGTCCAAGATGAGTTATGTGTAGAGATTATCACCAGGTGGCTCAGTCTCACTGCTATTCCAGGGAAGAGACATTTGGTTCAATTGGATGTTTACAGATGTGGTGACCCACTAAGTGGAGCTGCCTCATCAGCAATCCATATGGATATATTTCTGGTCTTGAAAGACTCTTGACATCATGGAAGCGTCATTGTGAATGAATCTTTTTCCTGGAGGGGCCCATTTGAAACCTGCCCGGGTTGGTTGAGAAACATATGGTTGATGTTGTCCTCTTTTTATGTAGCTTGTTAAAAGACTGATGAACAACCAAGAAAGAAGGAACATGTTTGACCGTATAGGAATCTTTATCTGTTTAGATAAATACTTGTCCTTGTGTTGTGTGTACATTAGAAAAGAAGGCATCACATGTATTAGACAAGCAGGCTGGAGGTACAGAATCAGAAATTCAAAATTTAAAATGAATCAATTAAGAGAATCCCAAGGATACTTCTTTACAGTTTTAGCTTTTTTCTCCAAAATAGTTCTAGAGCCAGAAGGTGGTCACAAAGGTCATTTAAGGCTTTTAAAGTCCTTCCCCTTATAGATGAGAAAACTGAGGACCTCAGATGTGATTTGCCCAAAGTTACACACATAATAAATGACAGAACCATGGTTTTAGCCCAGGTCTTCTGAGTTCAATGTAAAGAATACAACTCATTACATTATGTAATCTTTATTGTTTTATGTTCACCTTTCTACCTCGCCTTTTTTTGGCCATAATAATTCCTCTAATAATTTTACAAAGATAACTTACAAAATATCAATGTTTTCAAAATTAAGCCTGCCAATGCGCTCTTTAAATATTTTCTATATTGGTGCTAAGTTCTTCCATGGCAGTAATTATAATTCACATCCCTCTGTCAAGCAAGTCTTACCTGGGAATATTAATGATCAGGCTAAGATGGCCAGTGATTGCTATCTCCCTCACTAAGCCCTTGTAAATAGAAACATCAATTAAAAGGGAAACTCATGGGATGATTGATATTTTAAGGTCAGAAAAAGAATAGAAATATCATGCCTTCTTCAGAAGAGTAACTATATGGGAATTGGTCATTTGTCAGATCTGAATTCTGAATGGCTCCAATTGACTAGGAACACACTTCATTCTCCTTTCCATTTGTACCATTAGGGATTTGTCTCCACAGGCAGCAGAGCTGTCTCTATCAACAGCCAAATTTGAGCCTTTGCCTTTCATTTGATGAAGCTGCATGAGACTTGTCCAGGAACAGTCAAGCTCCCTTTGGCCAGTGGTATTCTTTGTTGATGGGACATTATGCTACAGCTGGAGGAATTGATTAAAACATCTGCTCATGCCCTCCCTACTACATGGGGTTTCTTTGTAGTGTATGCTCTGCATGCTGATGTGGGTTAATGTATCTAAGTTTATTCCCTTTATAACATTTCTAAAGCTCAGCGACTTAGTCCATTTACCTTAGCTCAACCAGCTCTTGGCCTTGCTGTTTTGATATTTCAAAAGATCCATGATTTTACTGGGATGGGTGGGTGCTGCTTCTGTCCTCCCAAGTCATAACCCTTGGCATACTCTGATAGAGGGTTTTTGAGTCACTGTGGTTAAAACAACAACAAAACCAAAATAAATCCATACTACAAAAAACAACTAATGGCCAACCTTCTGATTAGACCCTCTGAACTTAGCTAGACATCTCTTCAGAGGATGGAAGTCACTCAGCCTTCACTAGAAGCCCATTTAGCTTGGTAGAATTGGCCAGAGCTATTCAGTCCATCCATTTTCCCCCCTCAAATGTGGTGCCCAGAGCCAAAGACAATACTCCAGATGTGTTCTCTCTGTACACTGTGAGCTATCAATGAAGAGCCTGAATGCTAGCTCAGCATTTGCATGAAAAGGAAATTACTTCGGCTGAGCCACTTGGCTTAGCGAATGGGGGTGCACTTTGGAAAGGCCCTACCCTCAGGAGATCCTCAATCAGGACATTGAAATGATAATTTTCACAAAACTTAAACCACCACAACAATTACAGCAACAACCAATTTTGGATATGTTCCGAAGTAAACAGTATTTATTTGAGTTTGAAACATTGACAGATATTTATATCAATTAAGGGTTTCACAAAGCCTTAATTCTGTGCTGTTTGCTTCTGGTATTCATAAAATTATCATTGTAAAACAGAGGGGACCCCCAAAAATCTCTTCAAGATTTTCAGGGACTCATTAGGAAACCAAAGAGTGTCTAACATGACATAGGACCCCCATTGACAGATTTACAAGACAAAGGGAGGTGACTCCTCTCCAGCTGTTTTCACTGTATTAAACCCACAACACGTCACACCAAAAAAATTTCAAGTCATTTTGAACGATGTCTGGGGCAAAATTCACTTGACAAGGGTGAAATAGCTTTGGCCACAGTCACAGAATTATTACCTCAACTTATGTTTACCACACAGCCCTTTTTACTTTCAATAGAATTAAATCAATCTGAAGAAAAATGTAACTTTATAAAAACCAGATCCCAACGAGACGAACAATATCTGGGGTAAAGACATTCTTGGGTTAAACCAGAATGTGACAATTGCCAAATATAAGCAGTTTTTATAAGATGGTCACCATCTTTTAAAATGAAACTAAGGTATATACATTAAATTAAATCCATTGATTTGTTTTTCAAACCATAAATACTTTGGTGGAGCAGGGGACTTAGACTTGGGGATCCCATTAGAATTTACCGCTGAAGACTCTTTCCAAAGTCAATGCTATGGGCATAAGACCTGAAACATTTGGATCCACTAGATGTCACTGTCGTTTCATACCAGTACAATGGCAAGAGCATTTATGGATGTTAAAAAAATATCTTTAAAGATGTCAACTTGAGAGTTGAAAACTTGGAGCATACAAGGCATTGTTTTCTTTTCTCTTTTTTTTGCTTGTTTCCCTTTTAATTGTCACTTTCTCAAATATACACATTCTGCATTTCCCTCTTCCAAATCAATACATCCTGTTTCTCTGATTTAGAAAAAATAAACAACTTGGGTTAAGGTGTGACCAAAAAAATCTGTTATTTACATCATTCCACCATTTTTTTTCACATCGTCTTTTTTTATTTCTGTTGTGAAATTGCCCAGATAGCCAAGTCTTGATGAATTCTGCTGGCCTGTATTAACATAATATGTTGAGTCGTGGGAAATGGGCTATGTTGAGTTGAACAGCTTTTCCCTTTGGAGGTTTCTGCTTGAGTTATTGTGAGAAAGGGAAACCATGTTTTTTTCCAACAGGGATTTTCCATTGGCATTTTGGGGATAAAGATCATTCATGTAATCAGAATGTCTAAGGCCAAAATTGCAATACTCAGTGCATTGATAGGTGGTGAAAACCCCTGGGAGAACTTTTAAAAGAAGATCAACTATCTTAGTGTTGTCATTGGTGAAGTCAAACACTCAATCTGAGGATGGTACAAGTGCTAGATGAATCAATAAAAGCAGAAAGTCTGACAAATGGTATAGATTTTCACCCTAATGAGATACAGTTTCTCCCCCTATACATTCTACCCCACCAAAGCATGGCTAATATGGATAGTATCCTCAAATTTTTTTAAAAAAAGCAACTTTGAATGGGAATAAGATTAGCTTTAATCAACTCAGAAAAATCATATAAAACTATCTTGTGGAATAGCTCCAGTACTGTGGAAGAAAATCTTGTAAATATCAAAATAACAAGCAGTATCTAGATATATATGTATATGTATATATATATACACACATTTACATATGTATACACATATATGTATATATATATATATATATAATAGAAGAAAGGAAATGAACATTATTTGTTATGTTTTCTCTGCACTTCAACAAACTGGTTGGAGTAGAGAATTTAATGATGTTATATCAGACTTCAAATTTGGTGTACCTCTTAGTAGTTTAGGTCTGTGTCCCATTGCTCTCTTTATAGAACTCTTTAGTATTTGGTCTAGAAGGCACTGTGGAGTCCACTGATCCTCATTCCAGAGTAGAGGACCTGAGAGGTGATAAAAAACCTGAAAGGGGTCTCCCAGGGTATCTAGTCCAATATGTACATGCATAAGGGTCTTGTCCACATCATGCTAAGGGGCCTTCCAGACTCTACTTGAAGGCTACCTACCTTCCAATACTTGCATTCTACTTTTGCATAACTAGAAACATTGGGAAATTGCTCTTTGCATTATGTCTAAATCCATGTCCTTGGAAACTCTTGTCATTTCTACTATTTTCATTTTCTGAGTTAAAGAAGAACAACGTTAACCTTTCTTACAAGCAAATGACCAACATTTAAGCAACCATTATGTACCCGATCATGGGTGTCCCAGTATAGGTGAAACATCTAGAGCTTTCCAGGTACTGTCCAACAGCTACCATGTTGCCCTCAAGTTCTCTCCTGCTAAACTTCACTAGTTCCTTTAACAGTCTTTACATGGCACGTTATCGAGGCTCTTGAACGTGTGTCTGTATGTGTGTGTTTTAATCACTCATCTCTTTATGCTCCCTGGCTCATTAGTGGTTTTGCTTACTGTGTTCCCCAAAGTTTGACAAAATTTTCTAAGATATAATCAGGACAGGGGAACATGACCAATTACTTTCCTCTTTTGGGACACTATTCTTGTAATGTGGTTTAAAATTGCATTAGGGTTTTTTAAGGTTATGTAACACGTTGTTGCTCCATATTAATCTTAAATTTCATTTAGTTTTCAAATGAATTACTGTCTAGCCACATCTCTACCATTTTGTACCTGTTTAGCTAATTTTCTGATCCCAAGTCCAAGACTTTGCATCTATCCCTATGATATCTAATCTTGCAAGTTTGCCCACTTTTTTGGTCTGTCAAGGTCATGTTGGATTCTAACATTTCCCATGTTAGCTTGTTCTCCCAGTTTCTGTCATCGGAAAATCTAAAGCAAATTTAGAGATGTGGCCAAGCATGCATCCATGATAGTCCATGGGAGACTTTATTCTAAGCTGGCATGAACTCATTCATGATTGGGCATCATCACTGAATCTTCTGAGATCTCAGGAATAGTAGGGACTGTTGCCAGAACAAAGACACTTATAATCAGTTTAGAACACTTTATCTCTGGATATTTGATTTGTAATGGAATTTCCTTCCAAAATACACTGGGAATATTTTCTGCCTAAAATTCAGTGGTGGAGATGAAGCCAATATTAGACATTTCTTGCTTTTTGCACCTCTTTGAAAAATTATCATTAGCCTATAGCCTTTCTTCAATTAGCAGATTGGTTGGTATATTTTCTCCATGTATTTCAGTGTGATACAGATTGGGTATTTACTTAATAAGAAATTCATTTGCTCTAAAACTCCAGTGGATGAGTGATAGTACACATATTTCCTTCAGTGATGCAGATTGCCTTCCCTCCATACCAGCACATCTTGTTTTATTCTTGTCCATGTCCTTCAGTGAATTCACCAGAGCAGATCCACTCAAATTTGATGGGTTCACAAATATTCTTAGGGAGATTCAGTGGAATGCCCATTCAGTGGGCAGCCAGGTGGCAAAGTGGGGGAGCTAGGTGGTGCAGTATACAGAGTACCAGTCCTGGAGTCAGGAATTCTTGAGTTCACATCCAGCCTCAGACACTAGTTGTGTGATCGTGGGCAAGTCATTTAACTACTATTGGCCCCAGTTTCCTCATCTATAAAATGAGCTGAAGAAGAAAATAGCAAACCTCTCCAATATCTTTGCCAAAATATCCCAAATGGAGTAACAAACTTGGACACGACTGAAATGACTCAACAACAATAAAAACAATAGACTTATGAAGTGGAATAAGAGGATTTTAGGATCATAGATTTCGAGCTAGAGGGACTATCAGAGGTCATCTAGTCCAGTCCCCTTATTTTACAGGAGAAACTGAGGCTCAGGGAGCCTAAGTTATTTGCCCAAGGCCCAAGAGATAATCCATGGAAGAGCAAGCATTTGAGCCCTTGGGCCTCAGATCCAGCCTTCTTGGCTCCAACACCACACTGACTCCCAATACCACGGGAATGGTGCTTTCTGGCCATCAGAGACAAAACGATTTCTTTCAGCATTTCTGGGAGAGGAATGCTCCAGAATGTCTGCTTGTCTCTATTTTGGGGGCAGACTGGGAAACATAAGTCACAGGGCATTTTTGAAGCATTTTCAGTGTTTTCCCTTCAGTATGCATTAATCACATTTCATACTAATTAGGTGCTTGCTACACACCAGCTTCCTGTGCAAATTGTGGGAACATGTGAGAACGTTTCCAAGCCTGAAGCAAGGTTGACAATGCATCTGTATATGTGACTGTAATTGTTTGCTGGATACACATTCAATCCAAGTAATTCTCGGCACATCACCCAGATGCTCAGTTATTTTCTTATGCTCACAGCAAAATGGGGAGAATTTTTTCTTTCTTTTTTGTGTTAATCAAAGTGTGAAAAGCATTAAGTTTTGGCCAATGATATAGTTTGGATACAATTGTTGGCTTGACTCAACATTCCTTATGCCAATGTCATTAGGGCTCCCAACTGGATCATTTGACTTTTGAGATTCATGGCTGGGCCCCAAAGGCTCACTGAGGTAGAATTTGCAAGGGAAAATAGCTATTTAAAAAAAGCCTTGACTAGAACATCTTTTTACTTTCATCTGTTACTGAAAGACTGATGTGATTTGCCTAAATCAATCTTTGCATATTATAGGATTCTTGGTTAGGTGTCCATAACAGTCCCTGGAGTCAACTTCAAACCCTTTTGGCCTTTTCTTAGCTTTGTGTTAACAGTCAGATATAGCTGGATGACTCACTGGATAGTTCTGGGTCTGGATGTGGAGGTGAGAAGAGAGAGCATGGGAAATAAGGGAACAGCCTGTGCTCTTTTCAATAATGCTCTGCTATTATCAGCTGCTACTGCTTGCCCTCCCCCAATCAATCACCTTGTGTTGGGCCAACTTGATGTTGAGTCCCTCTGAACTTAACCAGTATTGTCTTTTCCTCAGGTGACAGATATTTCGATGTCAAGCTTATAATAGAAGCTCAGCACAACTGACCCATAGTAGACAATTCTTTGAATGAATTGGTGGGTCAATGAAAGAGGAAGAGGCAGCTGGTATAATGGAAAGAGCCATGGTTCCTGAGTCAAAGGACCTGGATTTGAAGTCAACCAGTGATTCTTATTGCATGATCTTAGTCAAGTCACTTAGCTTCCCTTGGCCTCAGTTTTCCTAACTGTAAAAAACAATGAGGGTGTTGTACTAGAATCTAGTCTACTTGCTAAAATGATTGCTTCTGTGAAGTCTGTATTCAGTCAGAGGGCCACACTTGAGAGCCTAGAGGACCACATGTGGCTGGATGTCTGAAGTTCCCTCCAGACTATAAGTGAAATTAATTTTTGTCTTGGGACAATCAAATAGAACTTATAGCCTGATGGTGTAGCTCTTAAGATCCCAGGATCCTCTTCATGTCCTTCATGGTGGGACATCACAGAAGGACTTTAGTGAAATCTTAAAAAAAACCCCAACATATTCCTAGGACTTGAACCCCTCATCCCAGACTGAAGCCCCTCTCTTAGTGGAGGGGATATATTGAAAGTGTTTTCCATTTCTGCCAGCCTGTGCATTCCCTCTTTCCTAAAACTCTGCAACATTAACAGATGCCTTTGATAAACTTCTCTCTAGTCACCTCTCTTTGCAAGCAGCAAGGCTTTTATTGAAATGAACCAAACATATTAGGAATGCAAGACTTTTAGCATTCTCATGTTGTTGTTATTGCAGTGATTGTCCTGAATCACGGCAGGCATGAATCTTAAAGAAAACTGTCTGGATTGAATCTATTTTAATTAAATATAGAAGATGGGAATTCAATTAAGTAAAAGTTACAGCACTGAGATGTTCCCCAAACATGATGTCTGCACCATGTCATCTGAACTGTACACCCACATGTTTTATTAATGTATTAATGATGCCGTCCAGGCCTTGTTGGGAGGCCTGATTGCATAGCCTGGATCACCATTTACTTTTCAGAGTTGAAGAAGGTGTTAAATGATAGTCTACTCAAAAGAAGAAAGAAATCTTTTATTTTTTATTTTTTTATTTTTTATTTTTATTTAACTTTTTACATTCATTTTCACAAGATTTTGGGTTCCAAAATTTTCTGCCCATTTGTG
>CM053772.1:10866992-10891683 GCA_028658325.1 Potorous gilbertii
CTGCTTTTGAAAGCATTCTTCTCCTCATTGGCTTTTTGAACCTCTTTTGCCAATTGAGTTAGCCTATTTTTCAAGGTGTTATTTTCTTCAGCATTTTTTGGGGCCTCCTTTATTAAGGTATTGACCCGTTTTTCATGCTTTTCTTGCATCTCTCTCATTTCTCTTCCCAGTTTTTCCTCCACCTGTCTAACTTGATTTTCAAAATCCTTTTTGAGCTCCTCCATGGCCTGAGCCCATGGGGTATCTATTTCAGATATTTGGGATATAGAGGCCTTGACTCCTTTGTCTTTACCTGATGGCAAGTAGATCTCTTTGTCGTCAGAGACGAATGGCGGAATCATCTTTTCAAGGAAGTAACCTTCTATGGTCTTAGTTTTTTTCCCTTTTCTGGGCATTTTACTAGCCAGTTACTTGACTTCTGAGAGTCCTCTCCACCCTGGCCTAGGTCCGCCCAGCTAGTGCTTGGGGTCTGAGATTCAAATGCTGCTCCCCAGCCTCAGGGCTTTTGGTAGCAGGCCTGACTGCTATTCAATGGGAGCTTCTCTGCTGGTGTTCAGGTGGGGGCAGGGCAGCCTCCCTGGCTCAGTTCCCTCAGGGGGTTTATGCAGAGATTTTTTGTAATGGAGCTGTGGTGGAGCTCCTGCCTGCTCTGGGGGCCTCTGGCCACGCTGCCTCTGCCTCTGCCGCAGTGGCCCCTTCCCAGGGGGTCTGAGTCCCGGAGATACCCCGCTCCCCTCTCAGCCCGTCTTTCTCACTGACCTGTGAGTCTGTGGGTCGAGGGACCTTCGTGACCACCGGAGATTATGGTCCTGGAAGCATGCTTGGGTCTGCTCGCTCCTCTCAGTGCGGTGCGGCCCGGGCAGGGGAGGAGGAGGGCTCCGCAGGGCAGGGCTCCGCTCCCGTCTGGGGTACCTTTGCGGTCAGTTTTTCAGGGCTCTCTGCAACGGAAATCTCCTTCACTGTGTTGCTGCGTGGCTTCCACTGTTCCAGAATTTGTTAGGAGTTCTTTTTAGAGGAAATCCATGGGCTGTGGGTTCGGAGCTAGTAAAAGTGAGTCTTTCTACTCCGCCATCTTGGCTCCGCCCCCAAAGAAAGAAATCTTAATTAGTTAAAAAATATTGATGGAATCAGACAGTGTCGATTTAAATGTTGTGGAACTGATCTTCATGGTAAAGTACAAATGAATATGATGTGAATTGACAAGCGAATACAATGAGATTGTGGGATCCTGGGACATTAATTGATGCAATGGAAGAGAAGACCAGGTAGAGCATCTCAGAAGCTCCCCTTTTTTGGAAGTCACCTCAGGCTTCTTTGTCTGGTGAAAGAGAGACTGGGGAAGGGAAGCAGTCTTGCTCAGAAATCCCAGTAATCGGTGATGAATATTTTCTGAAGTGTTGACTAGAGTTGGTGTTGCTTTGACTTAAGGGGCTTCCAATTCAAAACCAATAGATCTAGATGCAGAAGGGGCTAGAAAGGCCATCTAGTCAACCCTTTCATTTGTGGTTGAGGGAACCGAGGCTCAGGGTAGTAAGTTACTTATACCAGGATATAGCACTGAGAATTGGATAGCTCTATCGATTTTCTTTGAAAATCTCAACTGAGAATGATCTTACTGTTTTGCATAGATTTCAGCAAGTGCAGAATAAGTGCAAATTAAGAAAAAATAAGATGTCACCTGTCCATCCTATGCATTTCTATTGCCCATGTTCTACCCAATGTTTGTCACAGAAGGCTAATCTAATGTCTCTGGGGAATCTTCTTTGTGGTCTTTAAATTAAAATAAATCTTGATGGGGATAAAGCCCAGGAAATGGTAATAGAATCATTGACTTTGCATTAGGAGGTCTGGGGAGCCATAGTTTTAGTGCTGAAGGCCATCAAGCTCAAATCTTTCATTTAACAGGTGAGAAAATGGAAGCCCAGGGAAGTGAGTCCATGGCCACATAGGTAGTAAGCATCAGTGCTGCCATTTGAACCTAAATGGTCTGACTGTAGACCCAATACTTTGGCTACTATAACATGGTGCTTGAGATAAGACTCTCTTCTAATATTAAGTTCCGGTCTCAATCAGTAGCAGACACATAGTAGGAACTTAGAAAATACTTAATGATGGATTTAATAATACAATGCTTGAAAATTCACACAGTCCTTCTTGTACATTAGCATATCTGGACCTCATGCGAGCCCTGTAAAGTAGGCAGTGAGTTCTATTGGGAAGACCTCTGTATTTGGGTGTTAGAGAATCTGGGTTCAAATCCTACCTCCGTACTTATTCCCAATATAATTTTGCTAAATCTCCTGACCTTTCTGGGCTGCAGTTTCCTTATCTGTAAAATGAGATGGTTTGACTAGATGGTCCCTGAGGTCTCCATGCATACTTATACAACATAAGCTCTTTGAGGACAGAGGTTGTTTTGGTTTTCTCTTTGTATCAAAATATTTTTGATTGAGTTACCAAGGAGAGTACTATCTACCTATCATGTACTTAGCAAATATTTGTTGCATCAAATTATGTTTTCACTGTTTTTTCCAAGTACTTTTTATCCATTATCTCATTTGATCATCACAATCATATAGATATTATTTCTTCATTTTATATATGGGGAAACTGAAGCTCAAGGAAATTTAAGTGATTTAAATTTATTTAAAGTTTAGTGGGTATTTGAATTCAGGACATCCAGATTCCAAGACTAGCAAGTCATCCTTTTTGCTTCAGTAGGGCAGGTAGTGTTATCTATATTGAACACAAGAGACATAGTAAAATCATGAAAGCTGATATTTACCCAGCGTCTTAAGGCTAATAATGAAAATGGCAGAACTGTACACCATGATGTCATATACCAAGAGGGATGATACCATTGAAGATATTTTAAATTTTGTCCTTCTACTTTATTGCTACAATTTGAATTTCTAGGATAATATTAAATAAGAGTGAGGAAGGGAGACCATCATTATCTGTAGTGGGAAAACTTCTAGTATTTTTTAACAAAAATGAATGTCACGTCAAAAGTCTTGATGAGTTACTATTAAAGCAATGGTATCTTTGGATTTCTGTATTTCACGATTAATTGTGCTAATTGTTTCCTAATATTTAATAGTACTTATATTCCTGCTATGACTAACTTGGTTCTGTATGATTTTGTTGATATATTTTAGTCTTCTTTTGAATATTTTGTTTTAAAATAAATCCATCATATCACTAATAAGATTGGTCTGTAGTTACTTTTCTCTGTGTGGTCTCTTCCTGGTTTGAGTAATAGGACTATCTTTTTTCCTTATTTAATTTTCCTCATTTGAAATTCCTCATTTTTCCTCATGATGGAGTGCTTTCTATGTTGCTTTTCACAATTTTTAGTGTGTAAATTTATTACTTGTTAAGTGTTTAATAAAACTTCTTTATTAATCTATCTGTTAATACTAATCTATTAATCAGCTCCCATCTCCCCTATAGCCTTTGGCAATTTACTTGTGGCTTATTCTAGTGCATTGTCTCCATTAATGTAACCTAAGCTTGCATTAAATTTTCAAACAAATTAACCCACTGCTTACAGTGAAAAGCAGAGACAGATCTTTCCAAACACCTCTGTATATTATTTTGAATACTTTCCAATGACTAACATACTAGCCAGGATTTGAGATTTGTTTCCTACTTCAGAGACTTTAGAAATTTCTTTTTTGTTTTACATTGAACAGATAGAAAAATCAGAAAGGTAAAGAGCTACATTGAAAGATTTTAATAGCTTAATGCTTTAAGTTTATTGTTAGATCATCATTGTCACTCGAGCCTACACTTCTTAGAGTTCTACTGAGAATTCTCTTTATAAAAGGAATGGGAATAACAGCAAAAGTTACATATTTGCACTTTCCATTGCTTTACAAACTGCTGTATTGAATTAACAATAGCTTACAGTTGACTTTAGATTAGCATGTGATGACTAGCTTTATATTGACAAAATCAAGTAGATAGTAGAAGTAATTCACTGGGCAACTGAAGAAAAAATATAACCCTCCCCTGGCCTAAAATAGGTAACAGGATATCTGAGGGAAAGGCAGATTTTCTCCTGAATTATCTTTGCTTGCTGAAGTTTTCTTTCAAAAATGTTTTTGGTGACTCCTTTTTATACCATAGTCATTTTTTCATGACTCCCTAAAACTGATTTTAACCTTTTTAGCATAGAAAACTACTTATGTGAAACCACCTGACCAAGTGATAATACATGACATCATAAGTATCATTCTATACCATTTATTCACTACTTCTCTACTGAGGGAAGGTAAATGTATCTCCTGGAAAGAACCAAGGTAGGCAATTTCATCTACTCCTCATTCTTATGTCTTTAAATATTATTTTCATTGGCTGTATCATAGTTTAATGTGTATATTGTTCTGTTTTTTCTTCAATCCATAACTTCATAAAAGTCTCCCTGTCTTCTTTTGATTTCTTCATATTTGTCATTTCATGTAGCATTCTCCTCAATTTTCAAGCATGAAACTATTGACTGAGTCTACAAAAACAAACAAAATTTATAGAACACATTAAAAAAAAAACCTTGGAAACAAATACGTGTCCAATGAACTTGATGGCAGAAATAGCCAAGCTAGGCAACTTAAGTGTTCCCCCAGACATGGTTTATGTTATTCTCTCTTTTTCAAAACTTCAGCTTCTAGAGAGCTTTATTAAGAGACTGGGGCCTGTCGTTCAAAATGCAATAACTCAGTGAGATAACGTAGCCTCGCTTAAGGCCTTGAGGTTCTACAGAATATTCACTACTTCACTTTCAAGAAAGTTACTAGACAACAATAACTGAATACATGCCATGTATTCAGGTTCCCCAAGACATTTCGTTGCATTTTTAGCTGTGGCAACTGAGACCCAAGTAGCCAGGGCTACTAGAGGTCAGTGAACAAGACAAAACAAGGAGGAAAATTAGATTTAATTAAATCATTGCATTTCTGCTAAGGGTGACTCCTGTCCTTTTCCTCATATGGGCAAGACAGAAAAATACTTATTTTCAGGTAAAGACACCAGTCTGTTGATATAATTTGCATCTCTTTCAGTGTAGCATTTGTAAAATCTATCATTTAAAAGTCCTTAGGGATAAGATGGAGAGATATTGGTAGATGATAGTCCTGTTAGATTAACCTGCAAGAATCGAACAATAGTAATTACTGATATCAGCTTGGCAGCAGATGCCTAGTGCAGTGTCCCTGGGATATGTCTTTGGCCCTCAAGTCTTCTTTTCCCCAGTGACTTAGATGAATATATGGTGAGATACTTGTTACATTTCTTCTTAACATTGGAAAGGCTGGAAAGGATAGCTAACCCATTGTCTGAGCTGGCCAGAATTCAAAAGGATGACTCCTGAGAGTCAATTCCAATGTGTTGAGTCTGGAATTCTGTGACTGTCTGTGTGGATCAGAGACTATTGACTTAAATAAAAATCAGAGACTTCTCAAGGTAGAAACAAAGCAGAAAGATTTTTTTTTTGATCTTATGAGAAAGGGCATTTCCTCTCTGATAAGTAATCAGGAGAGTGAGGCAATTAGAGATGGCAAAAATAGCAATTATATAGCCCTAAAGCAGATCCCACCCCCTGCTGGCCTTTTACTCCCATTGGCTGGGGGGCAGGCTCACAATCTAAACGAGACAGTCTACCCTATGAATAGGGGACAAGGAAGCAGTGGAATAATCAATAGGCATGATGTTGATGTGGCAACCCAAGGGGGAGAGTTTAAGTTTCATATTCCCAAAAGTCACATGATTTCTGGGAAACTGAAACTTAGGCCTAACCATCTACTAAAAGCCTTTTGTTAAAAACTGAGAAGTCTTCACTAACTTCATTCCATTCATGTTGATTCCTTATGATTCAGAGCAACCCACGAGAAATGATTGAATGCCTACTAGGCTTCTGACCCTGCGCTAACAACAAGACAGTAGAGTAATAGTCACAATAAGTCTGTGGACTTATATTCTGAAGTTCTAAGATGGCCACTGGCTAATAGTATAGTTAAATAGATGAAGGATTTAATAGGTGTATGTCCACATGGAGAAGTGGTTTTCAGTGGAGGGACGAAGAACTTTGGGTAAACATCCTCTTAGGGACACATCTGTATTTGGCATGACTGCCAGTCTGTCAGATGACAGGAAATTGGAAGTGATAATAACCTAGATAAAAGTCAGGATTTTCACAGAGGAAGGGAATAAGCATTTATAAAGTGCTTACTTTGTCCTGAGCATTTTGCCAATATTATCTTATTTGATTCTCTTAACAATCTTGCAAAGAAAATACTCTTATGACCCCCATTTAAGAACTGAAAAACTGAGTCAAACAGGATTTAAATGACTTGCCCATGGTCATACAACTAGTAAGTGTCAGAGGTCAAATCTGAACTCAGGTCTTCCTGCCTGTTGGTCCAGAACTCTATCTGCTGTAGCATCTTGCTGCCTCTTGGTTGGCGGTCATGATGGGCTATATCCAATCATATGGACTTTAAAGAACTGTAAAGTTCAACACTTACTTTAATAAAATAAAATGCAACTGTCCAATTAAAGAGCAGAAGTAAAAAGCAAATGTGAAATGGATTTGAAGATTTTGATGTTATGTAAACTCAACTGGAGTCAATAATGAGACAGACAGCTTAAAAACTCTAATATGATCTCAGGCTGAATTAATGGAAGGCTAGCATCCCAAGGGTGTATGTGGCAATATACTCGCTCTCTTCCTTGGACAGCCTACATCTGGAGCATTGTGCCCATTCCTGGTATTGTCTTTCAGAATGTCTAGATCAAATTGAGGCTCATCCAGAGGTGCCTGGGGTGACAAATATTCTCAGAAACATGCCATGTGATGATCAGTTATAGGAATTATGGAAGTGCCATAGGACAATATTTTTTACATAGGGATATATCCATTGCCTTCAAGTAGTTTGTGGGTTACCCTGTGGAAGAAGGATTAGATTTGAACTGTATAATTTTGGAGGACAATACTGGGTGCAGAAGGTTGAAGACATAAGTATTTAGTTTTCTGCTTCATAGAAGGAAGAATCACTCAAAACATAGCCCTGTGTAGGGCTAGAAGACCTACTCTTGGGGTTCCTGCTCCTAAGATACTCATGGTCTAGCTGGCATATAGATCATGGAGGGGTGAATTAAAGTTGTGAAATGGGTGGAAATCTCTAGATAACAGTCAAATTAGATGAATAAATATATGAATGAATAAGTATAGGTTAGAAAAGTTTGTCTCTGAGATCTATTACAACGCTTATTCTGTCTTCTTCTGAATAAACCAATTATCAAATGAAAGAATAAGTAAATATGACCCTGTCAAACTTCTGAAGGAATGTCTAGATGAGTTGACTAAACTGCTTTGCTTCACTTTCATTTCTCCAACTTTGGACTGGACCAAAGGTACTTAAATTCCTGCCCCCAAGGTCACTGACGATCTGAACCCAATTGTAGAAACCAGAAGTTCGTATAATTGGACATATGTCTTTTCTGGGGCAGCTAGGTGGCATAGTGGATAGAGCACTAGCCTGGAGTCAGGAGGATCTAAGTTCCAATTTGGCCTCAGACACTTACTAGCTGTGTGACCCTGCGGAAGTCACTTCACTCCAATTCCTTCCAAAAATATATCTTTTCTCATGATGCTCTTTTAGTCCTTCTAGCCCCACATTGCCTTTGAATCAGCACCAATGGTCTTAGATCCTACTGAAATTTGGAAGATGTAAAGGCTTAGGTTTAGTGTGTGCACACCGATCACCCATCAGGAATTAGAGGCAGTGACGTGTGGGGGAAAGAGAAGTGATTTGGTGACTGGAGACCTTAAACCCCAGTTGTGTCCTTTGCATCCTGTGTGCATCTGGGTAATTCATTTTTACCTCCTATAGCTTTTGTTTCCTCATTGATTAAACTGGGATATTTGAACTGAGATTGCATAGGATTACAAAGGTAAACAACCTTGAAAAACTTCTAACAAAGTCCTCCTCTGAGACATTGTGAGAGCTTGGAGGTGATCTTGGCTCTCAAGGGCCATGCCAATACAAGATTCTGCCAGGTCCTATCATTCTAGAAAGGCTTGAAATATGGTCCCAGCAATAGTTTGTGTCTACCGTCCAATGAAGAGTTGGGAGGGAGAAAAAGCAAACTCTTCTTACAAAGTTAAAATTAAAAATAAAATTTTTATTAAAAAAGAAACTCTCAATACATGTAATAGAATAATGACCCCAGTAGCTCATATTTATTTATTACTTTAAGATTGACAGAACACTTGACATTTCTAACTTTTTGTTCAGTTACGGCAGCAGCCATAGTAGCAGCAGGGATAGTAGCAACAGAAGCTCAGTTTGCTTCAGTTTTCTCAACTGTAAAAATGGGGCTCATAATAAAACATACATTACAGGGTTATTGGGAATGATATTTGCAGTGAAAAATGGATTCCAAGAATTCCATGGCTTCTTTTAGGAAATTAACTCATCACCGACCTCTTCTCATTTTCTAAGTGAAGTGAGTGGTCCAGATTCCACTACAAGAGGAGAGTGTCATAAATTATTAGGGAAGAAATTTGTCGAGTCTGATATTCTGGTCGCTCTGTGTCTCAATTTGTGTCAACTTTAATTCAATAATGACTTCTAGAACTCCATCGTGAAAGCTTATTTCTTATTTACTGCATGTTTTTAAGTGGTCAGTGACCTCTAATCGCCTCCTGAGGGAAAAAGAAAATCAAATAATTGTGGATGTGAAACGTCCTGATGACTTCCTGAAACATCCTGGGGCCAATGAAAGGCAAAAGGCAGAATACAGTCAATTATATTTCATGATTCCTTATTCAAAGGGAAGAACTATTTGTTTGCCATGTATTATAGAATTTAAGAGAGGAGACGTGACTTCCACTTAAAGGTGGAAGAATAGAAAAGGAATTGAACGTGACAGTTTGGAGTAGGAATTTGATAAATGTTTCAATTCTGTTGAATATGTGGGGTAAGGAATAAGTCGTTATGTTGGGGTAGCGTGGTGTAATGGACAGATTGGTGGGTCTAGAGTCGGGCTTCTGCTTTTGAAATCTCATAGCTGTTACTCAGTTTTCTCATTTGTAAAATGGGCATAAGAACACCTGCTCTACTTCTGGTTGTTACTGTAGTTAACTTACTACTTATAATAGCTAACATTTCTATAGTGTTTACTGTGTGCTTGCCACTGTGCTACGTGCTTTACAGTTATGATCTCACTGATCCTCTTAAAAACTCTGGGAGGCAGGTGAAATTATTATTCTTGTGTTACAGATGAGGAAATGAAGGCAAACAGAGGTGAAATGACTTGCCCAGGGTCACACAGCTAGTCTTACTAGTCTGAGACTAGATTTGAACTCAGGTCTTCCTTCATATCCAGTATTCCATTCATTGGACCACCTAGCTACCTCACGAGGTTGTGCTGTGTTGAAGCTGGCATGAGATTAACATATGCAAAATACTATACAAAGATCAATTATTGTTCTTTTAAAAAATCATTCACTTGCATTGGGTCATCTATATGGTCAACATAAATTCTTGTTTTTTTATGACAAATTGGATTTTCTTCATACTAATAAAAGTGCTTTGATTCCACTTTCAAAATGATTATCTTTGAAATGCTCATCAGCCAATCATTCAGTACCAACTATACAAGCAAGTGTTTTTCTAAGCATCAGAAATAGCAAATACAGACAATAAAGCAATCTCTTTTTGCAATGACACAGCAAGGGCATAAATAATCATATTCAGCAATAACTTAAAAAAAGATGAAATACAACCATTCACAAGGTAGATAACAATGTCTTGGGAGTGAGAGGATAATTAATGCTGAGGGGAATCAACAAGGACTTCATATAGAAAATGTGCTTGAACTAAGTCTTAAAAGCAGAGAGGAATTACATGATGCATAGATGAGTAGAGAGGACATTCAAGGGATAGAGGTGGAAGATAGAACCCTGTGTCTGAGGGAGAGGGGGAAAAAAAGAGCAACACTTTGGATAGATTGTAGAGTGTGGGGAAGGGAGGAATGGATAAGTCTAGAAAGATGGGTTGGAGTTAACTCGTGAATGGTTTTATGTGACAGGAGTTTATAGTTTATTGCAGAAGCAATAGGGTTGATTGGAGTTAGTAAAAATAAGAGAGTGACATGACCAGGACCTCACTGAAGGAAAATCACTTTGACAACTGTGTTTAGGGTAGACTGCAATAGGGAAAGACCAAAGGCAGGGAGAGCAATCAGGAAGACCACTGCATTCATTTCTGTGAGTGGCAGGTGATTAGGGTGTGATGGATGTCATGGTTGGGGCTTTGTAAGGAGAGCAAAGGCTTTGGATGGAAGTGGTGTTGTAGAGAAAGAATTATGTTAGGCAACCAGTTGGAGATGTGTGTGGGCTAAAGGGGAGTGAGGTTTTTAGATTCAGAATGGGAGAGAATAAAGAATGTTACTGATGCCTTCAGTAAACATAAGGATACTTGAAGGAGGTATGGGTTTGGGGAAAAGATCATAGGTTTTATTTTGAACCTGTTGAGTTTGAGATATTATGAAATATCCTATTTGAAATGCTTAACAAGCAGTTGGAAATACACAACTGAAGCTGGGGAGAATCGGGGACAGATTTTTAGAAAATAATCACAGTGAGCATTGCTGCAGTATTTCAGGGTTTACAAAGAACTTTACAAACATTATCTCACTTGATCCTTGTGGCAATACTGGGACAAAGACACTCTTACTATCATTTCATTTTACAAATAAGGAATGGAAGGTAGATAAAGTGACATCCTGTGTTATGCAGCCTGTAACTGAAGGTGGCAGCATTTGAACTCAGGCCTTGCTTGCTCCAAGTCTAGCATTCCATCCTCCATGTTACCCAGTTGACTTTGTGAATTATCTACCTATGAATGAATAAATGAATGAAAAAATCATTAATTAGCAACTCAATATGGTCAAAGCTCCATGCCCAGATTTCTGGGGATATAGGCAGAAAAAGAGAGAATTGCTCTTCTTAAGAAATCCTCATTCTAATAAGGAGAAAATGCCAATCAAGGAGGTTTCAGTGGTAATTCATATGGAAAAAGCCTCATGATCTTTAAAGCACAATGACTAAGCAGATGAAAAAAAATCTTTACAACTATTTTCACTGATAAAACTATATCTATTTGTGTTATTGGACCTTCTTGACTGTGCCAAGGACTTTGGGGGTGAAGATTTTGTTTACCCATTCTTCAGTAGCTATGACATCTTGATGGATGTAGGGATTGGTCTAGAAGCCAAAGAGCTTCAGGGGCTGATAAAGTTACTGAGAGAGAATGCAAAGGTGGCAGAGGGCCTAGGACATAGTCCCTAAGAATATCTGCAGTTAGGAGGTGGGGTACAAATGAGGAGTCAGCAAAGGAGAATGAGGAGTGATCAGACAGGTAGGAAAAGAAGCAAGAAAGAACAGTGACATGAAACTCCAAAGAGGAGAGAATAACCATGAAGAGACCAAGGAGAAGTCAAGAAGAATTAGGCCTGAGAAGAGATGATTGGATTTGGCCATTATGGGATGAGTAACTTTGGAGAGAGCAGTTTCGGCAAAGTGATGAGACAGGAAACCAGAATGCAAAGGGTTGAGAAGTGAGTGAGAAGGAACTAAGTGAAGGCAGCTTTTCCTAGGAGCTGTCCAAGAAATGAAGGAAAGGAAGAGTAAAGGCTTGAGGGATGGGGGGAGGGGACTTAGGCACCTTGCTGTCTATCATGAAGTGAATGATCCCGAGCCTATGATCACCCACTGGGTCATAGGGAATGATGGGTGTATTTGGGGAACCAGGATGTTACAAGAATTGCTTCAATTCATACCGTTCTCATGAGTGTCTACAGATAAGTGGAAAAATGGCCTCTTGTTTCCTGGTTTAGACAACTAGTTTTAGTTAAATCCAATGTGATATCCATCCATTAGGCATTTAATAACAATGATGATGATAGCTATCATTTATATAGTATTCATTATGTGCCAGGCACTGTACTACATGCTTTACAGTCATCTCATTTGATCCTTACAAGAACACTGCCATGTAGGCACTATCATAATTCCTGTTTTACAGATGAGGAAACTGAGGCAAATGGAGGTTAAGTGACTTGTCCAGGATCACACAGCTAGTTAGTGTCTGTGGTTGGATTTGAATTCAGGTCTTTCTGACTCCAGGTCCAGCACTCCATCCACTGGGCCACCTAGTTGCAAAATTATTAAGTAACTACTTTGTGCCAGGAATTGTGCTCAAGGCAAGTGATATAAAGACAACAATAAATATTTTTGCCCTCATTAAGCTTATGGTCTAATTTTTTGAATGATTTCAGCAGGGGGAAGCATATTGCTTCCTTATATTTTATCCGTATAATTTCCCATATAATTTGAAAGGGTATGTATATCCTAGATGCTAAGACCATAGATGGAGACCAAAGTCATGGAAGTGGCATAGTCTAGTGCAGTGAATTTCAAACTTTTTGGTCTCAGGACTTCTTAAAAGTTCTTGAGGATCCCCTCTGAAGAGTTTACATCTATTGACATTTATCCTATTAGAAATGAAAGCATACTTGCTATAAAGTAGTTGTAACTTCATGGAGCCCCTGGAAGGCTTTCAGGTCTGTACTTTGAGAGCAGTGAGAGGAGCCAAAGGACAAAAGTTCAAATCCTCCTTCTACTTAATACTTTGCTTCTTCACATCTTGCTTTTCCCCTCTCTGGAATTCAGTTTCCTCATCTATTAAGCAAAAAATATTGATACATAACTTCTTAGTTCCCTTCTGTCTATTATTTCATGATCCTAATGCAAAACCTGAAATTTTGCAGATGAGGAAAACTGAGACCTATAGAGGGGAAATGACTTGTCCAAGGCATGCAGATAGAAGTAAAAGAGACAGAATTTGAACCAAGGTTCCCTGGACTCCACTTCCGTTGTGCAGAATAGAAAAAAAATTTCATTGAGGGGTTGTGCATACCAACAAGACATGCAATCACATCTGTATGGCAGAGATCTTCCTTCATTTAACACTTAGCAAGTTCAGCCATGTGGAAAATGAACTTTGCGCCGTCCTTTTGTCAATGTTCCTTAACATCAAACTAGGCAGAGGTACTAGAGAGAGGACAGAGGCAGCATCCTGGGAGGGAGTGGAGCTAAGGAGACATCTATCCATAAATTAGGAAATGTTCTTTGCTGGTCTAAACACTTATCTTGTGGAATCATCTGATTAAAAAAAACACAGCAGAATGAATTGTTCCTATCCAAAGGCATTGCTTCAGGGAAACAGTCTCCAGTCACAAAGAAAAGAGAAACAATTTTTATCTGGATTGTACAGAAAAAAACGGAGAAAAAATTGAAGCCTTGTGCTTTTTAGTGACAAAGGAAGTGATCACATGAAAGCTTCAAAAGTGAGAGGAAAGATCTCCTGGCTTCAGGGAGGCTCTTACAGGCTACAGAAGCAAACTTTGAAAGAATAGAGCCAGGTAAGACAACAGCAGCCCACCACTGATGCTTGCTTCTCTAGTTTAGTGTAAGCAAAGGCAGTTATCAAAGAAACATTGGAATTGCTAGGGGAGGAAGGTCATGTCTCTAAATATACTATTTTATCTAATCTTCTTAATAAAAAAATAGTAAAATGAGGATGATTATATAGAGCTGGGAAGCACCTTAATGGTCTTCTACCTCTCCCTTCTACCTATATTATAATATATAAGAATAAAGTATTATAAGACAGGGAGAAAAGGTACACATTGCTTCTAACACTGACCTTGGAGCTGGGAAGACCTCATTTCAAGAAGTGACACATCTTGGTTATGTGACTCTTAAAATAGCCTACTTACCCTCACAATGCCCTGGACACCCCCCAGAGGTGTTAATGTGGACATCTCTTATCTTCTCTCTGTCTCTTGATATTTCTCCATGTATGCACACATATTCGCGTGTATAAATATATACACATAAATACATATGCATACATATATAGATTTGATAACTATACTTCAATGGAATTGGTTATCTTTGAAATTCTATATATTTTGTTATATGATTGTAGAACATAATGCTGAGGAGTGCATAAACTTCACACACTGGCTTCACAAGCAACATCTGCTCTAAGACTATAGCTTGCAAACATGTGTCGATCTTCATTGACAGTGGGAGATTCCTTATTAGGAGTTTCCTAAACCAATATAATCATAAATCCAGATAAAGAAACACACAAAAAATCAGAAAACAAGTGACATTGTGAGAACACTTAAAAACAGTGTTTTGCCTCCATGTATGATATCCTTTGATCCTCACAATAACATTGAGAAATGGGTACTACAGATAATATTGTTCTTATCTTACAGACAAGCAAACTGGGCTTCAAAGAAATCAAATGAGTGTTCAGCCTCAAGTGTGTGTAACTAGTAAATATCAGAGATGGAATTTGAACCCAGTGCTTTCTGATTCTAAGCCCAGCCCTCTTTCTAAGACAACATGAGATTATTTCCAAAACCATTTGTCCTGCTATGTCTCCCCAAGGAATGACAGCCAGATAAATATACAACTTCAGGTCACTTGTCCCTAGCTCCAACGAACGAACACGGTTCATAGATAAAGTTCTGGGTTTGGATCTAGGAAGACCTGCATTCTAAACCCATTTCAGATATTTACTATATTCCTTCCCCTGGACATCTGATCAAATGATCATTATATACACTACTATGTGCAAGAATCCTTTAGAAGAAGTGGAGCAAAGTAAGAGATGGAGAGACCTGCAGAAGCGGACGTTAGTCTCCTACAAACAAACAACTTTAAAATAATACCTTAAGACAAATTCTGGAGGAGCAAATCAACAAAAGGATGAGGTGAAACAATTTTCCAGTTCAAGACAAGTTAGGTTGACAAGTCAGCCGGTCTCACTGGGGTGAGAGGTAGAGTGTGATTCAGGGGAGGCTGCACACTGGGAAGCCAGCAGTAGGCATTGGGGGCAACTGAATCTGTGGTGGTGACTTCCAGAGTCCTCAGAATTTGGATGGTAAAGGGGTTGGGCAAGTGATCAGAAGATTACAGGGGACCTCTTGTTGGTCCTGGGTACAGGACTCTGTTGCTCATTTTACAGATGAGGAAACTGAGGCAAATAGAGTTAAGCGACTTCCCCAGGGTCACAAAGATTTGTGTGTGGTCAGATTTGAATTCAGGAAGAGTCTTCCTTACTCTAGGTTTATCACTGTATCTACTCTGCCACTTAGCTGTCCCAATATGCGAAGTATATCATACAATATTCTAGCATTGATTAATCAAAAGCTGGAGTTAAGACTGCCAGAAGAAATATCAATAATCTCAGATGTGCAGACAATACCACTCTTATGGCAAGGAATGAAGAAGAATTAAGAAGGCTTCTGAGGAGGATGAAAGAGGAGAGTGTAAATTCTGGCTTTCTCAAGCTTAACATCAAAAAGGAAAATAAAACAAATAGTCTTGGCAACTGGTCCCATCACTTCTCCCAAGGGGTCAGGTTTTATATTTTGAATCTCAGAGATCACTGTAGATGGCAACTACAGCTATGATTAAAAATGTTTGCTATTTGGAAGGAAAGATATGGCAAACCTGGACAGCAGTGTAATAAAGCAACGACAGTATCTTACAGACAAAGGTCTCTGTACTCAAAGAGATGCAGGGAATATTTTGTTACCTGTAGGTTACACTCCAACTGCTGGTGTCCAGGATCACCTTAGGGCAGCCCAGCCCTACTTAGCTATTAGAGAATCATGGGAATCATTTTGGAATCCAAGTTTTTCATACTAATTTCAGATCCCTTTAAAACTATTTCCTGTCTTTCACCTCATACCTGTACTTATCCACATGACACCCACATGTTCTGGGATGCTGGCGCCAGTGTTAACCATTGCCCAGGGTGGAAGTTGTTCTTGGCATAATGGGGGAAAAGGGAACTGCTCCTAGAGAACTTGCAGAGAGGAACACAGTTTTCTGGGCTGTGCAAAGCCTTAGGAAAAAATAAAATCTTTGCCTTCAGGTTTATTGACAAAAATGGATGCTCCACATTTTCATGGCTAGGAAGAACATACATTTTCTATAAGCTGGTTAGCATTCCTGATTTAATCTAGGACAAAAATTCACCAAAGTTTTCCAATGAGTCTGGGTTTGGAAGATCGAAATAGCAGTTACCTCCTTTGGCAAAATTGCAAATAGATTGTAAATTATGAATTTTATAAAGGAAAAAAGAGTAGAAGACTTTTGCTCCCCCCTTCCAGTATATGTGTATCTGTGGGTGCAAATGTATATATATACACACATACACACACACACACACACACACACACACACACACATATATATATATTATATATATGACTACTCTGCAAATTAAAAAGAAGTAGACCTACTTCAGAAAATCTAAAATATGACAAAATATGTGGAATGTGGGTTTTGTTTTTTTCTGAGTTGTAATCTGAAACTCGGTAGGTCTAGGAGAGTCCTTTACTCCTGGACAACCTCAGCATTAACTTTTTCTTCTGTCACACTCTCTTTGTCTAGGAATGGAACATGAGAAAATAGAGACACTTATGCAGAATTGACCTGTATGCTAAAAACAAATCCCTCTTCCATTGGCTGAAGATAGTTTTGTAATCATTGCCAGTTGTCAATCAAATCCTTTGACTGATGGTTAGAAATATTCTTCTTTTGCTGAAGTCATTTAGGACATATCTAAGAGAACTAGAAGATTTGAGTCTGAATAGTCTGATCTGTACTGAAAGGATGTTTCAATGTCAGGGTGTTTTTTTTTATTTCCAACATCGAGGAAATAGTTTTTCTAATTAGGCTCTGTGTCTTTTCCTGGGAAGATTCACTAATGATTTCTCAAATAACTTTCATGGCAGGTAATTCACATCTCCCTCAATCAACATCTGAATCAAGTGGGGAGAAATAACCCACCAGGGAATTTAATATCCTAAGATTTCTATATGTGTTTTATGATACTCAACACAACTCAAAATCTATATACTCTGTGAAAGACAGTGTACTAGATTAAATTCTTGAGAAGACAAAAAAATTTCTCCATATAGGCTATTGAAACCACCATATGAAGCCTGAAGAATATTGAATGGTTTTAAAAGTAGTGATTCTCTGTGTGCTCTTTAACATTTTTACCAATGATTTGGAGGAAGGCACATGTTTATCTCATTTACCGATGACACAAAGCTTTGAAGGATTTGTAACATGGGATGATAGAGTCAGGATCCAAAGCTATTTTGACAGGCTAGAATGCTGAGCTGAATCTAGTAAGAGAATATCTTATGGGGAAAAATGTACTTGGGCACCAAAAATTCAGTGTCTTAAGCAGAAGATGGGTGAAGTGTGGCTAGACAGAAGCTCTTATGAAAAAAATATGAAGAATTCAGTGGAACGCAAGTTCATGGGAGCTTTCATCTCAAGCTCATAGTATCTTTAGAGATTCTTAAATCCAGCCACCTTATTTTGTAGACAAGAATGGTAAGGCTCAGAGAAGTTAGGTTAGAGAGCTAGGAGTCATAGAATTCCACACTTAAAACTATTCCATTGTACTTATGACTTCTCAGTATGAACACTGTAAGATGAGCTGCAGAAAGAAATGGCAAACCACTTCAGGACTTTGGCTAAGAAAACCTCAAAATGGATCACAGAGAGTTGGACATGACTAAAACATAAACCACAACAAAATTTACGTATCTATTTTGTCTGAATGTATGATTTCCTCGGGATAGAAAAAATCTGGTAAAGAGTAGTATTTTGTCTTCAACCTAGATTCCCTAGACAATTCCATGGAACACTGAGGGGATAAAGTGACTTACCCACAATCACCTAGTCAGTATCAGAACCTCAGCTTCAGCTCTCTACTCAATCAATGCAACCATCAAGCAGAAGTTATTAAGCATTTACTTTGGATCAGGTACTCTGATAATGCCTGGGGAAAATAAAGAAGGGCAAAAACTAAATAAAATACCTGTCCTCAAGGGGTTTACATTCAATGGGGAGACAATATGTAAATACTAAGAAACATTGCCTCTCTTAAGCAAAAGCATGCATATTTATATATATGTGAGTGAGAGTGTGTTTATATATTTCAGTCATTTGGAAAACATTCACTCCTAAATGGGAGAGAAAATGGGCAAGAGAGTAAAATTAACTGTCCTTTTCATTAAAAGATCCACTTTCCTGTCATTAAAACTAATTCACTTTGTAAGATCCTACAAACACTTCATACAGCAGTCTATGAGTACATACTTAAATGCTCCAGTAAGGTAACTCTTGGCCCTCGTTCAATCTACTTCCAGTAACTGTCATACCCAAATGACACGCTCTGCAGAGTCAGTTTTATCTGAGGCAATCCAATTACATGGATCCACTGGAAGAACCATGTCCCCTATATTGTTTTTTTCTCATAACATGGTTAAGAGTATGTTTTCATCAACTCTCTCTTCCATCTCTTCCATTATGATATCCCCATTCAATCTTTAGTTGTTAAAATATCTCAAACAAATCATTCTTTTCCCTTTATAATCAATTATACCCAGTAGCAAATTATAGTAGCTACAAATTGCGATCACATAACATTTGGGGAATAACAGCTGTACTTCTTTTGTTAGTTAATTGTGCCCACTCATAACCAGCTACAGACAGGTAGACATATGCTCACATAAAGCTCATTATTCTCTAATGGTGGTGAGGCTTCAAATATTCCTTTGCACGTTATACCAAGTTATGGAAAACTACAAAGCTTCCTTGGTGAAAGTACAGTACAGTTAAAGAAACAGTCATAATATCATCTACATTTAAAGACAAAATGGTTGAAAAAATATTGATTTTTGACTTTGGGAGAGGCTGAGTCACTATTGTGTTTGTCAATCAATCAAGTGGGAAATCTCTACCAGTGAAATCTTAGGTCCAAGGTAACATGACTCCTCCTAATGCAGGTCATCAACTGTTCAACAACTTGAGTTTTAGATATTGTTTGGGGGCGCTAAGAGATTAAGTGACTAACCCAGCACCGCACAACCATTATATGTTAACATGAATAAACATATCTTTAATTTCAGGGGAAAAGCTGATCAAAAATTGTAAGTATTTATTTAGTGACAAGCAAAAGAAGCCACTTTCTCAAGAAAGCCCCAAGAGAGGTAGGAAATATATCGTACAATGCTAAAAGTTATTGTCAATAGTTGATATCCTGATACTATTGAATGCATCTGCTTCAAATGAAAATAATTCAAATCAGAAAGGAGATACAAGATTGAGAAAGAAATAGCAACCTTATAGTATTATATCTTAATATCCCCTAGGCCAAAGTAGCTATTTTAGTGAGATATAATTGATATGTCAAGAGAGAACAAAATAGAAAAAAAAAGTAGGGGATATACATGTACCTGAATACCTGTGGACCTTTCATAAAATTTGACCATGAATTTGGACAACTGATTTCTAGTTGTATTCAGACATTGTATGATTACATTACAGAAGACGGTGTAGTGCAGAAACATCAAACTCAGGGCAGCCAAAGTCCCGAACCACATTCAAATGTAGTTGGGTAACGTTTAACAAAAGAAAAAGTACAATAAGACACAGATAACGTGGATTTGTGGTTTTCTAAGTCAATGTGTGGCAAATAGGAACTGTTTCTATTGGAAATTCCTGCTTCTGCCATGTACTGACTTTGTAATCCTGGGCCAATCACTCAACCTCTCTGTCTCCATCATTCTCTTAGACTAGACTAGATTTTGCAGAGATGGTATTGACTGCATCAGTAAAGGTCTAGTCCTTAACTTTCTCTACTTTTTGTTGATTACATATACTAAGGCATTCAATGAAACTTTTTGCCAAACTCTTCTCCTAATTAGGACTAAATCTACTTTTTTGGGGTGGGATTTTCAACATTTTCCTCTGTAAAAAGAAGGGTTAGGATATTTGGCTATGCTGACTCTGGGGTCTTTTTCACCTTTAAGTCTATAATCCCAAATGGGATGCTAGCCAGGTCACTTAATCTGCCTGGACTACAGTTCTTTCCTCTAGGAAATGAGAGGTTTGGACAGGGCAGCCTCTTAGGAATTTTCCAGCTCTAAATCTGTATTCCTCTGGCCCTATCATTGTGTTTGCCCTTCCTACCAGCCCCTTGGAGGCAGAGTCTATGTTGTTTATTGTTCCTCCAACCCAGACACTTAATGAATGCTGAATTGAAAGGTATATAGGGACAAATGTTCTCATCAAATGTTTACAACTGGCTCTCTGAGGAAAAAAAACATTCATGACATCCATTAAAGTTTAATCTGCATTACTAATATTTTTTCTATCATTTTCCTAAGCCTAGTTAGCCAAGAAAATAATACATCAAGTACTAATTTGTAGCTTTTGCCAGTTTCTGTGATGTAAATAGTCACACTGGACATTAATAATGGGGAGCCACAGCTGTCTCCAGGACACCCCTGAGGCCAAACCATTCCAGGTGCCTGAGATGGAGTGCAGAGACTGAACAGTGACAATGGCAAGTAGTTTCATTTTGTATGGTCTGGAAAATGTAAGCTCTTTGAGTGCAGAAATGGTTTGACTTTTTGTCTTGAGTTGTAGCAGAGTGGTGGGAGGGTCACTCTGAAGGGATAGTAGTAGAGTGAAAGGGGGGGAAATGAAAAATAAGAGTGGAAAAGGAGGTCATGGGCAGACAGGGAAGACCTTCTATGACAAAGTGATTGATCTTTTATTTTAGAGATTAGATAGAACCAATCCATTTTTTTGGACATAGTTAGAAGTATGATTAAGTAAAATTCCTTGGCCAGTTGTGTGAAGGAAATCCTGGTATGTAGAGAGGAATGAGGCAGGTATGCCAGTTAGCAGGCTATTATAATCCAGGTGACAGAAGATAAGGAATTGAACTAGAGTGGTGGCTGAATAGAGAAAAAAGACAGGAATAAGCCATATTGTAGACATCAGAATGACAAGATTTGGCAGGTGATATGGGGAGAGAGAGAGCAAAGAGTTCAGGATGGCATTGCAACCTAGAAGACTTGAAGCATGGTTGTACTCAACAGAAAGAGGGAAATTTGGAAGAAAGATGAATGTTGGTTAAAAATTATGAATGTTGTTTGGACATGTAAACTAAGCATCCCATAGAGATGTCCAATAGGCTGTTGGTGATCTAAAGGGTGAGTGTCTGGATCTGGAATTCATTTGCACAGAGATGGTAGTAAAACCTGTGGAAACTTACGAGATTGTCAAGTAGAAAGAGAAGAGAAGAAGATCCAGGACAGGTTAGTTGTACACAAGGAGGGGGCATGATATGGAGAATAAACCAACAACAGGAATGGACAAAGAGCAGTCAGACACATAACAAGAGAATCCAGAGAGAGAGGTGATAGGAAAACCCTTAAAGGAGAAAGAACCTGGGCTGAGGGGGTGTCCGGCAATATCAACTGCATCAAAGAGGCAAAAAACCAGAATCAAGCAGTGAAAGCTGAGGAAAGATTAGACCAGTAGAAGAGCATTTATGACTTGAGAAGGACAGTTTCAGGTAGTGAAGGCTTTAAGTAGAACAACTAGAATATTACTCAAAGGACTGGAGGAATTTGGAAGCTATTGTAAGAGATTTGGGAGAAAGAATAAGGAAGAACTGGCAACTGACTCAGGGTGAAGATATTTTTTTAGAGGTAGAAGTTTTTTCAGGGGATTCAGAGTGGGAAAGGGAAAAGTCAAGGATGACACCGAGGTTGCAAAATAGGTGAAATGAGAGAACAGTGGCATCAGCTGACATATTTGTCATCTATGGCATAGACATTTGTCTGACTCTCCTCTACCCCACCCTACCTACTACAAATGATTCTATCCTTGATGCAGCCTGGAATGGTGGGCAGAATGCTACACCTGAAGGGAGGTGGATTCAAGTCCCAACTCTGTCCCTGCTTTGTGATCCTGGGCAATCATTGCATCACTCAGAGGCTCAGGAAAGTCTTGAAGGCTAAAAGTCCTAGAGTAGCTGAGCTCTGTATTGGCAGAGGTGTGTGAAATCCTATCTTCTTCCTGCTACGAGAATGATGGTGATGTTGACTCCATTTTCCTGGCTAGGAATGGACACCTCTCACTTTTCTGATCTGTGGATGCAAAGGTAATGTGCAGCATCACCGTTCTGAGCTTGGCCATTGACGTGGTTCTTCCCTTCTGCCATGTCTTGGAATCTCTGGCTCTTAGAATGAGGCTCCAAGGGCAGTTTTCTTTCCAGTATCCTAGAACAGAAACTAAGACCTGCACAATCTTCTTTCCTTTGTCCTTTTTGCCCAATAGAAATATAACTGTGTTTTTAATATGTTCCATCAATGCTTTTGGAAATTCTTTGAACATCCAAGACAGATGGATATCTCCTGTGCTAACCATGGCCATCCTTGGTCAATTCAGCAGCTAGTCCTCCCCAAGGGCCGTGGAGGCAGGGATAGAAGGGTTCTGTAGTGACCTGCTCTCCAGCTTTGGCAGATGAGAGCCAAGACCTCATCATGGTGGATGACTTCCAAAGAATGACTTAACTTGCTCTCCTGACCCCCTATTCTTTTTTTTCTTGCAATTGGAGCCATCAAAATTTTCCTTCCTATTGGGTACTCGGAACCTTCTCTAAAATAACTGAGTGCTAATAGAGGCTCATTTTACTCAAAACCAGATGACAAATAGAGAACTCTGTGTTGCTGGAGGAAAGAATATGTTTGATTTCTATTTGCCAAGGTCTAATGAATTGAATAAATTTGATTTAATGTATAACTCCCTATCTAGAGAGAAATTGTGCATGGTTGGGTTAAGCAATCAGGTATATAGACATAGACTTGCTTCCTTTCCATGGCTGTGACAACAGACTTTTATTTATTTCCCCTCTATGTTTACCTCAGTTGGTTCTTTGCAGTATTTCCTGTATGAGCCCTTATGCTAATCCTCACACATATTTCTTCTTGATTCATTTCTTTCAATCTAATTTATTGAGCATTGATTGTGCCAGTCACTGTACTAGGTGATGGAATACAGAATCCAAACCTGAATCAGCCCTACCTTCAAGAAGCGACATTTTTAGGATGTACTTTAAGGTGCTGACATTTTAGGAATTAGGTTTGCTCTGCTTAGTCCCAAAGGATAGAACTATGGGTAGTGGGTGGAGACTGTAAAGAGACAATTTCTGTTTTGATCCACAGAGATGATACCTAAAATTGAGAGATAAGGGACAAGAGAATAGTGGGGTTTGGGAGGCAGTGGGCTCCTTTTGACCAGATAACTACTCATCTTATTAGGGACGAGCTGGTCATTGAAGTTCTTTCAGTTTGTCGGTTCTGTGATTCTACCATTTAGCTGGTCAGAAGGTAGCAATCTTTGCTAACAGGTCTTCCATGAGAGCGCCTTCTTGCTGGCTCATGCCCCCTACCCCATGAGATGCCCTCCCTTGCTGTGTCAGACTTCTCATGAGAATGCCTCCTTGTTCTTGGGACAACCCATTCTCCTTTTGAGCAGCTCCCACTGTTGAGAAATTGGCCTTTTATTTTAAGCCTAAATTGGTCTCTTCAATTCTCCCTTTTTTTCCCTACATTCTTCTTTTCCTGAAACAACTTTCAATCAATTCAGGTTCCTGTGGTCTAACTTAACTGATAATTCTGAGTTTCAATTTTAAAGTCAACACTTGGGAAGAGTCTTTGTCAGTGGAAAGAGCTTTAGTGACAAGTTACTGTTCAAAACTTCTTGACAAATTACATTTCCTGCCTGGTAACTCCATAATCACTTCAATGATAGTTACTGCGTAATTGCCCAGGAAAGGTCATAAATCAATCTAATGTATCAGAGCTGTAAATTGCCAGCATTATGGTTTCGAAAATACAATGCAGTGCCCTGCTCTCCTCCCTCCCTTTAGTCTCTAATGAAAAGGTGGCCCATTTCCTTGCCAAGGCCAACCTTTCTACATACTCCCTTGATAGCTTGCTCCTCCCTTATCCTCCAGTAAATTGATGCCTTGATCAGCCCCTCTTACACTTCAGTTTTGCTTTTCCCCCTGTCTACTGTCTCCTTCCCTGTTGCCTACAAACTCGTCTGCCTCATTCTCTTAAAAAAAATCACTGTACCCTAGATCCCCTTCAAGCTTTCACTTTTATTTTTTTTTCACTTTTCACAGATATGTTTATAGAAATGATCTCTAGACTTATTCTCCAGTATTCTTGCTCCTTTTAAAATATTAGTATTTAACATATTTTGTTTTTATATCATTTCATTTCTAAATGTGTCTTCCTTATCCACCTACACAGCAAACTATAATTTTATAATAAAGAATAGTAAAATGATGCATTTCCCCCCCAAATCCAACCTATATCTTAATGATCTCACTCATTACAAGATACAATAAAATTGCTATTTCCATTTATACCACTGAATCCTTAATTGGAAAACTCAATAGCTTTTTTTTACTCTTTCCTCGTTTATCTGAACTGCTCTACATCATTTAACAATATTGACCATCCTCTCCTTCTGGATCCTGTTGCCTTTTCTGGATTTTGGTGACACTGCTCTACTACGTAGGGGGTTTCAGTCTCTTTGCCTTGGTCATCACTTGTATCCCACACTCTAACTGTAGTTATGCTCTAAGACTATCCAGAGCTCTCTTCTCCCTCTATACCTTCTCTCTTGATCTTGTCAGTCCGCATG
>CM053772.1:10892183-10908670 GCA_028658325.1 Potorous gilbertii
TAAAATCTTAATTTTAAGGAAGTGATTGTAGAACATTTATAAATAAATAAAATAAAAATTTAAAAAAAAAAAAAAGAGAAAACCCCAGAGACACATATGGTTTGTTCTTAAATCAATACAGTTTTTCTCTGTGTACTAATTCAGGTCACAGCTCATCTCTAATTTAATGGACATAGAAATCACCTGAGAATTCAAGGGGTTAGGTAACATGTCTAAGGGGACACAATTCATTATAGGTATGGGATCTAGGTCCATGTTCATGACACTGTCATGCCAGGCTGCCTCTTATTTCCTATTTATTTAAACATAGTTGTCCCTGCTGTTAAAATCATAAATTCCTTTGTCTTGGTCACTGTGTTTTGCCATTCACTATCATACTGATGGTAAGTTCTTCCATTTGAAAAAGCTACAATTCAAAACTAAAGTGGAGAGTGTTGGTGCATGATTGTCTGTTTGCAGATGATTGTGCACTCAATGCAGCCTCTGAAGCTGAGATGCAACAAAGTATGAATCGATTCTCTGCTGCCTGTGCTCGTTTTGGCCTAATAATTAACATCAAGAAAACACAGATGCTCCATCAGCTACCACCACACCATTCATACATGGAACCATCAGTTACAACAAATGGAGAAGTTCTGAATGCTGAGGATAAGTTCATTTAGCTTGTAGTGTACCTTCCAGGGATGTACACATTGACAATGAGGTTGATACATGCATTGCCAGAGCCAGCTCAGTGTTTGGGAGGCTCCAAAGAAAAGTTTGGGAGAGCAGAGGTATTAGACTGACTACCAAATTGAAGTTCTACAGAGCCATTGTGCTGACCTCATTGTTGTATGCTTGTGAAACATGGACAGTTTACCAGTGCCATGCCAGGAAAATGAATTGCTTCCATTTGAGCTGTCTTAGGAAGATTCTGAGGATCACCTGGCAGGGTAAGATACCAGACACTGAAATCTTTGATCGAGTTTAACTGGCAGTCATTCAAACTATTCTTCAGAGATCGCAACTCTAATGGGCTGGTCACATTTTTCGAATGCAAAATGTATGCTTGCCAAAAAGACTATTTTATGGAGAACTCACATGGGGCAAGCGATCACATGATGGTCAGAAGAAGTGATACAAGGACACTCTCAAAGTCTCTCTCAAGAACTTTGGGTTTGACTGTGCAACATGGAAGACACTGGCACAGGACAACCCAGCATGGCCTGCCCGTATCATAAAGGGTGCTGTGCTCTATGAGCAAAGCAGAATTGAAACAGCACAAAGTAAACACAAGATGCGCAGACTTGGAGTATCCGCCCCCAAAATTCATATGGACTATTTGTGCCCAACTTGTGGTAGAGCATTCCAAGCTTGTATTGGTCTGATCAGCCACAGTCAGACACACTGAAACTTCACTTTATCATGATGATGTCATTTGGTCCTCTTAGAGAACAAAGGACAACAACCTAACCTAATACTCAATAGAGACCAGATAACTGGGATACTATAATTGCTCCTGAGTTTAAAAACAGGAAGAGGAAAAAATTCTAGTGTATGTGGAGAAAGGCAGCTAGAGTGGAACAAACATTCCTGTGTTCAAATCATACTTCAGATACTTACTGGCAAATCATTTAGCATTTACAAGCCTCTGTTTTTCATTGGTAAAAATGAAGATGATCATAGCGCTGGGGTTATTGCTATAATCCAATAAGACAAGATATTTAAAGTGCTTTACAAACTTCAGCCCACTAGAACATCATCATTTACAATGGTCTAAGCAACACGAGCAGGTTTGGGGTGGGCTGCCTGACAGTCACATGTCCTCTGTTCCCACCAGAGCTCTCATGTTCTTTTCTAACTTTTCCTCTCTTTTTTCACTTCTTTTTTCCTGTAACATTTTCACCTTTTGATATTTCTAATATGTTCCCTCACCTTGACTCTTAGTTTCTTTCTCCAAGACTGCCTCTGATGCTCAGTTTGGCCTGATCTTGTCTCAGGCTGAGCTTCCCAAGAGCACAGTCAGGCTGGAAAGGATGGCTTTGGGCCAGATCCAACAAGAGAAGTGGTCTTAGCCCTCATGTACTTGCCCTTTGGTCTGCTAGGCTTATGTGAGTTGCTTCATTGATGCCTATTTGCAACTCATCTATAACCCAAGAAGGTACAGCTGCCTCTCAGGGATGGTCAAAAGGCTCACTCTCAGGAAAGGATCCCTTGGGAAGAATTCTTTTTTAATGCAGAGGGCCCATAAGCCAAAGTGGTAACTCCCAGAGAATCTTCCGTAAGTCAACCAAAACCCAAAAAACAACATTCAAAGCACCAAAGATAGAGATCCTGTGGTCATACAAGCAGGGTTCATGTCTGGGCAGTAGGGCCCTTCTCTGTATACGATGTTCCAATTATAGTGTGTCCACCATGTAGAGAGGGGATAGTCATCTCTGGGAGTGAGGCCACTCTCCATATACATTGTTCCATCTACAGGCTGCTTACCATGAGGACAATACTTTTGCTTCTTCATTTGTGCCTCGATGAGCCACCAGTTCTCTTAAAGACTCAGATCAGACACCACTAGATCCTATGTGAGGCCTTTCCTGAATTACCCCAGTTATCAGTGCTCCCATCAAAATCATTTAGGATTTATTTTGTAAATTATTCATATTTATTTATCTACATACGTCCTTTCCATAAAATTTAAACCCCTTGAAGGCAGGGGCTCATATTTTTTATTTGTGTATTCCCAGCTCCTAGTGGAGGGTCTTAAACACAGCAGGTCCTCAGTAATTACCTATTGCATTAAGCCAAATGCTCTCCATGTGGCCACTGGTTTGAATCTTTCCTTCCATTTCACTACTAAATGTATCAAAAAAAGTATAAAGTGAAGAGATATTTTGAGCAAACATCAAGCTATGCCTACTTTGTATAGTAATGGACTTAACACAGAAGTCACCCCAGGCAATCCAGAACACATAGTGGTTTACAGATTTCAACATCAATGGCCATTGATGTCTAGCACATGGCTGTAACCAGGGTCCAAGCAGAATCAGCCAATCCCACTTCACACACATGAGTTTAAATTTCCAAGAAACAGGCAATCTTTCCTTTATGGGAAGCAAATTAAGCAGCATGGATTCATCAGAGCTAACGTCCAGGCTCCATACAGACATTTAAGGAATCAGCACAATGGTTCTAAGCTGAAGAGAATTTGAAAGATAAAATATTTTCCTGCAGCTAGAAAAGAAATGACTGGGTATTAGATTGAACTAAGAAAAATGAAAAGTCATTTTGCTAAAGTCCCATTCCCTGTCTCTCTGAGTAATCACTCATTTCCTGTCCAAACAGTATGGGGTAGCCCAGTAGACCTTGACCAATTGTTCAGAAGACCCCTGGGGTAAATAGAGTTGCTCTGTACTTGGGAGCTAGGAAGACCTTGTAAGGACATTTAACAAGAGGTTGAATGTTATTTTGGAAGTTTTCTTGAATCAAATGATTGGCTAGTTAACTTTGTGAAATTGAAGGTGGTCCCATTCTGGGGTGGTCATGTTGACTTTGCTAAGCAATCATGTTAGCATTCCTTCTCTCTATGGTGTGAAAGATTAATGATGGAGAGAGCACGAGAACGATGAAGTTGTTTAAGGAAAGGTACAGCCAGACTGGGAACATTCAACATGTACTACAATTAAAATTCGCTAAAGTATTTAATTGTTCACACAACTTGAAAGCAACTGCCACTTAAAAATCTTCCTTAATTATTTTACTTCTTGAAATATGTTCCATAGAGTTTTGCTAGTTTTGAGTCTTCACTTGAAAATTCCTATTGCCTGAGATAAGTGCATTAACAGCTGCCAATTCCATGGGACCTCATCTAATTTGTGAGATGGCTCAAGTAGCTGGATGACTTCTACTAGGTGGCCAGATGCAACCTCATGAGGTGATACCAGGTAGGCAGGACCACATTTTTCTGGCTCTGCCCACTCAGAACAAAAGAGTCTGCTTTGCCCTAGGACACCTGAGTCAGGCCTGACTCTGTCCAGAGGGGTAGGTAAAGATGGCAAATGTCCTTCTTGGAATGAGGAATACCCAAGTTCACATCCTGCCTCAGACACTTGAAGGCTGAAGCCCAGAGAAGTTTCCCATGGTCACAGAAGCGATGAACTTAAATCTGGAACTGGAAGAGAAGTTCTCTGGACTCTCCTTCTATAGTACTGCCTCTTCCCCTCCAGGAGATGCATTCTCCAACACAAGACCTGTGCATGACTTTCAGGACCTTTCCAAATTTCAGATTTAGTGAGTACACAAAAAAATGGAAAACTCTTCATCTCAGAGATGCTAATCTCCATAAGCCTCAGTTTCTTCATCTGTAAAATGAAGATTCAAAGGAAGGGTCCTTGCAGAGATAAAAGCCCTATGTGTTATAATGGTTACTATTCCTATAGAGACAAAATCTGAACATTGGATATTCTTTCACAAACTTAGTGAATACTATATTCGGGCAATGAATCCCTTTCAAAATCCTGCTCATCAATCCCCACTATGTTGTTAGCTTATTTCATACAGTAACCACAGTGTATATATATATTCAGGCAGTAACAACAGTATATATACATATATATATATATATATACATATATATATATATATATATATGTATATATATATATATATATGTATATATACTGTTTTTCTATCAACAACCTTATAGGGTTTTTGTATCCCCATTTGTAAATACAGAAACTGAGGCCCGGAGATGGTCAGGTAACTTGCTCAGGATCACATGGGTAGAAGGTGTCATAGACAAATTTGGGGACACTGGATTGGACTTTATGCTCAAAATGCTTGACACTATACCAATCCAATCAAAAGTCATATGTATCTATTAGTCACTCATTATATGTAAGGCAACTATTCAGCATCATTAAATATTCACATAGTGAAACCAGTGAAGCCAATCATTCAGTCTAGAGAAGTCAGAGAGTGTAACCTTGGCCTAGTTGCAATGATCAAGCCAGGGTGTGGGCCTTTACCCTACTCATCTGCCAGCCAACATGTGGCCTATGGCTAACAAATTCTCACACCTGTTATTTCTCTAATCCTTTTTTTCTCAGTCAACCAACTTGCATCATGCCCTTATGCTACAATAGGGGTACTTCCTAGGGCTAGGGAAATATGTGACCTTGAGGCCATATGTGGCCCTCTAGGTCCTCAAGTGTGACCCTTTGACTGAATCCAAACTTCACAGAAAAAATCCCTTAAATGCCTCCCACTCTAACCTTTAGAGGGATTTGTTTTGTGAAGTGTGAATTCAATCAAAGGGCTGCACTTGAGGACCGAGAAGGCCACAGGAAACCTCGAGGCTGCAAGTTCCCCACCCCTGTACTAAGTGCTTTCGGAATCCTTGTTCATGGCCCCATCAAGTTTCCTAACCCCACAATTCCTCAGTCTCCTTGAATTTTATGACCTATTTCACTCTAGCTTAGCCATACATAGGGATGGCTATACTCTGGATTTCACTATACCCAGAAGTGTTTTAGCTTCTTAATCAAAAACTTTCCTATAATTTCATTTTTTCACTATGCCTCAGTGCTCCCAAACAAATTGTTCTCCCTTTTAATTTCTAAAGTTTCCATTCTCAGGACTTTCTTGGGTCAATATCATTGCTTGGATTTCACTTTCCTCTTTACCCAATATCCACCCTATTGTTGACCATCAGTGTCCTGTCAGCTCAAATCCCTTTCCATTTATCATATATCTGCTCAACCCTTGTCAAATCTGGGCCTTAGATTACTTGAACCAATCTGTGCATTGCCAAATGTAACTGGAGAATGTTCCACAGTTATTCTGATAATGGACATTAGAAATCCATGCTCTGTAACATCACCTGGCCTCTTGCAACAACCCTTTTATTCCTCCCCCATGTAGTCCCTAACTCACTTCACAGAGGATATACTGAAAACCTTCTCTTTCTCTTTACTTTTAACACACCTTTCCCTCTCTCTCCTCTCAAGTAAGGATCTTGATTCTCCCTTTACTGAGAAAATTGGGGCCATTTGCCATAAGATCCCACCTCTCATCTCTTCATCACTAAACACCTTGGCATCCACCCCCACTCTCTTCTTTCCTCAAGTGTATATAATGTAGTAACCCTTCTCCTTGTGTAGAACACCCCCTCCACAGGTGCAATGGGGCTAATCTTTCTTCTCCTGCAGAATGAAGTCCATCACTACTTCTCTAATCTTTAATCATCCCCCTCAAGAGCACCAGTGCAGGAATCAGGAAGACCTGAGTTCAAATCTCACCTCAGACACTTGACACTCACAAGCTGTGTGACCTTGGGCAAGTCACTTAACTGCAATCACCTCATCCTGGGTCATCTCCAGTCATCCTGCTGAATATCTGGTCACTGGATTCAGATGACTCTGGAGGAGAAGTGAGGCTGGTGACCTGCACAGCCCTTCACTCAAAACAAAGTCAAGTGCAAGTCATATCATCATTTCTCTGATGGCATGGTCTTCTTTGGCAATACAGGCTGAACACACATAAAAATTGCCTACAAAGATGCCTCAGTTTCACCTAATATGAAACCCTCACTAAATGCTCAGAATATACTAATCTAAGTCTTCTTCTTTTCTCAGTCAAACCCTTAGAAAAATTGGATGGCATTCACTGCTTCCATTTCCTCTCCTCTTACTTACTTCTCCATCCCCTGTAACCTGGCTTCAGACTTCATCACTCAACTGATACCGTGCTCCCCACAAGTTACCGGTGATCTCTTAATAACTAAACTAGACAGATTTTTCTGTCTTCTTCTTCCTCATGCCCTCTTTACTGAATCATTTGACAATGATGACCACTCTTTCCTGGATACTCTCTCCTGTCTGGGTTTTCATGATACTACTCTGTCCTGGTTCTTCTACCTATTCAGCTAGTTCTTTACAGTCTCTTTTACTAGGCGATTATCCATAACTCACACACCCACTTGAGGTGTTCTCCAAGACTCTCCGCTGGGCCCTTTTCCCTCTCCACACTCTATCATTGGGTAATCTCCTCAGCTCCCGTGAGTTTAATTATCATCTCTATTTTGATGACTCCTAGAACTATATATCCAGCTCAAAATCTCTGCTAAGTTTCAGGCCCTTATCACCAATTGCCCCTTGGACATTTCCTCCTGGCCATTCCAGGAACATTTCAAGCTCAAAACCCAAACCAATCTTCCCTTAAAACCTAACCAATCTCCCCTTAAAAAGTCCTTCCTTTGGGTGGGAGAGTGGCTGTTCAGCATGGGATGAGGTGGGATTTTCCTGACTCAGTTTCCCCACTGACACCAGGTAGACTTTAAGCCTGACTGAATGCAAGTGGATAATCTAATCCTGCCTGGAACTATCATGAAGTTGGGGAGATACTGTATCCCTGAAATGTTCTTACTATTGGTGGCAATTTCCTATAGTCAAAGAGTTTGTAAGCTTAATACCAGATCTATTCACTTATAGATTATGGATAGGGGAACATCCAAGGTTGTCTAAAATTAAGCTATTAGGCATAGGAATTTAGACCAACAACATTAAGTTAGGGTCCTTTAATTCTTAGTAATGCTGTGGAGACAATTTGGGCAAGAGTTTGTGAAGTTAGCAACATAAATATTATCTGTGTCTCAGTTGGTTAATGTTTTAAAAAAAATTCTTTTGTGGTCCATATTGTAAATGTTTAAAATGAAGTATCATCTGACCAAAAATCTGAATTGCTTTATCTGTTATAAACTGTGTTAAAAATAAATAAAATTTTTAAGAAGTCCTTCCTTCTTCCAAACTTCCCAATTTTACCATTCTTCAAATCTTATAAGTCTCCCTCTCTCTCCCTCTCCCTCTCTCTCTCTCCCTCTCCCTCTCTCTCTCTCTCTCTCTCCCCCTCTCCCTCTCTCTCTCTCCCTTTCTCTCTCTCTCCCTCTCTCCCTCTCTCTCTCTCTCTCTTTCTCTTTCTCTCTCTCTCTTTCTCGCTCTCTCTCTCCCTCTCTCTCTCTCCCTTTCTCTCTCTCTCCCTCTCTCCCTCCAGCAGTTTCACTCAGTGGCCAATTCAGGCTAATTCTATTGCTACAGCATCTCTCATACCCACTGTCCTCTCTACTCATGTGGTTACCACCTTAGTATAGACCTTCATAATTTCTCAGCCAAATTCTTGCAGTGGCCTCTCCTACCTGATCTCCCTACCTCAAGTCTTTCCCCATTCCATTCCACTCTCTACATAGCTACCCAAATGATTTTTATTACTTACATGACAGAGTCACTTCCATACTCAAGGAGTGACAGTGGCTTCCCACTCACTCTAGAGTAAAATACAAACTTCTCTGTTTGATTTTAAAGCCCTTCAAAGTCTTGCTCCAATTTTTTTTCCCAGCCTCAGTGAGCATTTGAATCCCTTACCCATTTGGAATCCAGTTCAACTAACCTTCTCAGTTTGCCTTAACCTCCTTACCCCATCTCCAAGCATTTTCACTTGCTGCCCCCCATGCAAACACTGGGCTCACTATTCCCTTCTGTCTCAGAGAATCCCTGTTTCTTCTCACGGTTCAGTTCTAGTGCTCTGCCTCCCCAACGATCTCAGATCCAAATACCTCACATTTATTCTCTACATGTTTATATATACAGTTGTTCTGTCCTCATTCAGAAGTTAATTGGCACAGTCAATAAACAGATATTAAATGTCTACTATGTGCCAGGCACTTTGCTAAGCACTAGAGATACAAAAAGAGGCTAAAGATGGTCCCTTCTCCTATGGAGCTCATAATCTAAATAATATGTTTGAGAGCAGTAACTACCTCATTCTGTTTAATTGTGTCCCCAGCACCTAGCACAGCCTTGGCACATAGCAGGGACTTCATTAATCTATTTGACTGATAGGTCTGAGGATACAAAGGCAAAATGAGAAGCAATTCCTTCCCTCAGAGAGTTGATTTTCTATATCATGCTTCCTGTCGGTACTACTCTATCCCATGATGTTGTGTGGTGTACATCTAAAGAAAAGGGAGGTCTGACCAGGCTATATTTCCATTTTTCCTCACATTTAGGCCAATACATCAAGGCACTTGTATTTCATATGGATGGCAATTCTTTTGATACAGATCACAGTGTTCTATAGCTCAACAGTATGTTAGAGAGTTGACTCATAGACGTCATACAACTAACACACATTAAAGGCAGAATCTAAACATGGGTCTTTCTCACCCCATGTGTGTCCCACAATAGGTGTGTTATTCAACACTCCCTTCAAGACATTTCATTTAAAAATAGACTGATAGAAAGGAAGGAAGGGAGGAAGGAAGGAAGGAAGGAAGGAGGAAAGGAAGCAAGAAAGGAAGGGAGGAAGAAAGGAAGACAGAGAGAGAGAGAGAAAGAAAGAAAGAAAGAGAATCAAATATAGTTTTAAAAGGCACAGAAACAGTGGAGAGATCCTCAGCAGGAAGAAAAAAGCACAGTGTAAGCTGCCAACCACTCTTGCTTAGATCTCTGCCCAGTTTTTCAGCACGGGCCCCTCCCAGTCTCAGTACCTAAGGCTCAGGCATACGTGATCTGACTCCTCCCAGCTCCAGTCCCTCAGCCCAAAAACCAAGTGGCTGCTCGCCAGACTTACCCTTGTTGTACATGTTGGTTGGAACTTGAACATCACTCAGACTAATGTTGACGGGTAAGTTGTTAAAATGGTCATTTGGAACCAAGATGAATTCCTTCCCCAGCTCCAAATATTTTCCTTCCTCATCTTGTTCATTAATCAGAACTGCATTGAAATATTCATACTGAAAGAGGAAATCAAATGGAGTGACTTGTTACAATGTGTTACAATATCTGATCTCAATATTCAAAGAGCTTTTTGATAAATTTCCATTCATTGCCATCCACATGTGAGTCTGTCTAAAAGAAAAGAAAAGTTTCTTTCAATTAAAGTATACAAAGTGAATCTTCCAAGTGGCAGAGGGTCAAGGAAAAGGATTAAGCCTGTGATTTCATTGGTTTAAGGAACTCCTACTAAGGAGAATCTATAAATTCAGGTCAGGACCTCTGCAATTTTGGCTCAGAGAATTGCCTGAAGAAGTTATCCCTTATAAGTTACCCTGCCTCTCTTCCTGACACATCTTAACTGTGTGACCCTGGGCAAGTCACTTGACCCTGTTTACCTTAGTCTCCTCATCTCTAAATTTAGCTAGAGAAGAAAATGGCCAAGAAATGACTGAGAAACAGCATGGTTCCCTAAATATTTTTTTTTACTATTAGTGTTTATAAAAATCAGCCCATTTTATAATGTGATAAAGAATCTCCCAGTACAAAGCTTCCCTATTAACCCTTGGCAGTTTGGCTTCTGTCCACCTGACTCTAATTGCTTTTTTCAAAGTCATCAGTGATTTTTCTATTGCTAAACCCAGTCTCAATGCTGATTTTTCTTGGCATCTCTGCATGGTTGCACACGCTCTCCTCTCAGGAGTTTTGTGATATTGTTTCATCCTCATCCTCTTTTGACCGGTCTGATTTCTTGGTTTCAGGTTCCTCTTCATTGTTATCATCCAAATTCTGAAGTCTTTATGTGGCCAAGCCCCATGGCTCAGGCCTGGGGGCCTCTTCTCTTCTTTGAGTTGACTTCTCAGAGATCTTGTCTCCCAAAGCTACTTCCATCATCTCCAGACAGATACCTCCAAAATCTGCATAAGTTCATCTTTCAGATCTCAAAGCCCACATCTCTAACTGAACCTCCAAAGCTCCAGCTGATTATCACACAGCCATATCAAACTCAATAATTCCAACAGAGAAGTTATCATTTTCCCCCCAAATTCCATTTCTCTTTTTAACTTTCCCTATTTTTTCAAAGTCACTGCCATTGTATCAGTTATAAATATTTACAACCTAGGACACATTCACAATTCTTCATGCACCCCCACACCCATATCGAATCAGCTGCCAAGATTTGTGTATTCTAATTCCTCTCTATCTTTATATATTTATCCTACCTTTTAATACTCAAATGACCACCATGCTAGTGAAGGCCTTTGGCTTCTCTTGTTTGGACCATTGTATTAGTCTCGGAGTTGGTCACCCTACCTTATCATGTGGCTCAGTATATAAGACATTAGGAGTCAAAAACACCTGGATTCAACCTCAGACTCTTATCAGTTGTGTAAGCTGGGGTCACTTTATCTCCCTATGACTCAGTTTCCATTTATTTAAGATAAGAGATTTGGATTTGGTCTACAAGATTCCTTCTAAATCTCAATTTATGAGCCTATGATCTTATGATCCCTCTCTAAATCATCTTCCAAATAACTGTCAAATTGATTTTCCTAGATCACAGATTCAACCAAGTTCCCCTGCACAAGACCTTCACTACTTCCTTATCACCTCTGGGATAAAGTAAAAATTTTTCTGTTTGACATTTAAGGTACTACACAAACAAGGTCGCTCCAGCCTAGCTTTCCAAACTGATCCCATGCAGAAGACTGTGAATCAATAGAGAACAAGAGAATGTAATTACTAGAGGCTTAAGTCTGACAAATTAATAAATTAAGTTCAGGCTGGTACTCTGTTAAAAAAACTGGGGGTTTTAGGATATCAAAAATAATGTTATACATGTATTTTGTTTTGTTCCAAATTGGATAGCAAATAACTTTCACTAGAAACAAAGATAGAAGCAGAAAAAGACTGAGAATCAGAGGACCCATCTCAGGGTCCAAGAAGATTCCACCAAAGCTTCCTCTCTGTTTCCGCTAGAACCAACTGTTGGCAAAATTCTGGGATCATGATGCTGGTCTTTTGTGATCCCATGTACTCTCTATTACCCCCTTTCAGCATCACCTACTTGCTACAGGTATTTCTACTACTTCTTAAAGAATATATTTCTTTGGCCAGGTGTGGAGTGAAAAAAGAAACCAAGGTTGGGAGCTGTCCAGCACCTGATTTTGTAGGGGAAGCTGGAAGGTGGTATGAGCCACACATCTTGACAGAGGATCCCAGATGTAGATCTGGAAGGAATCTTAGCCATTATCTAATTGAGTAATATCAAATTCAATTAGAATGTATTGCTACAGACAGCATATTGACTTAGAAAATCACAAATTGACATTATCCATGTTTTATTGTATTTTAATTTTTTTGTTAAATATTCCCTGATTACATTTGAATTTGATTGTGGCCCCACTCTGGCAGGATGGGATTTTGGCACCTCAGATATAATCCATCCTCTCACATTTTACAGTTTAATAATGGAGACCAAGAGGAGTCAAATGGCATGTCCCAGGTGACACAGGTAATACATGGCAAATCAGGGATTCAAAGCAGGTTCTCAGTCCCCAAATCCAAGCTCTTTCTATTCCACCATGCTCCTTCCCTGGGATGCATACCTGCCCAAGAGAAACTGTGCTTAGCTAGCTCTTTGAGGCGAGAAAGCCTATTTCATTTTGTTTTTATTTCTTTGTTTTTATCCCCTTCTTGGTGACTATCACCTCTAGGCAAGTAAAGAGATGAAAGAACTTCTATTAAAACAAAAATACGCACAGGAAAAAAATGAATATACACACATGTGTAAGAATATAAAATGTCAGAAAAGTTTTATCACAGGATGTTACACAAAAAGAAACTGAAATAACATATAGGCATGGATGATTAGCTTTTAGCTATCCAGTGGCATGTATGATCACATGGGTGAGCCATCTGAGAGCTGCATCACGTCCTCCTCCCTCAGAAGGTTTCCTAGCACACACAACATCCAGAAGATGATGCATACTACATATTATAGTAAATGACATCTTAATCTTCCCAGGACCAAAGCACTTCCCAGAAAGTTAACAATACTAAGAGTCCCAAAATCTTTCAGGCCATTGTTCCCTATAACTAGAAATTTAATTTATTGAAAGATGAATGGCATGCCTGCTTTCAACAGAATGATGTGATAATTTCTTTTTTTTCTTTTCCCTGAGCTCTTTTTTGTGTTGAGATCTCATATGAAGCCTTTGATTTCCCAAGTAATTAAATTATCCTCAAAGCTCAGAATGCCAATGAAGTCAGGAAGAAACCAGAGGTGGCTGATTTCCCAAAGGAAAATGTATCAGTTCCTCATGATCAATGTACTTTCCTTTCCATCCCCCAGCGGATATGTACAGGCCACTCTGCCTTTGTAGGTCTGACACATGACATCATAGAACATTAGCAATTAAGAGAAGAGGAATTTTGTGAGCTGTGCAATCAATGCTACCATTTTGTCTCAGCAATGAGGTTGGTCAGGCCATATACCAACTCCACTTGGTTTCATTCTCCTAGGATTTCTAAGGTGCTACTCATTGAATTGAATGATATTGAATAGTCTATGGAGAAGAAGCATTTGGATGAACAAATAGGGTTTGGGGGAGCTCTTAGAGTCTCACCTACCCAGGGAGAAGGCCATGCATGAATAGGGCTCTAATCAAGTTGATTCTGGCTTCATATACCAATATCCAGTGAAGAAGGACCACAATTGGCAAAAACAACCACCATGCCTTCCTATGGTTAGAAACTCCCACAGTTGGACATTCCCTTCTAACCAACAGTCCCAGCATCCATTCCTCTGAGACACTAAGTTGTCCTTCTAATGTTGCTTTTGTACTGTCCCTCACTTTCTTTAAGATATGATTCTCATTGTCAATAGGATTGTCTGGCAATCAAAGCTCTCTACATCCTGGTAAGCTACCTTACTACCTCACTATTCTTTAACATTAAATCCCTGCTGTTATCATAGAAGACTACTCACTTCCCATGAATATACCATATACATTTTTACATTTACAGCTTCCCTTTCATTCCATGGAAGTTCCTCTTCCACTTCTAGGAAAGTCCCTACTCCATCCACTTTGGCTATCACAAGTCTGAAATCCTTCAGAGCCCAGCTGGAGCCCCATTTCCTACACGAAGCTTCCTCCTATCACCCCAATCCTTAGTGGCTCCCTTCTTTTCTGTGCCCCAGTAGCATTTTTGTCTGGATCACTAAGAACGGTAAAATATTAATTGCTAAAGTGATCACTCAATTCTTTCATTTTGCTGGTGAGGAATCAGGGACCCAAATTGGTTCAAGGACTACCCAAAGTCAGAGCAAAATTGGTGCAAAGTCAGAATGACGAGGCATGTCCATTCTCCCAGGTCACCTCTTCATGGTATGTTTCAATACTCAGTAGTCCTCCCTTGTGTTTCTCCAATGAGTAGATCAAACATCATTTATTAAATGTAATTCTTTCCCAGGCCACCCCCTGACATTGGATATACCCTCCTCTCTTCCCTATCACAGCTCTGTGATGAATCACTCCAATCCTATACCTGAATCCCTTTCAACCTGGTTCTGTTACCAATTATGCCTTGTCAAACCTCAACCTTGGATCCCTCCCCCTGGCTGATGTCTTTGCTCCAATGCAAATTCAATTGAACAACGTTGGAGTAAATCTATGCCGACTGGGTCCATTACAAATATTTGACATATAATCTCAACGAGGTCTTCATAAAAGGCAATCCTTGTATACTTCTCTAATCAGGTCCCTATCACACTCACCACAGAGGCTTTTACAAATATTCTTACATCTACCCAAGTCCCCCATAGCACCACTCATTCCTATCTTTCAGATTAACACTTCCCCTTATGCCTCAATGAGAGAAATGATTATTTCTTTCATATATTAATAATCAACTATTGAATTAGGACTCAAGTTTTTCTGCTATTCTACTTCCTCTTTCAGAATTTAACCAGTGTGAAAAATCCTGGTTAAGGCTTACTAGGTTAATACTCAGGTTAAGGGCTAATCAAAGTCAGTAAAAAAAATTCTAAATTTAAGTGAATGGGTGGATTCTTCTCATTGTGTAACTCAGACAAGTCTAGGAAAATGTGGATTTTCCCTTTGCGTGGGACAGGTGATGTAGAAACTGCTAAGTCTTTTTGACTGAGACTTGGGTGATCCAAGTCACATACCCCCAAGACCCTCATTAAAATGAGCCCATATTTCATTATAATATTCATGTTCTCATTAATTGTTAACCAATTAGAGTTGGTTGCTATCCTCAGGAAACTTTTTGAATGACATATAAATTGCGAGCCTGTCACCATGAGCATCTTTGGCACTGGAGAATGTCATTGATCTCTTTTACTAATAAAATGATAGCTTTATTAATAAAGTGATTAATTACCCAGAAATTACATCTTTTGAAACTTTTAAACAACACACCAACAAAAAGAGTGAGGCTGTTCACTAAAGGGAACTTCTCATATGTTCCCCATTTCACATCCTTAAATCCTATTTCATATGAAGGAAGCAACTCTTCTATTTGTCAGTGAAACCCTCCACCTTTACACTTGGTCCCACTCCCTCTCATACTTTCCAGCAGATTTTTCCCCTATGTAATTTCCACTCACCTTTATCTTCAATCTCTCTCTCTATCTACAGGCTGACTACAAACACATCTGTCTCTTCTCTATCCTTAAAAAGTCCTTGCTTTGATCGTAACATCCCCACTAACAATTAGGTTATATGCTTCCAACGCTTCATGCCCAAATTTCTTGAGAAAATGAAAAACATGGGTTGGAGCCAAGGTGGCGGAGTAGAAAGACTCACATGTGCTAGCTCTGAACCCACAGCCCATGGATTTCCTCTAAAAAGAACTCCCAACAAATTCTGGAACAGTAGAAGCCTCACAGCAACACAGTGAAGGAGATTTCCGTTCCAGAGAGCCCTGAAAAACCGATCCCAAAGGTCCATCGCGCCCAGGATGGGAGTGGAGCCCACCCCTGCCCTGGCCACATGGCACTGAGAGGAGCGAGCAGATCCGAGCAGGCTTCAGGGACGGAATCTCCAGTGGCTGCAAAGGTCCTTCCACCCACAGACTCACAGGTCAGTGAGAGAGATGGGCTGAGAGGGGAGCAGGGTGTCTCTGGGACTCAGGCCCCCTCGGGGGGCAGTGGCAGAGGCAGCGGCAGAGGCAGCAGGCGGCCACAGGCTCCCAGAGCAGGCAGGAGCTTGGCAGCAGCTCCATTACAAAATGTCTCTGCATAAACCCCCTCAGGGAACTGAGCCTGGGAGGCGGCTCTGCCCCAACCTGAGCACCACAAATTAAGCCCCCATTGAATAACCCTAACCCTAAATGCCAAGCCTGCCGCTGAAAGCCCTGAGGCTGGGGAGCAGCATTTGAATCTCAGATCCCAAGCACTAGCTGGGTGGACCCAGGCCGGGGATGGAGAGGACTCTCAGAAGTCAAGTAACTGGCTGGGAAAATGCCCAGAAAAGGGAAAAAAAGTAAGACCATAGAAGGTTATTTTCTCGGGGAACAGATGATTCCACAACTCCTCTCTGACAAAGAAGACCAATGATTACCATCAGGTAAAGACATAGGAGTCAAGGCCTCTGTATCCCAAATATCTGAAATAGATATCTAATGGGCTCAGGCCATGGAAGAGCTCAAAAAGGATTTTGAAAATCAAGTTAGACAGGTGGAGGAAAAACTGGGAAAAGAAATGAGAGAGATGCAAGA
>CM053772.1:10909170-10928501 GCA_028658325.1 Potorous gilbertii
CAGAACAGACCTTTCCCGTGGATCCTCCAGTCTAACGTGAGCTCTGAAATTGTCACCTTCTGCCTCCCACTGGATTCCGCACCTCCGAACTTTGGTCAGATTCTCCTTTCGGAGGTACCTGAAGGAGTTTGTCCGAGAGCTTAGGTGAGTCGTTGCTCTCACTCCGCTATCTTGGCTCCGCCTCCCCTGGGGTTTTCTCAATGGGATCCTTAGTCTAGATGGATAGTTAGAAATTTCTGCAGAATCAAATTGCGAATGATATCATATGTATTGGGATCATGTGTGATATTGGCAGGAGATGGGGGAGTGTAGCATAGTATAATAGATAGAACATGGGGATAGAATGCAGAAGACCTAGTTAGATTTGAGCCTCAATTCAGCCTGTTTGGGCAAGTCCCTCTTTGTGCTTCAAGTGAAAAATAAAGGCTTATATTAATTGAGACTGAAGTCCTCTCCAATCTGATGATCTCAGATTCTAAGAAGAGGCCCTGAAGGCCCAGCTCTTCTGGGATGGTGAACCACAGACACCTGGGTTTTTTCTGTGCTTTGGACCTGGCTATTCATAGCTCCTCATCACTGTTCCCTATCACTATAGACTCAGGATAAAGTCCATTTTGTAAGGAGCAACATTCCTTCTATGTTAAGGTCAAGGATTTAGATAAACTAATTGGATCCAGTCACCATCAGAGCTCAGAGTGGAAAAGCCATTCCTCAAAGTGGCCAAAGGGATTCCTGATGGTCCTGTCCCACCTTTTTAGAATTTATGATCCTTGAGTCTTGTATTTATGTCTCCAGTGTTCAGCTGAGGGCATTGCCATATAGTAAGCACTTAATAAATGCTTATTGCTTTATTGCCAAGTTATTTGCCTTTGTCTCCCTCATCAGAATGTAAGCTTCTTGAGGGCAGTCACCATGATTTTGCCCTTTTTTTGGTGTCCCCAGCACTTAGAACATTTGTTGTAAGTAACATAGTAAATGCTTAATTAGTGCTTGCTGACTGACTGACATTGTGAGGTTATATAGGAAAGGATAAAGCTCTTAAAGGAACTCACTGCGAATTTCTAGACTTGTTTTCCCTTACAGAACTATTATCAACATGGTGAGCATGATGAGCTTACCTCTATTGTCACAAACATACCACAAAAACAAAAAGTGTAAGCTGCTTGAGGGTAGTCATCGCCATCATTTTTCCATTCCATGCCCAGTTCTTGGCACCCGCAGGCATTTCCCCAAATTGAGTACCAATGTCCCTGGTTTGCCTTGTGTCCACTATCTAATCTCAGAAGAGCAGTGATGGGCCGCTGCTCTTGATGCTGTGAGAAGTGGTCTAACAGCTAGCCATTGTAACACATTTGGAGCAGGCTACTCCCTTCCTTTGGTCACGTGTCCCTTTATGCTCTTTTGTTCCAGGCTGTGAAATATCCTCAAAGGCATGTCTTAAAAGATAATTTGCCTCACAAAACCTTCTCCAATGATCTTGATGTCTGAAAATAAAAATAAAATATTCTCCTGAGGAAAGAGCTCAGCTTGTATTTTTCCAGTGACTCCTGAAGGACATAAGGTTCTTGAAATTGGATGCTTTTATTTCAGGCTCCAGACACTCCCTACAGATTCATTTTTCTTCCACCTTTCCTCTTTTATTTCATGCCATTTATTCCCATTCCCTAGCCAATAGTTTTGTTTCTATGTTGGAAGAGGAAACTCTTTAATCCCATCAACATTTATTAAGTACCTGCTACATGCTAGGCTCTGAGGACACAAAGGAAAAGTGGAAAACATGATTTTTGCCTTCAGGGAGCTTAGATTCCACTAAGGGGAATGCAGTGTGCATACAGGTGACTATTACAAGCAAATTAGAAGAGGAGGAGGTAAAGGCATTAATGATTGAGAGTTCCCGTGGCATGCTAATCTGGAAAGGAATTTACACAAAGATGAATTTTTCTTGGCATCTTCACAGCTCTGGCCTTGGGTGTCAGAAACCATCTTCTGGAAGGAGAATTGCCTAAGTGATGATTCACACTTCCAACAAAAGCATTTACATCTAAGATGCTTAAAATGCTCATTTCTATAGATAAAGTGCTTATGTAATGCATCATTCTTAGCACACTAAAAAAAGACAGGGGTGCCACTAGAGGGAACAATCACTGGCCCATCGGCCTCCTTCCTCATCTCTATAAAGTCTTTGTGAGAATGATCTACACACACATCAATAGTAACCTTGATGAAAATAGGAGAATGTTTTCTGAAATAACAGAACAGGCAGACTGTGGGAAATCACTTTCTATGGCAGCATAGATCTTTCTCAGTTTGAGATTAGTAATTAGGAGAGCTGACATTTACCTAGGGATTTCCATCCAATCATAGAGATAATTTTGTTTAGAGATCTCCTGCTTATTACTAGCAAGTGAATTAGCCCAGAGTGCCCATAGATTCTGGCTTTACCATGCTCAGATTGCAATGGTACTAATTATATCTTTGCCAAGAATCATCAAAGGATACAGGATGAATGATGAAAAATCAGGCTGAGTAACTATTGGGCTTCCCTTCCCTTCTGTCCTCAACAAAACCTTTTCTGGGTTCCTGATAGTGGTAGCCTACATCAATAAAGAAAGCCTACATCTTGCTAGGTCAGAAAAGCAAGAAGTCCCCTCTGAATGACTCTGATTCATGGGATACCAACACCAGCCTCTGAAGAATTCAAATTGCAGGTGCTGGAGAGGCCTGGAGAGACACATGGAAAGTGTAGTAGCACAGCACAGCACACATGGGCAGTGTAGTAGCACTGCACACCGTGGGGAGTGTAGTAGCACAGCACAAGGATAACTCCTTGTGTAACAAAAGGTGCAATAAAATGTCATCTAGGGAAGGGAAGGCTGCTTTTGAAGGTGTGGCTGGGCAGAAAGGAAGGATGAGAAACATGAGCCGTGACAGGGCTGTCCAGTGGATGTGGAAGGACCTTGAAGGAGGCTTTCAGTGTTGGGTGGAGTCCCTATAAAGGATGCATGGGAAGGTTTGGGTAAGAGTTGAACAAGATGGATTGAGATCTGCATCTTTGGAGGTAATACCTACATTGATTTGATCATAGACCACTTGCCATATTGAAATTTTGAATAGATCACTTTGGCAGTGTTCTGGCCTTTTAATATTAGAAAGTGTGTGCATGTGTGCATGCATGTGTTCATGCATGCATGTGTGTGTGAGAGAGAGAGAGAGAGAGACAGAGAGAGAGAGAGAGAGACAGAGAGATAAACACATCAGACTTACCCCACTTGTTGGCCCCAGAAGTTCAAGGTATCATTAGTCCCAGTGGGCAGAAGTTATGGTGAAGCAAACTCCGACTCACCTCCTCATTTCTGGCCTGCTAAGCCAGGCTAAGAGGTAGCAGGATGGCAGAGTGCATAGATAGCTGGACTAAAAGCCAGGGAGTCTTGGGTTCAACCCCTGCTCCTGATGACCCTGGGTAAGTCATGTAATTTCTCCTTGCTCTAATTACCTCTCCAAGACTAAAAGTTGCAGAGCGTATTTAAGAAAGTTTCCTTATAGAGAGTTTTCTTATTTCAGTGAAATAATAGGTCAAATCCTTGTCCTCATAAATGTGATAGTTTACTGGTTCCCTTTCCTGTCTCCTACGTGCATATGCTCATCATTTAATTTCCATGTGCATTTTCTCTTCCTTGTCCTTCTGTAAAAGCACAAGAAAGAATTCTTAATATATAGCATATGCCAATCCACATCCTTGGGAACATGGTAGTGGCTGTCATATTTCAGGGATTCAGTTTAAATTCAAAAGACATCTGGTCTATTTTTCCTTGCTTTCTTTTCTACCCAGGATCCTATGTGAAAACATTTGAAATTGATATCCAGAGGAGCCAATGAGGGAATTGTCTTTACTGTTTTTAGTCAAGGGGCTGTTTTGTCATTGACGTACATAGACATGGGAAGGCTCTGTGATTTTGTCGTTATGGATTATTCATGGGGTTGTAATTTTCTTTGCCCAAGTGGGTCACCACCTATCTGTGAATGAAACCTAGGGAGGTGTCTTAGGCACACATAGAGGCTAGATGAGTTATCCAGGGTCAACCAGAAATGCAGTTGTCACTGAAATTATTGGAAGCTTGAACATCTTGATTCCAAGCCAGTTCTTTTACAAATACCAAATGAGTAATCAAATATTCTGGTTAATAACAGATCCCTGCACATGCTATGAAAGAATTGTCAGTGTTGCAGGATTTTGGATCACAAGATTCATTGAAAGTTATATTGAATGAGTCAAGGTGTATACACATACACACACACGTGCGCGCACACACACACACACACACACACACACACACACACACACACACACACACTGGAGAATGTTCAGAGGAAGATAGCCAAGCTAAGGAAAGGTCTTGAAGAAAGTCCATATAATGGTCTCTTGAAGGAACTGGGCATATTTAATTTGAAGAAAAGATTCTAGAGGGGACATTATAGTGGTTTTCCAGTGTCTGAAGTCCTGTTACATAGAGAAGGGATTTGTTGTTTGTCAGTCATTTCAGTTAAGTCGGATTCTTCATGCCCTCATTTGGGGTTCTCTTGGCAAAGAAGGGTTTGACATTTCCTTCACCTGCTCATTTTACAGATAAGAAAACTGAGGCAAACAGACTTATGTAACTTGCTTAAGGTCGCACAGCTAGTAAACATCTGACGATAAATGTGAACTCAGATCTTTGAGTCCAAAGGTAGCGCTCTATCCCCTGCACCACTGAGCTGCCCAGAGGACTGATTAGTTAGGTTTTCTTTGGTCCCAGGAGAAAAAAACAACTAAGACAACAGATGGACATTCCATAAGGACCAAATTAAGCATAATGTCAGAAAAATAAGACAAAGTAAAATTACTTAATAATGAGAACCATCCAAAAATGGAACGGTGAGTGTCAAGAAGTGTTGGGTTCCCTTTTCTTCTAGGACAGCTCTGACACTTAGTGTTTACCATCAGATGGCTACTGAGGCTCCTTCCAACTCGCAAATTCAGTGAATTTCTCAGAGCCATCTGTCAGCTTGTTCATTATTTCTTTATCCAGTTGAAGAGATTTCTTCTTAATGGGTTGTTAGGTGGACCAGCTTTCTTTGACCATGACTTGCATTGTATTGACTTACTTCTCATTTTCTATTGCTTTGTTTAGATTTGGGCAGCCAGGTGGTCCAGTGGTTAGAATGCTGGGTCTGGATTTAGGAATAATGGACTTCAACTCTGATCTCAAACACTTACTGCGTGAGACTGGGAGATCATAGTAACACCTATTTCTTGGAGTTATTGCAAGGATCCAGTGAGATAATATTCATAAAATGCTCAGCCTACTTCCTGGAATGTAGTAGGCAATTCAGAAAGACTTATTTCCTTCCCATCCCTTTGTAACTGATAAAACTCTTCCTTTCGACGTCTTTTTCAGCAGTTGAACTCCTCAGGGGAAGACGTTATCTTTCTATTACATCTTCACATTGCACAAGTAATGAACAAGAGGTTTATTCATTAAGCATATATTCTGTGCTGGGCTGGCCTGGGGACTCTGGGCATGTTGAGTGCCAAGACAATTTTTGGGTTAGTCAGAATGATCTTCATCATCATCACCTTCATCTTCACTAACATTTATATAGCACCTACTATGTGCTAAGAACTTTTTACTCATTATTGCATATGATCTCCATGATAATCCTGGGAGATTGTCATTTATTGTTTTTGGCATGTTCAACTCTTTATAAACCTATTTGTGGATTTCTGGGTAATGGTACTGGAGGGGTTTTCCATTTCCTTCTCCAGTTCATTTTACAGATGAGGAAACCGAGGCAAACAGGATTAAGGGACTTGCCCCCACAGCTCGTAGGCATCTGAGGCCAAATTTGACCTTAGACCCAGCAGTCTATCCACTATGCCACCTAGGTGCCCAATTTGGGCCACACCCTGTCCCAAGTTTACCCAAACACTTAAGAAGCAGTATTTTAGAGTGGTAAGAGCACTAGCTCTAGTCAGAAGACCTGGAATCTATCCCACCTCAGATACTTATGAAATATATGATTCTGAGAGAATTACTTAATCTGCAAGGACTTCATTTTCCTACTCGATGAAAGTTTTGGGGTCCATTTGAGCTCAAGATCTGTGATCCTCTTATCTTTCTAACGCTTTATTTCCTTATCTATAAAATGGAGCAAAAGACTTGAAAGTCCTTCCAGTTATAGATGGATAGATAGGAAAGAAGAAGAAAAAAGAAGGAAAGAAAGAAAAAGAGGGAAATAGAGAAAGAAAGGAAAATAAAGAAAAAGATCAATAAACACTTACTATTATGTGCAAGCAAGTCAGTCCCTGCCCTCTAGAAGCTTATATTCTGAGGGAAGAAGGGAACTTACAAAGCAGGACTGGAAAATGGGGCAGGAAATTTGTGTAGTAGCAAGGGGAAGAGACAGTCAAGAAGGAATGACAACCTAGTTCCAGGAGATATTGAGTAAAAGTTCATCTCTCAGCACAGGAAGACCAAGGTTCCTGGCAGTAGTATGGTGTGGTGTGGTATGTGTGTGTATGTGTGTGTGTGTGTGTGTGTGTGTGTGTGTGTATGTGGTGTTGTCAATCCTAATTAAGATCTAACACATTCAAAAATCCCTTCAGTGATGTAGATTGCAGCCCATCCTGTATGATTCTTATGCATCTTTCTGAAAATATATCACAGGTGACTCCCCACAGGCCAAAATCTTCTTCTAGTAGCTTTGGCATGACATTGATAGTGGATGAGCACATGATAAGTTTGTATAAGTCTTACATTTACTTTTCTTTATGTTTGTTTTCTATGCCCCTATGGAAGTGAGCCCTTGGAGGTGAGGGACTGTCTCAATTTTATCTTTGTTAACCCGGTAGTTAACACAACTTTTGGTTCATTAAAGGTGCTCAATAAATGTACTTAGAATTGGCATGCTGAATTGAATGGACTCTTTGGTGTCCTCTTTAATTCCCAGAAGAAACCTTGGTTCTTGGGCATTTTTACCCATTGGTCAATAACGTTAAGCTGAATAGTTAGACCATTCTTGAAATGCTCCTGGTCCTTCAAAATGTAAAGCTATTCAAGAGAAAAGAGGCATCCGACCATCTCTGCTGAGTCTGGGTAATCTGTTTCTTTCTAACATACAGGCTTTTGAAGCCCCAAGGCTTATATTGAGATAGGACTGTGGGTGTATTTAAAAAGAAAGCTCCCATGGTGGATGCAGAGATGGGCAAGTCTCAACTGTGCTTTGGATTTATCAAATGTCTCAACTGATTTCTCAACTGTTGGGATTGATAAAACCTGAAATTCATTTTTTGCCAAGCACTTTTTTCCCTTAATTATGTATGTGTATTTTAAGGGAAATTTAAGCCATATGTTTCTGATTCGTTTACACTGAAATCATTAAGATGTTGTTTTCTCAGAGTTATTTGATGTTCAAGAAACCCTGTGAACCTTTCAAAGGGCCATTTAAAGATCCCCTTTTCTCCCACCCCTTTTGAAACCAGGATCCCATGTTTGCCAATAGTAAATAAACCTGGCCTCTCAAGGGTTCAGGTTTGCTTCAGGATTCTGAGCTTAGTAAATTGAATAAAGGTGGTCATCATAACTTAGAATTTGCAAGATCATAGGGTAAGAGATTTAGAGCTGGAAAAGACCTCAGAAGCCATCTGGTCTTCTTTTTTGTACATGAGGAAACTGAGGCTCAAAGAGGTAATGGAACTTGTCCAAGCTCTCTCAGAGAACACCAGAGGTGGAATTAGAACTCTGGTGGTCTTATTCCAGAGTCATTGTTCTTTTTGAAACAGCCAGTTACTTTTCTACCTTTCTCATTCAATTTGAAGGGAGTCAAGGGAGTTCAGAAATTGACATGTAGTAGTCATGAGGATGGTATGAGAAAGTCAATTCTACCCAATATCTGCCACTATTAGAGAAAGTGCCATGAACAGCCCCCACCCTCCCCCAGTTGTTCAGCTTGTTGGTGCTTAGGTTGACCTGTAGTGCTCAATTATAAAATCAAGTTACTTAGGGGGTCTTAGAATTGGAAGGGATGCCAGAAACCCTTAGGTCAACCAGTTCCTGAATAAGAGTCCTCTCACTGGCATACACATTCCTCAAGCTGTCATCCAGTCTGCTTACCAAAGGGTTTGGAGAGGGAACCAGCTCCCACATAAAGCAGTCCATCTGACATCAGGACATCTGATATCTGACATCTCTTTGCTTTATAGAGGTTACCAAAATCACACCTAAAATTGCTTCTTTGTAACTTCAATTCATGACTACTATTTCTACTCGCTGGTAAAAATTCATGGGGTAAAAACATCTGTATGCCTGGAAATTTCATGAGGATAAGTATATTACCAATTCTAAATACCAAGATAGTAAGATTCCAAAGATATAAGGCCTTTTCTGAACTTTCTGTTATTAGTGATTTCCCTTTAACAAATAAGTTCTATGTATTTTTTCTTCTTAAAATGTTTTATGATGTTTTAAAACTTCTTTTATTGCTTTTCCTTTACCTCTTTACTTATTTTACATAGTTATTTCTCAAAACCTGACCCTCTGTTTACATTTTGTATTTTTCTTAGCAGAATCATAAAAGTTCTGAATCAGAAGGGACTGCAGGGAACATTTAGTATCTAACTCATGTGTAAAATAAAATTCCCACTTCAATATGCTTGACAAGGAACTGTCAAGCCTTCTCTTGTAATCCTACAATGTGAAGGAGCTCTCTACCTCCTAACCCAGCTCAGTTTACTATGAGATGGGGCTTATCCTTGAATTGATGGGAGATTGGTGCTTCTTTGTAACTGACACACAGTGCTCTTCATCCTTTTTCCTGGGCACAAGCGCAAAAAGGCTTCCACAAAGGAATTCTTCAAATATTTAAGATCACTGCCATTGCCCCAACCTTCCAAATGGTCTCCTCCTCAAGGTAATTTTCCCAATTCCTTAAACCAATACTCATATGATCCCGCATGTTATTCCAGTAGAACATCAGCTTCTTGAGGGAAGAGACTGTTTTGTTTTGTCTTAGCATTCCAGAACCCTCTATAGGGTCTTAGGAACACAATGGATTTTTGTTGTATGGGATTGAAAAGGATGGATTTTCCTTTGGTATAAGTGATTTCAAAGAATCGCTCATTGACTTTCTATGAATGAACAAATATGGTTCCTTTTGGCTTTTGGTGGTCATTTCTGAAATTAATCATTCTGGGACAGATTGTCCATTCTACAGATCACTCTGATCTGTTGATTCTGAACACATTTTTTTTCTGGCTTCTTACCTTTAGATTATTTCCTTGATTGCTCATATTTTTATTTGACTGCTGGCTATTGGACCTTTGACTTGTAGGGGAAAGAGTAGATTATACCTATTGCTTAAAATTAGACTTTAGAATTAGCTATGAATTTCAATGAACAAAAAGAAGACTGCCTCTCATTACCAAAGGTAATCAAGAACTGACTGGAATTTTTCTGCCAAGTGACTTGACCAATTCTATTCACATTGATTAGAGCTTTTATTAATGAAAGAACAGTTTTATGAACTGTGACTAAGTAATATGATGCCTTTGTTGCTTTTTTCTTTGCTAAACCATTAAAATTACTCTAGGTGAATGAGTAGAAATTAAAAATTCATGAGAACAAATATAATTTACCACTTTAGAAAACATTAGATAATTCTAGAAATGGGTTGAGAAATTGAGAATGACAGTGTGAGGGCAGAAATTGTTTTCAATGTTGGCATATCCAATAAAATGAAATACATGGCAAAGCCCAAGTGATTTTTTTCCGTTGGGCTATGCATTCTGTGCCCTGAATGGATGGACTCTATGATCAATCTCAGGGCTGCTGTCTTGTGCTTACATGTTCTTCAGAAAATTAGCTCATTTGTTGTGCTATGATTAGAATTGCAGTGATAAATAGCCCATTTGAGTTTGTCATTGTGGCCCATTTGAAGAATTATGCAGTATGTGGCATGTTGGCAATATTGTCCAGCCATAATATTTATTAAAATGCACATCCATCAATGTGTCAACAATATGTGATTTAGTCAGGATGCTAATTCCTGAAGCAGGAAAGCTTTCTGCCACTTCAGATCACAACTCTCCTATAATTTATAATAGATAATAGAAAGAATTTGAACCCAGGCCTTCTTGACTCCATGTGTCTCACTCTGTCCACCGAGTCTCACTGGTTTTCTACCATGAACATAGACATTGGATTTTGACAAAACAAAATGTGTTGTTAACTTGTTGGAATTAGAAATCGATTTCATTTTGCATAAATGTTTCCAGTCACTTTGGCTTATCACAATAATGGTTGCTTTGAAGTGCTTTAAATTAATATTCAACAGGATATTACTCATTATGTCAGTTTCTGAGCTAGAGACAATAACCAACACAATGGGTCTTGAGGAGCTTACCACAGGGTGGTTGGCATATCACATTTCTACAAATAAAGTTAATACAAAGGAGAATATGAGAGGAACAAACTAAAGGCTCCATCAACATCCAAGGGAGTAAAGAATGTCATTAACTGGGGATGTTTGAGGAAATTTCACGGGGAGATGCCATGTGAGCTGAGATACAAAGAAAGGAGTAGAGTTCATAAGCAGGGTTGGGAAGAAAGGACGTTGAAGACCTGAGTTCCACCGGCTGTGTAAGCATGTGCTGAATGTTATGAAGGAAGGACAATGAAGGAAACAGTAGAGAGAAGGACTATGTGAAGTGCAGTAACATTTTCTGGAAGAGCTCCTTAGAGTCACATTATGGAGGAACTCAAATGCCAAGTTGAATAGTTGGTATATTATTTGATAAGCAATAGGGAGCCCCTGGAGGCATTTGAGTAAGGGAGTGGCATGATGACACCTGTGCTTCAGGAAGTTTATTGAGGGAACTGTTTGAAGATGAAGTGGAGAGAAAGGAGGCTGGATGCAAGAAGACCATTTCCGAGGATACTGTAATTATCTAGGCAAAAGACTTGATGGGGCCCTGATTTGGGATGGTGGGAGTAGGAGTAGAGAGGAGAGAACAGATTTGAGAAATATTTCAGCAGTAGACCCAAGAGGACTTGGCAAATGATTGGTTGTTGGGGTGAGAGAGAGGGGAGAGTCAATATTTCTTTCAGAGATCAGAATGTTCTCATTTCGACCTGGCACAGGCACATTAGAAATGTGTCTCGCTTTAAGCACGCTCAACATACTAAAAACAAATTTACAAAAAAGATTAATCAGTAGATAATTGTTCACAATGCATAATCCAATTCAATTCAACAAGTATTTACTAACAATTAGAGTGATCCCAAAGAGACAAGGGCAAACTTGAAGGGGAGGGGGTGTCCCCCTTCACTGAATATTCTTTAAGCAGAGCCTGGATTACCACTTGTGTGGAGTAACATAGAGGGATTCTGGGTTGGCTATGGGTGAGAACGTTGGGGTCTGAGGATCCTTCTAGCCGTGAAGCTCTGCAGCTCTATGACTTGTTACAGTTGGGTGCCAGAAGACAGAACAAGTTGTAATGGGCCAGGGTTACAAGAGGCTGATTTCAGCCCAAATGTCAGAAAAGCATTTCAAAACATTCAGAGCTCTCCAACAGTGAAATGGGTTCCCTCAGGCACTGGGGGACTTACCTTCACTGGAGAACTGGTTGAAGCTCATAACAGAGAAACCATTTTGTGTTGCTGGAAATCTTTGCTCTCGTAGAGCATGACTGATTGCTGAATGTCCAAGTCAATTCTAGAAGAGAAAGGCAATTGCCTTTTATCAGATCTCTAGAAAGCTAGGCACAATGATCACTTTGCCTCTATTTTCAGGACCTGGACAAATGTGGCAGCTGCTCTTGGCCATCATTGTATCCATCTCTATCTCTGGTGGCAAGGTAAAAAGCTGCTGATCCTAGCTGTAGTTTCACCTTTGCTACCAACCTTGGGCAAACGACTTGGCCTCTCTGGGACCTAGTTTCTCTCTTTCTCTGTAAAACAATGGAGTTAAACTTTGGTATCCTGTAATTGCACTGTTAAAAATCTGACCAAAGACCTTTCTTTTCCTTCAAAGAATGGAAGACCACTTAGGGATATTAGATAAGGAATTAAAAAGAAATTTTCATTTAACCATAGGCTGTATTACATGGTCTCCCTAACCTTATGAAACCAAGAATCTGAGTAATCTGAATGAAGTCTCCAACCCTAACCATCACCACCTTTAAGTGCCATTGTGTTTACTGATAAAAATGTTTTTAAAGCCTAAGCAATACATGTCCCCATGAAACTAATTGCCCCTAGTAACGTTGTTTTACCTAATGAGTTTTTGGGGGTTCAATTAACAACAGTAGATGGTTTGTCCTTGTACCCTCAAAAGGATTCTAGAGGCAGTATAGTATAGTGGATATGCAATGGACTTGGAATCAGAAGACCTGGGTTTGAATCCTGTTTCAGGTCCCCACCTGTTATGTGAGCCTGGGTTTAGAGTCTCAGTTTCCTCAGGTACAAACTGAGGATAATGACGTTTGTAAAACCTATCTCATTGGGTGATTGTCAGGTTCAAATGAGATAATCTATGTAGATATTTTGAAAACTTTAGATTGTTGTAAAATGCCATCATTTCTTCTATACTATAGGAAATAATTCCAAAATTCCAAGTGTTCATTTACGTCAGACATTAACATATATAATTGGCGTACCTTCATTGCCTCATAGGTAGTATCTATTTTGAGCCCCAGGGTAGCCCTACAGGTAATTAATGCTATTACTTTTAACTTCATTGTGCATGGAAAGAACCAAGGTCAGAAAGATGAAGTGATTTGCCAACAGCCAGCCAGCTGGGAAGTGTCAAAGACAATATTTGAGTCTAGGTATTACTGATTTCCAACCCATCATTCCACATCTTGGCCAAGCTGCCTCTCTTTGTGCATTGATGGGAAAGCATTTCACCCATGTTTAAACTGATTTTTGGAAATTTTATATATTTATGTCTTATATGAAATACATGAATCTAAACAACACATACTCAAGCATGATTCTTTCCTTTCGGCCATAGATGTGATGACTGAAATTGATGTGGCTAGGAGCCACATTTCTGCCATGTAAGGGTTTTTTTAATGGAGGAATCAGACAAGATACTCCCTTGGTAGGGAAATTTAATGAAATCCCGTATTGTGTCCTTCTGGCCACAACAGTGATTCAAGTATGGAGGAGTAGGGTTACTGAAGAGAGAAATTATTTCATTCTTTTTCCCCTCTGAGGTTCAAATTTTATTCCCAGTGCAGGGAATATTCTTTTTACTCCCCAATTTGAGATATATCTTTATCCTAGGGAGGCAGTCCCATTACCTCCCACCTACTTTTCACCTTTCCAACACAGAGAAAGGAATGAGGAGTTCAGCAAGAGGACAAGATGAATGCTTTGTGCACCCCCTCCCCATATCCAGCCTTCCTGTCCCTACAAGGGATAACATCTCCCCTACTCTCTCACTTTTCCAAACCATTCTATCATTTCCCTTGCCTCTTCCCCTAATCTCACTTAAAAATAAGATCTTGAGCTGGTGTGAATGGGGTCAAATGTCACATGAATGGTGGTGGTAGGCACTGTGTGCTGCACAGCCTTCTTCTGCACTGCTTTCTGTAGTAGCTGGATATCCACTTCATCCACTTGCACCTGCATGTATTTGATCCCAGAGCTTGGGATCTTTACATAGAGCTTGTGAGGATATTTCTCTGATTCTGGAACAGTGATATATGTTAGTGTAATAGCAAGAGATGGGTCACAGAGTTCAGGGTCCCACAAATTCTTGAGTGAATCTTGAGTTTCACAACCACATCTTTTTCCACAAACAACTTGAAGAAGGCATAGAAGATCATGGTCCTCACATTATGACTCAGGTCCAGGAGAGGAGGGGCAGGTTGGCTGGGGCTGCCTAGAGATGAGGGCTAAATGAGCGTATCAGATCACTTACTCTACTCAGAGCCCAGGGCTCAAATGACTTTATTATTAAAAGGATCCACAACACTCAAATTACCCCTTTAACTGATGATACCGACACATGGATGCCATTTCTCAAAGATGAAAGACATTTTGAATTTGGGAAATGCAGTTGCATGCTTAGGGCAATCACTTTTTAGAAGTTTGTTTGGGAAGCAGGTATTCTAGTGCAAAGTTTTTCTTTGGAAAAAATCATCCTGTTGACTGAGAGATCTTCATGGCTTACTCTCAATTTTTGCCATTCATGAGAAGTTAGTTGGCCTTATGTCAGCAACCTTGACGTGATTCTTCCAAGAATTAAACTGCACCTTGCTTATAAGTTGAGTACCTGGTAACTATCTGGTGACAAAGAGAACAGGGAGGGATGGTATTAAGGGACTGTGAAGTATCAAGGAAAGAGCAATGGATGTCAGGGCAGAAATCTGTCTTTGATGCTGAGCATCAATAGCTGAGTGATCATGGATAAATCTAACTTTGGGTAACCTCTCAGCCTTGGTTTCTTTTTTTCTGTAAAATGGGTTCAATGAAACCTTTATTACCCAACTCACAAGAGGTTGTGGATTCTGATTTTCTGTGCATGATCCTCACAATCCTCAATGAAGTAGGCATAGAAAGTCTCACTGATCCTATTTTACACTGAAGATGAGAATTCTGTGCATTCTAAGACCCTATGTCAAATGATCTCTGACTCTTGAGCAGTGTGTAAAGCCTCATTGAGCCTACTCAGCTATCTCACAAATAGATGAATTGTCTTCTAGCTCATAACCCTTATTAGAACCTTGGGGAATATCTTGTCTATCTTACAGATGATCCAACTAAGTCCCAGAGAGGAAAGTGGCATCAAATTCAATGCAACAAACATTTGTTAAGTGTTTGCCGTGTGTCATGCTCTGTACTAGGCACTGAGATTCATATATAAAAGCAAAAATGAGGAAGCCTTCAAGGAACTTACAACCTACCAGAGGAAAACTAAGTTTGTGGAACTTACTATTATGTAAAACACATTGGGCTGGTTGTCATGAGCCCTGAGTTCCATTGGCAGTGGTCACATTTAATATCTGTGTGATTGAGGGCAAGTCATCTAACCATCTTTCAGTAACTGACATTCATTATATACCTACCGTGTGCAAAAGTGAGTATATTAGCCTCTGGAGGTACAAAAAAGAAAAACATACATCCTTGACCTCAAGGAGTTTATATTTTAGGAGACAGATGTGTCTATCATGTGATCATAAACCATATCAATAGAGAGAGAGTATTAACAACTGGAGCAATTCAGAAAGACTTCAAAAGATAGACACGAGTCTCAAAAGAAGCCAAAGTTTTTAAGAGGCAGAGATGAAGAAGAAAGGTATTCCACAAACAAAGTGGCAGCCTGGCCAAAGGCACTGAGATAGGAAATGGTGTATTGAGTTTGAGGAATAATTAGTAGGTCAGTTTGAATTGGGGATATTTAAAAGAAAGGGAGGTCATATGGTTATCCACTTCAGTCCTCTTATTTTATAAATGGGGAAACTGAGACCCAGAGGTTTGGCTAAGCTCACAGTCAATTCCACAGTCAGGGCTTGACTCCAAATCTTTTCTCTATGACAAAACTTTTTTCATAATGACAGAACATTTCAGCTGAAAGTGATGTGTGTGTGTATGTGTGTGTAAAATGTAATCATGGAACTTAAGGACATAGGGCTGGAAAGAACCTTAGAGGTCATCTATTACAGCCCCCTGATTTTGCCATTGAGAAAACTCAGGCCTAAAGAGGTCATGACATCTTGGGCATAGTGTCAGAAAGAATGTTAGAGAATCGGACGTCATAGTGACATAGGACCACAGGTGTAGAACTGGAAGGTGCTTTAATGCACACATAGTTCAAACCCTCCTCTTTTAGAATGGGAAAAATGACTCATCCAAGGTGGTAGGACTCTCAAGTCTTTTCACTCCAAATCTAGGACTCTGTGCATTGTATCAAACAAAGCCTGAGGAAAAAACTGAAACCTAAGAGAGATAACATGTTTCCAGAGGATCAGCATATGGGAGAGAATGGTCTATTTGGTGTGTTATTATTCTAAGAACACATTAGTTTGTGCTCCCACAGAGACATGTTTAGTGAAATTTCACAGGGATCCTGGTGAATTCCCTTGACTTTGTACCATATCACCTATTTTTTCACACAGCCTTTCCCAATCTTACATATTTCATCATTGTGTAGCCAGGATCTTTCTTCCCCTTATGACCATCCATCCTTCTGGAGCCCTGCACATTTTCACATAGTGGCCTTTATCTTGGGTAATTCTGAACTTGGGGCTCTTTTTGTTCTCCTTACAGACAGAAGTTCAATGGTTCTCTAACACCCCCTAACATTCTATGCCCCATTTCCTGTATTGTGCAGACACATGCTTCTTTAATAATTTTGCAAGCAGCTGAATCATAGGTATGTGTTACAAAGACTGTGAGTGGTCCCAACTAGTTTTTTTTTTTAGTTCTGAGAATGTGTGACCCCCAGACTCAACCTTGTCAAATGGAAACTCACTAAGACAAATGATAAAGTCAAAAAATAAAGAATGGGTCTGTCAATCAAAATGGTGATTTATTTCAGACGCAAGAAAAGAAGAAGCTATTTTTTCTGACACCTGTTTTAATTGAGGAAAAACTAGCAAGCCACCAGAAAAAATAAAATGAATACTATTAAGACTTTCTTATCCTCTCTAGAAGACATTTGTCTTTTTTAAAAATCTTAACAAATTAAGTAAAAAAGGGAGTTTGAAGTGTCAACAAATACAATTCTTCATTATAATTATATACAGTTATATAGTTTTCTGTATATTTCCTTTTTGGGGGGCTTATTGAGAGCTTTTATTCTACACATAGAAGCCACCAAGGATTTGGCCTGTGGGCTCATTAAGACTGAATCAAAAGTGCATGACTCTCCACATCAGTACCAGAGTTGGAGGTGACAACAGGTCATTCTGTTCCAGTCACAAGATGGTAAAGGGTCTTCAGACAGAGAGAAGATCAGGTAGTCTCTGGTATAGGACTTCTGTTTTTAAAATTTTAAAATTATTTTGCTTTCAGTGTTCTACAATCACTTCTGTATATCTCAGATTTCCGTTCCTTCCACCCTACCTCCCCACTCCCTGAGATTTCATGCAGTTTGTATAGGTTCTACACATAGATTCGTATTAAATACATTTTCACCTTATAATATTGCATAGAAGAATTAAAATGAATGGGAGAAATCATAAAATAAACCAATACATAATACAAAAGAAAATGTTCTGCTTTATTCTGCTATCAAATTCCATAGTTCTTTCCTTGGATGTGGAAGACATTTTGCCTTAAGAGACTACTGGGAATTATTTAAGCCCTTGCATTGTACGAAGTCTACCAGAAAAATTCTTCACACATTGTGGTTGTTGCTGTGTACAAAGTTCTCCTGGCTCTGCTTCTTTCACTCAGCATCAGTTCATATAAATCTTTCCAGGCCTCTCTGAAGTCTTCTGTTCATCATTTCTTATAGCACAATAGTATTCCATTACATTCATATATCACAGTTTATTCAGCCATTCCCCAGTTGATGAGCATCCCCTTGATTTCCAGTGTTTGTCCACCACAAAGAGAGCTGCTATACATATTTTTGTGCATGTGGGACCTTTTCCCATTTTTATGATCTCTTGGGGATACAGTCCTAAAAGTGATACTGCTGGGCCAAAGTGTATGCTCATTTTTGTAGCCTTTTGGGCATATTTCCAAATTGTTCTCCAGAATGGTTGGATCAGCTCACAGCTCCATCAACAATGAATTAGTGTTCCAACTCTCCCACTTTTTCTCTAACATTTATCATCTTCCTGTTTTGTCACGTGAGCCAGTCTGATAGGTGTGATGTGGTATCTCAGTTGTTTTAATTGGCATCTCTTTAACCAATAGAGATTTAGAGCATTTTTTCATTTGACTATAGATAGTTTTAATTTCTTCCTCTGAAAACTGCCTGTTCATATCCTTTGACCATTTATCAACTGGGGAATGATTTGTATTCTTGTATATTTTACTCAGTTCTCTCTATGTATTAATTTTTGGTCTATCTTTCCATGGTTTTTATTACACATGATTTTTATTGAATTATGATCTGAGAAGGATGCATTGACTGGATTGTGAGGTTTTTATGCCCTAGCACATGGTCAGTTTTTGTATATGTGTTGTGTACTACTGAGAAAAAGGTATATTCCTTTCTATCCCCATTCAGTTTTCTCCAGAGATCTATTGTATCTACCTTATCCAGAGTTTTATTCACATTCTTGACTTCTTTCTTGTTTAAGGTTAGATTTATCAAGTTCAGAGAGAAGGAGATTTCAGTCCCCCACTAGAACAGTTTTGCTCTCTGTTTCTTCCTGTAACTCCCATAACCTTTCCTCTAAGAATCTGGATGCTATACCACTTGGAGCATATATATTTAGTAATGATATTGCTTTGTGTTCTATGGTGACTTTTAGCAGGATATAGTTTCCTTCCTTATCTCTTTTGATTAGATCTATTTCTGCTTTTGCTTTGTCTGAGATTAGGATTACTACCTCTAGTTTTTTTTACAGCAGATGAAGCACAATATATTCTCTTACAACCTTTTGCCTTTACCCTGTGTTTATCCCTCCATCTCTAATGTGTGTCTTGCAAAAAACATATTGTTGGATTATGGTTTTTAGTCCATTCTGCTCTCCATCTGTTTTATGGGAGAGTTCATTCCATTCACATTCATGGTTATGATTACTGTCTGTGTCTTTCTCTCCATCCTCTTTCCCACCATTTGTTCTTTTAGTTCTCACCTCTCCCTTCCTCTCCACAATAGAGTTTCAATTTTTGACCCCAAACTCCCGCAGTCTTTACTTCCTTCTTTCAGTCTCCCCCTCCTTTTTACTCTCCTTTACCTTTACTACTTCTTCCCTCCCTTTTAGACTCCCCTACCCTTTCTGTCCTCCTTCCCCTCCTACTGCCTATAGAACTGGTTAGATTTATATACTTAATTAAGTTTGTTTTTCCCTCCTTTTTTTAATTTTATTTTTTTTATAAATTTATTTATTTAACTTTTAACATTCATTTTTGCAAGATTTTGGGTTCCAAAATTTTCTCCCCATTTGTCCCTTCCCCCCTCCCCAATATACTGAGCATTCTAATTACCCCTATCACCAATCTGCCCTCTCTTCTTTCATCCCTCCCTTCCATTATCCCATCTTCTCTTTTGTCCTGTAGGGCCAGATAACTTTCTCTTCCCCATTACCTGTATTTCTTATTTCCTAGTAGCAAGAATAATACTCAACAGTTGTTCCTAAAACTTTGAGTTCCAACTTCTCCCCATCC
>CM053772.1:10929001-10967037 GCA_028658325.1 Potorous gilbertii
AGAACTATTTTCTTCAGTGAGCTTTTGCACCTCTTTTTCCACTTGACTAATTCTGCTTTTGAAAACATTCTTCTCCTCATTGGCTTTTTGAACCTCTTTTGCCAATTGAGTTAGCTTATTTTTCAAGGTGTTATTTTCTTCAGCATTTTTCTGGGTCTCCTTTATCAAGATATTGATCCATTTTTCATGCTTTTCTTGCATTTCACTCATTTCTCTTCCCGGTTTTTCCTCCACCTGTCTAACTTGATTTTCAAAATCCTTTTTGAGCTCCTCCATGGCCTCAGCCCATGGGATATCTATTTCAGACGTTTGGGATACAGAGGCCTTGACTCCTATGTCTTTACCTGATGGTAAGCAGTTTTCTTCTTCATCAGAGATGAATGGCACAATCATCTGATCAAGAAAATAACCTTCTATGGTCTTATTTTTTTCCCTTTTCTGGGCATTTTACCAGCCAGTTACTTGACTTCTGAGAGTCCTCTCCTTCCCCTGCCTGGGTCTGCCCAGCTAGTGCTTGGGGTTTGAGATTCAAATGCTGCTCCCCAGCCTCAGAACTTTCAGTGGCAGGCCTGGCTGCTATTCAATGGGAGCTTAATTTCTGGTGCTCCGGTGGGGGCAGGGCTGCCTCCCAGGCTCAGTTCCCTCAGGGAATTTATGCAGAGACCTTTTGTAATGGAACTACTGCCAAGCTCCTGCCTGCTCTGGGAGCCTCTAGCCGCCTGCTGCCTCTGCTGCTGCCTCTGCCACTGCCTCCCGAGGGGGCCTGAGTCCCGGAGACACCCTGCTCCCCTCTCAGCCCATCTCTCTCACTGAGCTGTGAGTCTATGGGTGGAGGGACCTTTGCAGCCGCTGGAGATTCCGTCCCTGAAGCCTGCTCGGATCTGCTCACTCCTCTCTGTGCTGCACGGCCAGGGCAGGGGAGGGCTCTGCTCCCGTCCAGGGCATGATGGACCTTTTGGGTTGGTTTTTCAGGGCTCTCTGGAACGGAAATCTCCTTCACTGTGTTGCTGCTTGGCTTCCACTGTTCCAGAATTTGTTGGGAGTTCTTTTTAGAGGAAATCCATGGGCTGTGGGTTCAGAGCTAGCATCTGTGAGTCTTTCTACTCCGCCCTGTTTTTCCCTCCTTGAATGAAATGAGATGAGAGTACCTCTCAAACATTGCTCGACTCCCTCCATTTCCATCCCTCTACTGTAATGTAATTTTGTGCCTTTTTCTGTGATGTAATTTACCATTTTCTGCCTCCTCCTTTTCACATCTCCTGTTACAATCCCTTCGCACCATTAAATTACACTTTTATCATTACATCATTTACTTTATTCCTGATCCCTCTATCTATGTATATTCCTTTTATATATTATAATAAATATACAATTCTTATGATTAACAATTATTATCTTCCCTTATAGGAATGTGAACAGTTTGCCCATATTGAATAATAAGTTCTTTTCCCCCTGTTTTCCTTTTTATGCATCTCTTGAGACCTGTGTTTGAAGATCAAATTCTGACCTTTTTATCCGGAAGGTCTGGAAATCCCTTATTTCATTGAATATCCATCTCCTTGTCCGAGATATTATGCTCAACTTTGATGGGTAATTGATCCTTGGTTGTAGTCCCAGCTCCTTTACCTTGTGGAATATCATATCCCAGTTTCTTTATTCTTTTAATATAGAAGCTGCAAGGTCCTGTGTGATCCTGACTGTCAGTCCTCAATATTTGAATACTTTCTTTCTGATAGCCTGTAGTATTTTCTCCTTCACTCGACAGTTCTGGAATTTGACAACAATATTCCTTGGTGTTTTTAGGTTGTGATATCTTTCAGGAGGTGAAAGGTGGATTCTTTTGATGACTATTTTGCCCTCTGAATCTAGGACTTCTGGGCAATTTTCCTTGATGATTTCTTCAAAATACTGTCCAGGCTCTTTTTTTTTCAACATGACTTTCTGGTAGGCCAATAATTCTTTCCTGGATCTATTTTCTAGGTCAGTTGTTTTTTCAATGAAATATTTTACATTTTATTTTATCTTTTCATTCTTTAGATTTTGTTTGACTGATTCTTGATGTCTCATAGATTCATTAGCTTCTACTTGTCCAAGTCTAATTTTTATCAAATTGTTTTCTTCAGTTAACTTTTGCATCTCCTTTTCCATCTGTGCAATTATTTTTTTTAAGGAATGACTTTCTCTAGTTAGTTTTCATACTTCATTTTCCATTTATCCAATTTTCCCAGTTAAGTTTTTTGCTTCCTTTTCTGTTTGTCCAATTTTCCTTTTTAAGGAGCTGTTCTCTTCAGTGAATTCTTTTTTTAATGCTTTTTACAATCATTGAGTAGTTTTTCTTGTATTTCTCTAATTTGGCTTTTAAAATCCTTCTTCATTTCTTCCAAGAATATTCTTTGTGCTTGCAGACCAGTTCATAGTCCCTTCTGAAGTTTCAGATGGGAGTACAGTTTCATTACTGACCTCTTTTGTTTTGGTCCTCATTCCCGTAGAAAGATTCTATTGTCTTTTCTTTCCTACTTTGCTTCGTACTCATGACGATGACACTTTGTGTGTTGTGGCCTCTGGTTCTTTCAGCTAGAAGTTAAAGAACCTGGTGCTGATCTGACTGGTGTGAGAAAGTAGAGGCCAAGTGAAGTTTTTTTTATGTTTCCCCAGATTTCCCTGGAGTTAGCTTGTCAAGTGTGGGGGAGTGGTGGTTTGGCCATAGGAAGTCTCCTCTGCTGAACTAGAGCAAAGGCAAGTTCAGCGGTCCTTGATCCTGATTGCCTCAGTGTCTTGTCATTTCCCCTGGGGTGCATAGGCATGCCTGGGTTCCTGGTATTGGTGGTTGTGAGGTTCAACCCCGTGGGGCTTTGGATCTCCTCCCAGTTTGCTGAGATGGGGCTGTCTGGGACTACTCTGGTCCTCTGCCACAGCAGGAGGTATCCTCCTTAGTGATTTTCCTAGCCTCAGGTGCTACAAGACTGTTTGCCCCTTCTTCTGATTCCACTGACCCAGAATTTTTCTGGTGAAATATTTTATGGTTCTTTCAAGGTCAACAAGGGGAGAGGGAGAGAGAATTTACCAATCAGTCTGCCATTTTGGCTCCCAGAAGTTCAAGCAGGTGGCTTACAGACATGTAATCTGCAAGATAGTCTCAAGTGAAACTGCTGCAGATACCTGGGGCTGCGCAGCTCTCACTTGCTTGGTTCTGCTAGACTCCTGTCCTGGTTTGATATACCCAAGATTCCGAAGTGCGAGTCACTGTCTCAGACAGCCTGGGGCTTCTTGCTTGGCCCTGCTGCAGTGGGGTCATGCTGCGCTGTGCCTATAAGACAGTTCTAATGAAGCACTGAGAACATTACAGAAAGGTAGAAGGGAGAGGAAAGTTAAACAGCAGAGGCCTCTGCCCCCAAAACAAGACTGGTCTAGTACTTGGTGCTGCCCATTCTTAGGACAGGAGTAGACTTCTTCAGACGTGACTGGCACCTGCAAGCTCTTAACCCTCCTAACCACAGAGCTTACTTGACCAAAGGATTTCTGAAGCCCCTTCCAGCAAATTTAGCCTTGCTGCCCAGGTCTTCCTCAATTCTGAGAAGCTGGTTGTACTTGGCCAGATGCTCAGATCAGCAGGAGGCACCAGTCTTGATCTGCCCAGTACAGAGACCCTCCACAGGTCTGCAATGAAGGTATCTTCAGTTTCCCCAGAACGAAGGGAAGCCATTACTCTCCACCCACTGGATTGGACCAGTTTGCACACTTGGAAAGATTCAGTCATGGAGCCAATATGGTTCATTTTGAATGGAGGCAATTGCAGGCCTTCTTGTTCACAGCCTTTTCAATTCACTTGAGATTGGTCACTGTGAGATCATCTCCTACCACTTGGAAGCCTGCAGTGGCAGTGAAATTTTTCCAAGGTTCCTAATCATCCTAGTCAAAAGGATCTTCCACAGACACCACTGAATTATCCTTGATGAAGCTCTTGTGGAGGTTCCCAAGCTCAGAAGGGGAGATGTATCTGCTGGAATCATCTGGAGACTTGAGTCCAAGTCATATTTCCTAGATTGGAAGAATTCAGAGGCAGCAACATCCATGCCAATTATGACCTTATCAGTATAACCAGCTTTACTAATAGCATTTTTTAGCAGGTCAAGAGCTTCTTTATTCTCCAGGATGTTAGGAGCAAAGCCAACCCTCATCCCCTATGTTGGTGGTGTCTTGTCCAATGTACATGGTCTCCTCAAAATTTGCTGCTCCATCAGGTAGAATCATGAACTCCTGCATGACCAACTTGTTACCAGCATGGGAGCCACCATTCATCACACTGATGAATGGAACTGGCAGGATGACTTCATCGTTGCCTGCAAGGTCAGCAGTATGATGGTACAGGGAGACACCTTTCTCAGAAGCTCTGGCTTTACAAACAGCCAGAGACACTCCTCAAGTGGCATTTGCACCAAATTTAGATTTATTCTCCGTGCTGTCCTTCTCTATCATCAAATTGTCGATCTTCTCCTGCTCCACAACATTTGATGTTTTGCTAATCAAGGTCAGGAAATTAGTTTTATTGATGTTCTTAACCACTTTTGAGACCTCTTTCCCTGTGTTGCGAGTCTTGTCATTGTCTTGGAGCTCTAGGGCTTCATGGATACCATTAGAAGCACCACTGGACACAGCAGCTTGGAATTGACTTTTTTCAGTGTAGAGATCAACTTCCACAGTAGGGTTTCCATGAGAGTCAAAGATCTCTCTTGCCTGGATCTTGTAAGTGAATATGTTGAGTTTCTGGATAGGGCTTCCTCTTCTGGTCTCAGAGAACAGAACCTGAGGGACTTTATATTTCACTGGCAAAAAAGTAAAGCCAAGCATTTGAGATCACCCCAGAAATGGATCCTTGTGCTTGTCTGCCTTGAGCAGGACCTTTTGTTATTTTTCCCTTCCAAGGGCACAAAAGGGGTGGTTTCTTCATGTGGTTGGTAGAGGAGGAATAGAGGAAACCTCCATCACTGTCTAATTAGAAGCTCCTTGGAGATAGATCTAGTGATATCTTGTGATGACTGTTGGGATGCTGAAGAGAGAAATCAAAGGACAGAATTCTCCAACACAGGTTTCTGTGATTGTTCTAATGGTCCCAACTGTATGATAGAGTGAGACAGTATTATGTAATGGAAAACAACTCAGCTCTGGGCATCGAGAGGATCAAGAGATCTGTTTGCTTGGCCCAGCTTTGTCTGTCAGGCATCATCTGTGTGACCTCAAGCTGGGCACTTGACCTGTTTCCTGTCTTGTAAAATGAGTGTTTTGAAGGAGATCACTTTGAAGCTTCCTTCCATCTCTAAGATATGAACACCTCTGCCTTTTTTAGAAGGGTCTAGTTGTTGTCTGGGAAATGCTCCATTGGAGATGTTGATAAAGAGTCAAGGATTTCTATGACTATTTTGGTTTCCTTGGCTATTAGTTACTTAATATTGACCATACTGTGATAAACTCATAGAGAAATCAAGCTTATTGGCTGATGGGAGTTTCTAGCTGGGAAAATGCTCAGAAGTCTTCCAACCTAAACAGGAATTCCCTCTTTATCATTCCTGACAGAAGGTCCTCTGCTTTCTTCATGAACATCACCACTAGCATGGTTGCAATGCTGTCATGGAGTGGATACCAGTGGAGTACTTTAATAAAATTGGACAACAAACATAATTTTTAATTTGATTGGGAAAGAGACAGGAAATCATAGAATTATCTAATTGAATTATATAATTTTAAAACTGACAAAGATTTTAGAGGTCAACTAGTCCAATTTATGCATCCAAAAAGAATTCTGTTTATAATAAAATGGATAAATGGTCATCCTGGCTCCATTTGAAAACTTCTGAGGAAAGTCATCAATTACCTCAATAAAGAATACATATAAATCACACACATATACATACATATTCACGCACACACACTTTTTTTGTTGTTGTTTCTGAGTCACTTTTCAGTTGTGTCCAACTCTTAATGACCCCATTTGGTGTTCCCTTGGGGAAGATACTAGAGTGGTTTGCCATTTCCTTCTCCAGCTCATTTTACAGATGAGGAAACTGAGATAAACAGGGTTAAATGACTTATCCACATAACTAGTAAGTATCTGAGGCTGGATTTGAACTAAGGAAGAGGATTCTTCCTGACTCTGCACTGAGCCACCTAGTTACCATACACATATATACACATTTATATTGAATATATATTTGATTTATCCTTTCATATGTACTTGTTCTCTTCTCCAGTTGAATATAAACTCCTTCAGAGTAGGGTTAACTTATTATTATTTTTTTAATTTGCTTTCATGTCACCTAGAGTAATGCTTTATTTTGTATTTTATTTTATTAATTTTATTTTTTTATTTTTTCTGAGTAAGTATTTATTTTCTGAGTAAGATTTTATTAATATTGCCTTTTTAACAAAGATTATAGTAGCATTCTTTGTGAGAAAGAATAGCAGTAAATGAAAAAGAGGAAATCATTCATTTGAGTGATTGCAAAGACCCTCTACTTGTGGCCTTGCTCCCTGACAAAAAGATGATGAAGAGAATGATATTTTAAAAACTTGAGGGACTCATTTTCTTAATACAAAAATCAAGCGCAGAGAACCAAGTTCCTCTTTGAGCTCAAGGCCTGTGGCCCATATTTCTGCATAATGGATGGACAAGTTAAAGAGTCCTCACCCCTGGGGAGTGTAGCTTTTGTTAGCTTAGTGGGCAAAGGTAAGTCAGATGTGAAATGAAACTAGTCTGGATTTTAAATTAAATGATTTATTAGCTTGGCCTAGAGGCAAATAGCCTCACCCTGTATCCTCGAAGCATTTTTTTCCATAAGGAATGATTCAGAATAACTCAGTAATGGCATTAATACAGAACATGGTCAACTGTGACAATGCTTTTTAATGTAGATTTTGAAAAATACTCATTCTATTTTCTATACTGTATAGCACCAAGGACTATTTCATATTTGTGTCTACAGGTTTAATGTTATTTGCACATTGTTATGCACAAAAAAATAATAGTTCATGGATCCCCATAAATGTACTTATCTTTATAAGACCATAAGACTCATTAGTTTAAAGCAAAATGCATTAAATTTTTACAAATAGCAAATTAAATAAAGAAAAACATCCCCCATGCACACATACAGGTATATAAACATTTAGAATATACATGTATTAAAGACACATCTAGGCGCATACACTCAGGGAAATACAGCCAGGGAAAATTAAGTGTAGAAGGCATACACACAAAAGGGTAAATGTGTGAAAAATGTCATAGAGAGAAATTATGTGACCTGGACACACTCATGAAAGGTTAGATATAGCCAAGACATGCACACAAACACACACACAATTTATAATTCTGATGACCTAATCATGTTGCCCTCTGCTAGATGTCATATACTTGCTTTCTGCTGGACACCATATCTCAACTGAATATTATATTTATTTTATGCTAATTTTAAGTAGATTTTTATTTTGAAGGGCAAGGATTATATTTCTATTTAGATAGAGGACTGATAAAATATAATATTGCTCCCTTCATTCCTCCTGCACCTATTCAAGTATATAGGATACCTAGAATTTACATTTATGCTCAAATATACCCAGCCTTCTAACAAATAAAGTTTTTTCAGCTTTTGACAAACTCCACAGAGTACTCCCTCTTCTTTCTCTTCAATGTTGGATTAAGAAGAGCAGCCTTTGAATGGAGCCTAGCAATTTAGCAGGCATGCCTCTTGAAGTGCCCCCTGTATCCTAAAGGGCTTATTAATGATAAGATTGCCTCAAATTCTCCCCTCAGAGCAGGCAGGTTTGTTTCAGGTGGTTGGTTAATTACCTTTGACAAGAATTTTCTGTTTGTATACATCTCTGTTTTTCCCAGGAGTTCATCCTCCACCGTGACCTTCATGTTAAAAGCCTAAGAATCAATAGAGTTCTCGGAAGTCGTTGAGTATCTCTGCTTCTTATCTTTGAGATTGTATTTCTTAGCTTCCTGGACTATGTGCTCAATTTCTTCTTTAGTCAAGTGGCTTTGACTCTCCTTGCCTCCTCTCCTACCTACAGTAGATACATTGAGAAGGATATTTATGTCAACATCCAAGGTCATCTCAATTTGAGAAATATCCCTAAGGAGTGGAGGTGGGGAAATTCTTATGGAGCTGAACTTGCCATGTAAATTGTATCCTTTGTCTTTGTTCTCTCACCTTCCAAAACCTATATGACCAAAAAGGGCTAGTTTTCTGAGTAAGTAGTAAAAGTCTGTGTTTTTGAGATATATGCAGTTCTATTGCTTTTGATCAGAATTCTGCCAGCAATTGTCAATATCAGGAAAAGAAAGAGGAGAGATGTCTAATGGTAGTAAGTCTTAAACATTCTCAGCTTTAACCCCAGACTAGATGCCAGTCTGAATCACCATAAGTGACAAATTCATCAGGATCAATGCTATTGATCAGGTTCCTTTAAAAATTCCTGAAGGTGTTTCTGAATTTGATGATGTGAGTGAAACCATCCACCATTTTACATCATTGATCTGTGACTTATCTAGTCTGCAAAGCTGTGGGGTCTTACTCATCACATCTAGTAAAACACAAAAGAGATCATTGTTCAACTCTTCCAAGCAGATGTGTATGCTACAGATATAGAACTTCAGAGAGAGAGAGAGGGCCAACATCAATCTTGTCCTGAATACTACAAGAGAATTAGTTAGGAGTAACAAAGATTGCTGCTGTGTTTGTAATAGCATGCCATGCAGCTGTCAAAGTCCTATCCACCCAACTACGTGTCCCTATCTGTGGACTTGATTTCAAGGAAACCATGCTTAATGCTGAGAGCAGAAATACAGAAAGTGCCATGTGTAGCACAAAGAATAATCACATTTCTTTTGGTACCAATATTCTTGACCAGCCATAAATAATAATAGCAGTAGTTGCACCATTGATGATTTAGAGAACATTGAGAACCGTGATGGTTCTAGTACCATTGGTAATTTGATGTGGGGAGTCAATTAAGTAGTCAATGCCGATGACAGCACTGGCCAAATCTTCCCAAAATGAGCATCAGCAGCATCTTTCCATTTTGTTAATATCATAGAAAACCATTTTTCTGAATAGATGTTTTTGGTCTCTATTTTGTAGAAGAATTGAGAAAAAGAGTAGGAGGAAAATTTGATATGCAAGGCAGCACTGGCAGGGGGATGAGAGAAGGTCAGAAAATTAGATTGCAGATCCTATATCCATTCTGGCTAACCTTGTAATTTATGCATGTAAAGTGGAGAAGATGGAGTGTAATAGAATGAGAAAGACGGGGTTTCAGTAAGACTTGCATTCAAATCACACCTCTGACACATGCTGGCTGGGGAACACTGGGCCAGTTACCTCATTTTTCTGTGCCCCCAGACAATAGCTTTAGGACTGAACTGCAGATTATCTGCCCATGTAAATTGTTAGATGGAATTTTCTTGCCAGAATTTCCATATAACTGTGAAATGAAAGATCTGTGGAAAAACAACAGAAAACAAAATCAAGAATAACGACAGCAATGCCAAACCCTCTTTTACGAACAATCCTTCTTTTCATGACACTGACTTGGTTCGATACGCACTTTGTTCTACATTGGTCTGCTTTTAGGGACTGCACATTTGTCATTTCCCCTTTATTGTCTATGAAGCTTCTAGAGGTATGGCTGCTTTATAATCACTCCTCAAGCAAACCCAGTTCTAAAACTGTTGGAGGAGGGTGCTACAGAGGAGAGAGATGTTGGGGATAACACAAGAATATTAATAATCCCCTGTTGTGAATGACTCTCCAGAAGGAGCTAACCCTTGGAAATACAAACTTGAGTTAAACCATCCTGAGGCTCAACACACTAATGAATTTGGTGTTAAATATTAAGGCTCTTTTCTTTAATTTGGATTTTGTAATTTTATGATGTGGGTGAAGAAGGAATCACTTTATTTTTTCCCCAACATTCATCTATTTATTTGTTTTCAATTTTCAACAGTCATTTCCATAAGTTTTAGATTTTCTCCCCCTCTGTCCCCAAGATGGCATGCAATCTTATATGGGCTCTACATATACATTCTTATTAAACATATTTTTTCATTAGTCATGTGGCATAGAAGAATTAAAATGAATGGGAGAAAGGATGAGTAAAATTAAACAAAACCAAGCATAACAAAAGAGAAAATAATATGCTTCATTCTGTGTTCTGACTCCATAGTCTTTTCTCTGGATGTGGATGATACTTTGTATCATGAGTCCCTTGAAAATGTTTTATGTCCTTGCCTTGCTGTGGAGGACTAAGTCTATCAAAAACAGTCCTTGTACCCTGTGGCTGTTACTGTGTATAATATTCTCCTGGTTCTGGTCACTTAACTCAGCATCAGTACATATAAGTCTATCCAGGTATTTCTGAAGGCCACCTAGTCATCATTTCTTATAGCACAATAGTATTCCATAACATTCACATACCACAACTTGCTCAGCCATTCCCAAAATTGATGGGCATTCCCTTGATTTCCAGTTCTTGGTCACCACAAAAAGAGCTGCTATAAATATTTTTGTTTTCCTGTTTTTAGGATCTCTTTAAAAACAACCCTATAAGGTGTGTGTGTGTGTGTGTGTGTGTGTGTGTGTGTGTTCATCCTTTGTTGCTGAAGAAGACCATGCCATCAGAGAAATAATGACATGACTTGTACTTGACTTTGTTTTTTGAGTGATGGACGGCTGTGTAGGTCACTAGCCTCATTTCTCCTCCAGAACCATCTGAATCCAGTGACCAGATATTCATCAGGATGAGTGGAGATGACCCAGGATGAGGCAATTGGGGTTAAGTGACTTGCCCAAGATCACACAGATAGTGGGTGTCAAGTGTCTGAGGTGAGATTCTCAGGTGCCCCTGACCCCTGCACTGGTGCTCTATCCACTGCACCACCTAGCTGCCCTTCTTGTAAGGGATATTGCTGGATCAAGGGGAAGCACATTTTTATAGACCTTTGGGCATACTTAAAAATTGCTTTCCAGAATGGTTGGATTAGTGCATAGCTCCACCAACAACAAATTAGTATTCCAACTCTCCCACATCTCCAACGTTTATCACCTTCCTATTTTTTCATGTTAGCCAATCTGATAGGTTGTATCAACATACAACATGCGTACCAATATACATGGGGGGCTGCTGTCACAGGTTCATAAAAGGAAAGCAACTTTCAAGGGGTTAAAAATCATGTTAATCAAGCACATGTATCATTCCTTAAACCAAGAATATATATCATTCACCTCGTTCAGGAGAGTCAGCACCCTGAACTCCAAAGAAAATACAGAGAAATCAAAGATCAACAGACATGGCTTCCTCTGCCTGACCATCAATAGACAAGTCAAACTGTCTCATCATAGTTCCCAGAGAGGGAAGCACTGACATCTGGGTTTTCATAGCTGGGAGGTCTCCTCAGTGGCTTCCCAGAGTCCTTGTCTGGCTAAACAAACACTTCCAGTCAGTAAGCCTCAAAGCAAAACCTCTCTCTCAGAGTACTTATACACATTTCAATGGCAGAGGGTATGATCTTATGACCCAGTGCCTTAGTAGAAAAAACAAAAGCTACTTGGGACCCTCCTACAAAACAACTTCCCTAATCAAGTTTCCCTTAATGGACAGGCCCATCAATGTGTGGAAAAGATCTTCTTTAATCACATTATTCAATCAGAGGTACTTTTAGTAAAACAAAAATAGCAAAAGATTCTACTTTACCTGGCCTTACATAAGTGTGATGTGTTACCTCAGAGTTGTTTTGATTTGAATCTCTCTGATCTATAGTGGTTTAGAACATTTTTTTCATGACTATAGATAGCTTTAATTTCTTCCTCTTTAAACTGCCTGTTCATATCCTTTGGCCATTTGTCAACTGGGGAATGATTTGTATTCTTACAAATTTGACTCATTTCTCTCCGTATTTTAGAAATGAGGCATTTATCAGAGACACTAGTTGTAAAAATTCTTTCCCAGTTTTCTGCTTCCCTTCTAATCTTGGTTGCATTGGCTTTGTGCAAAAACTTTTCAAATTAGTATAATCAAAATTATCCATTTTGTATTTCATAATGTTCTCTATCTCTTGTTTGGTCATAAATTCCTCCATTCTCCAAAATTCTGACAAATAAGCTATTCCTTGCTTCCCTAATTTGTTTACAGAATCAGCTTTTATACTTAGATCATGTGTTCATTTAGACTTCATTCTGGTGTATGGTGTCAGGCATTGGTCTATGCCCAGTTTCTGCCAAACTGTTTTCCCAACAGTTTTTGGCAAACTTTGAGCTCTTATCCCAGAAGCTGGGGTCCCTGGGTTTATCAAAAATACTGCTATAGTCATTGACTACTGTGTCATGTCTATCCAACATATTCCACTGATCTACCCTTCTATTTCTTAGCCAGTACCAAGTGACTTTGATGACTGCTGCTTTATAAACAATTTAAGATCTGCTATGGCTAGGTCACCTTATGTAGCATTTGTTTTCATTAATTATGTTGATATTCTGGACCTTTTGTTGTTCTAGATGAATTTTGACATTATTTTTTCTAGATCTATAAAATAGCTTTTTGGTAGTTTGATTCATGTGGCACTGAATAAGTGAATCAATTTAGGTAGCATTGTTATTTTAATTATATTCCTGTCCCTATGAGCAAATGATATTTTAGCACTTATTTAGATCTGACTTTATTTGTGTGAAAAGTGTTTTCTTATTGTGTTCATATAGTCCCTGGGTTTGTTTTGGCAGGTAGACTCTCAAATATTTTATAGTGTCTACCCTAGCTTTAAATGGGATTTCTCTTTCTCTCTCTTGCTGTTGGGCTTTGTTAGTAATATATAGAAATATGGATGATTTATTTGGGTTCATTTTCTATCCTGCTATTTTGCTAAAGTTGTTTATTATTTCAAATATTTTATCACTTGATTTTCTAGGATTCTATAAGTATATCATCATATCATCTGCAAAGATTGATAACTTCATTTCTTCTTTGCTTACTCTAATTCCTTCAATTTCTTTTTCTTTTCATTGCTAAAGTTAATATTTCTAGTGCCATATTGAATAACAGTGGTGATAATGGGCATCCTTGTTTCACCCTCAATCTTATTGAAAGTGCATCTAGCATATCCCCATTACATGTAATGCTTACTGACTGTTTTAGTTAGATACTACTTATTGTCCTAAGGAAGCCTCAGTATTTTCTTATGTTCTCCAGTGTTTTCAATGGGAATGGGTTTTGTATTTTGTCAAAAGCTTTTTCTGCATCTATTGAGATAATCATATGGATTCTGTTAGTTTTGTTGTTGACATGATCAGTTATGCTGATAGTTTTCCTAATTTTGAACCAACCCTTCATTCTGGGTATAAATCCTACCAGATCAAGGTGTATTATTCTTGAGATAAGTTGCTGTAATCTTTTTGCTAATATCTTATTTAAAATTTTTGCATCTATATTCATTAGGAAAATTGGTCTATAATTTTCTTTCTCTGTTTTGACTCTTCCCAGTTTAGGTATCAGCACCATATTTGCATCATGAAAAGAATTAATAGAACTCTTTCTTCACTAATTTTCCCAAATAGTCTGCGTAGTAATGGAATTAGCTGTTCTTTGAAAGTTTGATGGAATTCTCTTGCAAATCCATTCAGCCCTGGAGATTTTTTTCCTAGGGAGTTCATTGATGACTTGTTCAATTTCTTTCTCTGAGATTAGGTTATTTAAGTATTTTACTTCCCCTTCTATTAATCTGGGCAATTTATATTTTGATAAGTATTCATCCATTTTCCTAAGATTGTCAAATTTATGGTCATACAGTTGGGCAAAATAACTGCTTATTATTTTTAAAATTTCCTCTTTCCTGGAGGTGAATTCACCCTTTTCATTTTTCATATTGGTAATTTGGTTTTCTTCTTCCTTTTTTTGAATCAAATTGACCAAAAGTTTACCAACTTTATTGTTTTTTTTTTTCACAAATCCAGTTCTTGGTTTTATTTATGAGTTTAATAGTTTTCTTAATTTAAATTTTATTCATCTCTCCTTTGGTTTTCAGTATTTGTAATTTGGTATTTAATAGATGATTTTTAATTTGTTCTTTTACTCGCTTTCTCAGCTTCATGCCCGATTCATTGATCTCCTCTCTATATTTTATTCATGTAAGCATTCAGAGATATATAACTTCCCCTACGAACTGCCTTTGCTGTGTCTCATAAATTTTGATAAGTTGTCTCATTGTTTTCATTCTCTTGAATGGAACTGTTGATTGTTTCTATGATTTATTGTTTGACCCACTCATTTTTTAGGATTAGATTATTTAATTCCCAGTGAATTTTTGGCCTGTCTTTTCATGGCCCTTTATTACATATAATTTTTATTATATCATGATCTGAAAAGGATATATTAACTACTTCTGCCTTTCTGCACTGGATTGTGAATTTTTTATGCACTAGTACATGGTCAATTTTTGTGTATGTGCCATGTTTTACTGAGAAAAAAATATATTTTCCTTTCTATCCCTATTAAGTTTTCTCCAGAGGTGTATTGTATCTACCTTTTCCAGAATTCTCTTCACCTTCTAAACTTCTTCCTTATTTGTTTTGAGGTTAAATTTATCAAGTTCAGAGAGGGGGAGGTTGAGGTCCCCCCACTAGTATAGTTTTGCTCTCTATTTCTTCCTGTAATTCCCTTAGTTTGTTGTCTAAAAATTTGGATGCTATACTACTTGATGCATATATGTTTAGCAATGATATAACTTCATTGTCTATGGTGCCTTTTAGCAGGATATGGTTTCCTTCCTTATCTCTTTTGATTAGATCTATTTTTGTTTTCACTGTGTTTGAGATTAGTATAGTGACTTATACTTTTCTTTTTTTACTTCAGCTGAAGCATAATATATTCTGCTCTAGGCTTTTATCTTTATCTTGTGTGTATCCCCCTCACCCCTTGCCTTCCCTCCCTTCCCTTCCCCTTACCTCCTCTCCCTCCACTTCCCTCCCCTCCCCTCCCTTTTCCTTCCCTTCCCTTCCTCCCCTTCCCTTCCCTGTTTACCTTTTTATGTCTCTTGAGTCTTCTATTATGTCTTCTAATTTTCTATGAACCTCTGGCCTTTTCAACAGGAAGGTCTGGAAATACCTTATTTCATTGAATGTCCATCTTTTCGCCTAAAAGATTATGCTCAATTTTGCTTTGTAGTTGATCCTTGGTTGCAGTCCAAACTCCTTTGTCTTATGGAATATCATATTCCAATCCCTCTAACCTTTTAATGTAGAAGCTGGAGGGTTCTGTGTGATCCTGACTGTTCTTCCTTAATATTTGAATTGTTTCCTTCTGGATGCTTATAGTATTTTCTCCTTGACCTGATAATTCTGAAATTTTCCAAAAATATTCCTTAGCATTTTCAATTTTGGATATCTTTCAGGAGTTGTTCAGTGGATTCTTTCAATGACTATTTCGTGCTCTGGATCTAGGACCTCAAGGCAATTTTTCTGAATGATTTTTTGATGACTATTTTGTGCTCTAGATCTAGAAGGCAATTTTCCTGAGTGATTTCTTGAAAGATACTGTCTAGGTTCTTTTTTGATCATGGCTTTCTGTAGACCAGTAATTCTTAGATTTTTCTCTTCTGGATCTATTTTCCAGGGCAGTTGTTTTATTCAATAACATATCTTACATTTTCTTCTAGTTTTCATTCTTTAGATTTTGTTTGACTGATTCTTGGTGCCTGATAGAGTCATTAGTTTCTACTTGCCCAATTCTAATTTTTAATGAATTGTTTTGTACAGTTAGCTTTTGTACCTCCTTTTTTAAAGTTATTTTTACAGTTAGGTTTTGTATCTCCTTATCCATTTGACTGATTTTACTTTTTAAGTAGCTGAATATATTTTTTAAATCATTGGTCAATTTTTCTTCTGCCTCTTTAATTTGGCTTTTAAAATCCTTCTTGAGCTCTTCCAAGAATGCTCTTTGGCCTTGAGACTAGTTCATGTTCCCTTTTGAGGTTTTAGATGTAAGTGCAGTGTCAGAACTGTACACTTCTGTATTAATTTATTCTTCATTGTCCCTGTAATAAGATTCTATGGTCGTTTGTTTTCTAATTTGCTTCTTGCTCATGGTGATTATCTTTTCTTGGCTTTTAAAGCTTATCTCTGCTTCTCTGAAACAGGGGGCTCTGTCCCACATTTCTTGTGCTAGGAGCTTGGATCCTGCTTTTACTGGCTTTGTGTTCTGTTGCCTCTGGTTTTTCCAACTAGAAGTTATGTAATTCTGGAGCTTATCTGGTGCTGAGCTGCCTGATTTGGTCAAGGCTGAGTCCAGGTGAAGTCTGAGTTTCTCCAGGGTTACACTTAAGTTCATTGCATAAGGTGTGGGGGAGGGGTGGTATGGCTGCTGGAGGTCTCCTTCCCCGCTATGGCTGCACTAGCCCTATCTGTGCTGGTCTCTGCCCATTCCCCTGGGTGTACTGTGGCACACCTGGGGTCCTGGTGTTGGTGCTTACCAACTCCACTCCTCTTCTGCTCAGGATCTCAGGTCTCCTCTAGTCAAGTGGGTCTTGCTGGGATACTTCAGATCCTGCACTGGTCCTCTTCAACCACAGCAAGAGAGGCCCTTCTCGGTGGTCTCCCTAATCTGCCAAGCTAAAAGACTGTTTACCCTTTCTTCTGGCTCCACTATCCCAAGATTTTTCCTGGGACAATATTCTCTGACTTTTTCAAGGTTAATCAGGGAGAGTGAGAGCACTTATAGTTTAATCCACCATTTTGGCTCCTAGAAGTTTAAGAAGGTTATTTCCAAACATTTATTCTGCTAGATGATAGCCTCAAGAGTAGATGCTGCAGCTGTCATGGGTCCTGTGCTTCTCTCTTTCCCAGTTCCACTGGACTCTCATCCTGTGCTGAGCAGATTGGGAATCTGAACTTCCACTGGAGATTCATTCTGCCCAGGGCATTCCCACTGGACTATGGCCACATCTGTGCTGGTCCCTTCTAAGGTCTGCTAGGAGTCACTTTATATAGGCAGGATTAAAGGAATGTTATTTTCTTTGGATATTCAAAGGGCAGCCTGACACATCATAGGTACTTTATTTTTTCAAAAAAGTTATTGAATTAAAATAAGTTTGAGTGAATTGAATTGAATCTGAATGATTATAAAGCCACAGATGTAAACTGGAAGAGACATCAGAGACCAACTAGTATAACTATCTTATTTTAGACATGATGAAATACCCTTTTCAAATATAGACAATTTGACTAGAGAAAAGGGATGAAAGCAGGGACAATTATGAAAAAAAAAACCCTAAAAAGACCCATAAGCCCTACAGAGGAGAAAAGATGGCCAAAGATCAGGTTAAAGATGTGCAAAGTGTGACTAACATGACATGAAGAGTTTCTTTATATGTAGCAAAGAACTATTTGATGACTATGTGAAAAATGTATATTGCCTTGTCATGATATGAATGACAAAAGACAGACTTGGCTTGTCATGAGATAGTGGTGAGTTATGACACTGAAGAAACCTTGCTTTAGATTGTTAGACCTGACTGACTGTTACTGATCTGAACTTACTTGACCTGAACTGAGCTGAGCTTAGGCTTCGTGGAACAGCACAGAGGTGATGACTGATAGCAGCAGAGATCTCCAGTTGGGTGTGGCAAAAAGCCTCACAGTTTTCATTGTCTTTAGAAGAAAAACCAGATGAGCAGAACCTTTCCTTTTCTTTGTCATATACTACCAACTCTTTTGAACCCTGCAGAGCCCAACAAAGGGAGTCAACCTGGGGAAGTCCTGCAGATCCCAAGCTTAAGTTTTCCTGCGTTTCTTAAGTTTGCCAAAGAATATAATTCCACCTTTACATCCCAGAAGGGGAAAAACCTGAGTGAAGTATCCAGCTGAGAAGTAACCCTGCCCAGAGGGAGAGTAGAGGGTCCTAGAAGAATATGGACATACCTGAGCAGTATCATGGATTTGATCTAGGTCACCAAAATAAAACAAACATCACAATGCAGTGAGTCATGCAATGTTTCTGGTTTCCAAGTAAATCTAAAAATTGTGTTTAGACTATAATATAGGCTATGAAGTGTGCAATAGTATTATATCCAACAAAAACAATGTACATACCTTAATTCAAATGCTGTATTGCTAAAAAAAATCTTTGACATCATCTGAGTCTTAATAAGTTGTAATTTTTTTGCTGGTGGAAGGTCTTGACTCAATGTTGATGGCTACTGACTGATCAGAGTGCTAAAGGCTCAATTGGCTATGGCAATTTATTAAAATAAGGCAAAAATGATGTTTGCCACATTGATTGAGTCTTTCTTTCTCAAAAGATTTCTTTGTAAATATGTGATATTATTTGATAGACTTTACCCAGTCAAAATCCTTCCAGAATTGAAGTTAATTCTCTCCAACCCTGCTGCTGGTTTGTCAACGAAGTGTATATAATATTTTTCAATCTTGTTGTGTCTCAGGGAATAGGGAGGCTAGAGGAGAGGGAGAGAGATGGTAAATCAGTTGACTGGTGAAACATCTAGGACACATACAGCATTCATGGATAAAGTTCACCATCAGAAATGGGTACCCTTTATGGCTCTCCAGATTAATTGGAATAGTAACATCATTGATCATAGACCGCCATAACCAATATACTAATAATGAAAAAAAGTTTGAAATATTGTGAGAATTATCAAAATGTGAGACAGAGACATGATGCGGGAATGTACTGGGAAAAATGTCAAAGATAGACAGGGTATCTATAAATCTTAAGTTTGTTAAAAAAATATGAAAACAAAACAAAATTCCTGCAATATCTTTGAAGCCCAATTAAGTGAAGAACAAGCAAATGAAATGTGCAGAAGAAAACCTTCAGCACAGAAGTAGCACCAGCAGTGCATTAGTGGTAATACTGTTTCTAGTGGGGAAAAAGGGAGCACAGCGCCACAAGTCCAGAGTACCGATTGACCCTGGCTACATGTGTTCCCTCCCAGTATGAGAAAGCAGGTTCTGGTGAGAGAGGCAACCAAGAGATAAAATTTGGATCAAATATGAACTTTTTGGTGCAAGAAATGGTTTCATTTTTCTTTAATTTGGATCCCCAGGGTCCATATTTTCTGGAACATAATCAGCGTTCAATAAATGTTTCCTGATTGTCCAGGGTTACACAGATAGCAATGATTAAAGTTAGGAGTTGAGGTCATTAACATTAAATGGGCTTGTAGATTACAATGGGCAAAATAGATATGACATTGAACTCACTATGTTAATTAATGGTATTTCCCTTCCCCTTGGCTCTCCTCATCAAAACACAAATACACAGACCTGGCTTGAAAATGGAAGGATTAGATTGCAGTTGAAAGAACATTGGATTTAGAGTCAATTGACTTGCATTTGAATTCTAGAAATCACTTCCTTCAAGACCTTCAATGTCACTGAACTTCTCTGTGCTTCAGTTTCTTCATATTTAAAATGAAGAGATTGGGAGGTCCCCGCCCACTCACTCTAAAGCTATAGTCCCCAACATCACACAATTCTTGATAATTTCATGAGATATCAGCAAATTGACAAGTATTTCTTAAACAATTACTCGGTGTCAGTTGCTTCAGATGCAAAACCAACATTGATGCAGCCTCCTCTTCTTTCAAAGGGCTTTTGTTCCATTCAAAGATAGTGGCTACAGCAGATAGAAAAGCTACCGATTGCACTCATTGGTTCATTCCTAGCCCTTTCCCACTTTCTCCCTGAATCCTAGGTGGGTCAATTTTGGCCTCATCACTCCTTAGCATCCTGATACATTGAAAGCCGCAAGTACATTTCTTGCCCTCTCTCTAGCATTATGGAAGCAATGCTCCTTTTTTTGATTAAACACACACGCGCACGCACGCAAGCAGATCAAATAGCTAATGATTTAAAAATTCAAGATGCCTAAGAATACTCAGGAAGCATCATGGCAATTATGGGACAGGTTGACCCTGCCCAGAAGTTCAGACGCTCATTGCAGGATGATCGTGAAAATCCTTTGTCAAATGAGATGTAACTGGCCTGCTGCTTATTTTGGAGTTCCGTATCCTACAGGCGAGGATTTTTCCTTATCTTCAGTTGTTGATTACAATCTCTGTTCACCAGTTCGGAACAAACTTTGGGAAGGGGTTTCCAATCTTCTAGAAAATAGGTAAGACTGACTTGCCAGTCACTTGGAAAGAGCTGATAGGGAAGTAAGGCTGAATGATATTCATAGCTCCTTTTAAGTGGCAAATTGAAAAACCTACTTAATCAAAAAACGGCTTTGGTTCATCACGTTTCAATATCTCTCGGCACGGCTCGATATTCTCATTTTTTTTCCCCTATGCAAGCAGAACTTTTGATTACTGTCTGCATTGATCACCCTGGTGTGAATAAGCTTATCTTCTTGCATGCCAGGAAAATTCTTGCTATGGAAATGTCATTCGGACATAGTGGAGTTTTCTTGTCAGACCATAAAAAATTCAATGAAAAACCAGAGTCAGCTTCAGAGAAGCCCGACTTTAAAAACTTCAGATGTCATAGCTAAAATGCAAAAAGTTTGCTGATCTCTGGGTCAGACCACTGGATGAAATTTGAACTGCTTTCACAGAACCATAATGTATGTAGCTTTTAACAATCATATGGAGATCTATTTTTCAAATTCAGGAAAAATACTAATGAAATGAATGAAAAAAATATTAAGCACTTAGTATGTGCCAAGTAAAACTTAATTGTCACAATGGTATCTACTGAAGAATTTAATGACTATCTCTACCATCCTCTAACCTACCCTACCCCAAATTTACTTCTTAGTTTACCTTAAAGTTCTGCCTTACACTTTGGCATACAGTGGAGTTCAAACTTGTAGTTCATGGGGCAGCAGGAGCTTGTTTGCTCATTGTATCCAGCTGTTTCCACCCAATAAGCTGGATGCCCAATCATTAGGCTTTCCCTCTGAGGGAATTAGAACAGCAAGCTGTAGTGGGGATTAAGTGAACCACACTGGCTCCATTTTGCAACTCAATTCTGGAGCTAGCTCAGTTCCCTTTCTATTCAATTATAGGTCTAGTCCAACTTAGAGTTTTATGAGAAAGCTTTATTCATTTGTGGGAATTGTGAGAAAACTTTATTGCATTGTTTAATTGAAGCCCTGTGTGACTGCAGAGTTGGACACTTTTATTGCCTGCGTAGAGACACTTAATTAAGGACTTAGGCTATGTTGACCAGAAAACCGATCAGATTCGAACATCAATGGAAGGAGTTTTCTTACAATTTATTCATCTCAAGTAGCACCGAAGTCTTATCCTACAACTGTCCCCGAGCTGATCCATCAATTACTGTTTCTACATTTCTTTGATTGTTTGCAAATATCTGGAGGGAGCTGGACATGACTTTTCCTGATTCTGACTCTGAATTAGAGCCGTTCACTTTTCCCCTCTCAACTTGGAAGGTCTCTAATCTTTCCTGCAATTAGAAATCAGATTACCTAATTTTGTATCCTGATTAATTGTTTTTAATTAATTGGTCTTATCTGATTAATTGTTTAAAGCATAAAAGTCTATCTCCCCTGCATTTGAGGTTCAGTGTCAAAGCTGTGGAAGATGAGTAGACCTGAATGGTTGGTCAGTTGTCATATATTGCTTAATAAATCAATACACGCAGAAGCTTGAACCTTTGTTTCCTCAGTCATTTCAGATTCTACCTGCCTGACCTCAACATCAATGTGAGGTAGGTACCCTGATATTACAGATGAGAGAATGGAGACTCTGCAAGGTCAAATGACTTTTCCAGGGTCATTTAGTTAGTGAGGGTCAGAACCATATGTGAAGTCAACATTTTTTCTTTTGATTCCATGTCCAAAGCTTTGTCTGCCAAGTTTTGGAAACTTCTGCATGATGATCTGTAGTCAGAGAGCAGAGAATAATCCATACTCAAGACACAAATGGAACAAATGAAATAATGTTATAAATTGCTTTGCAAATATTAAAGTACTCACTAAATCATTTCCGTTAATTGTGTATTTTTTTGTGAAAGCTCTATGGCTTCCTCTTCGGAGGGAGTTCCCAGCGAGGAGTCTCCTAATCATGGAGACTAGTATCCACTCTGCAATTTACAGCCTTATGAGAGTGGGGGTTCTCAACTGTGAACTTGTTTTAAGAATAACTTTAAAACTATTTCAATATAATTTGTTTCCTTTTCAATACTGTGTATTTTAAAACCTGGTTCTGAAGAGGGGTTCATAGACTTCACTACATTTTTGCTAACAGGGTCCACAGCATAAGAAGTTAACTCTTTTTTGAGAGAGTTGAGGTGGGGGGAAGTAGTGAGATATTAATTGATTTGCACAGTGTCACATCACCAGAGTATATCAAAGGGGAACTTGAACCCAGAGCTTTCTACACTATAACTGCCCTTCAGTCTTAAATATGAGTTATTGCTATCACTATATTATAGTGATTGCAGAGAATAAACCATGCACCCAACAAACCAAATTAATTTGATGCAATTCAAATCTTAGTCTTTGATTTGGAAGTGCTTAGAGATAACTGAGTCAAATCCTATCATTTTCTAAATCAGAAACAAAGATACCAATGAGTCAGTTGCCTTTCCCAAGGTCACACAGGCTCAGTTCTGGCATCTTGCCTGAACTGAGATTTGAACCTTTTAACTGCTGATCTAAGAGTCTTTTCCCTCCTCCATTCTGCCTCAGTTCAACAAGCATATATTAAGTACCCACTCTGCATCAGGCATTATGTTGGCACAGAAACAAAAACCCAAGAACCACCCAAACCTTGAAACGATGCCTCTCCTCAAGGAGCTTTCATTCTATGGGCACAAAAGCAACCATATAAAGAAGTAAATTCATAGTAGACACAGAGTCCTAATGAAGACACATCAGGAGTGGGCGTGGCTAGTCTTCAAAGAGCTCCCAGAATGACCCAAATTGTCGACCTCATTGTCTCATCCAAATGTAGATTTATATTTTATTCATCTGTAAAACATCATGAATGGATGTCCTGCAGATAAACCCCTTGTCTATAACCTCAGCCTGTAGTTTTCTACCTTGCCTTTTGAGTACTATTTTGGAGAAAATGACTGGGGCCTCAGGGGTTCTGGACCCTCTTATCAGATCCTTGACTAGAATGCTCAGTGGTAATTACATTGAGAAAAAGGCCTGGACTTAAGTTTTGGTATTTTATCTCTACACTGTGCCTTCCTGGATGAATCCACCAATCATCAATTATTATAGTAACTCATCCAGGCAAGTCACGTTCGCAATTAATGGTGAGAAGGAATGTGGATCCATCACAGCCTCTGCCTTTTCTGGACTTTCCAGCTGCAATCCTATTCTGAGAGTGATAGAGTTTGGAGTGGGGAGGAGGGATACTGACTTAATAGGCTTCTGGCCCCTGAGGAAAAGGTCGCTTTATCTTGACCTGGTTTCTACTGGCCAAAATGCTTGACATTCCCTGCTTAATCCATTTTGTTGGGTTCAAAGTAAGTGTGTGTGTGTGTGTGTGTGTGTGTGTGTGTGTGTGCACGCGTGCATGTGTGTGTATTCCTGGACAACTAGGTGGTACAACTCTGGAGTCAGTAATACTAAGGCCAGTGACATGTTCCTGAAAAAATCCAAAACATCCAATGAGATAAAGTGTGTGAAAGCAAAATAAAATAAATTCTGGAATACTGCTTAAACTAATGCTCATTGTTTTTATTAAACTTACAGATTTTACTTAGCTTATCTGTAGTGTGATAAAATATAATGTCTGTCAGTCTATGATATAGTGAATGGAAAGCTAGTCTTAAAGCCAGCAAGATACACTTGGATTCAAGTCTCACTTCTGCCTGTGTGACCCTGGGAAGATCACTTAACCTTTTAGTATTCTGAGCTACTAAGACTTCAAATTGTAGAGAGGCTGGAAACCTCCACTGATAGAAAGCAAGCCCCCTCAACTGGGAGTTCCCTAAGGAACTAATATAATCATAATGAAGTCTACTAATGCTCTTCTGGAGTAACTGGAAAGCAGTGAAAAGTATTTAAACGTGTACATTTAGATTGTGGAAAGAAATAGCTAAGAATCACATAGGGTAAGAAGACCTGCGTAGTATCTGATCATCACTGGTGGAAGCAGTACTTATATGATTGAGATCACAGATCCATTGTGGATCTAGGAATCTAGTGATATAGGACTATATCTATGAGATGTTCTATGAGATCTGACAGTTTTCTTTGCAAGAAATTTGAAGAACTGGTTCAAGATGTGCTAAGACTACTGATGATTGGTTTTTGAAAGTTGCGAAAACTTCCATAGTACCTGTTTTTTGGAGCTATCACACAATCTCAGAGGCAGGAGAGATATCATTCATCATCTAATCCAACTCTACTGAGAAAGAATGCCCACTAAGCACAGGAAAGAAGCTGTCTTGGAGATTATCTCTCATCCTATATTATACTTTTCTTGTGTACATGCTACAAAGACTTTATTTCAAAGGCTTCCTCAGACACAAATTATCTGTGGGACTTCAGAAAGTCACTTAAACTCTCTGAACCTCTGTTTACTCAACTGTAATATGATGAGGGTTGAATTCAATGGCCTGTAGCATGTCTTCCAGTGCTTGATCTGTGATCCTATACAGTATTGTGAGCTTCTTAAAAGTCGGGCCTCTTCTTTGTCCTTGAATCCTCAGCACCTGGGACAGCACCTCTTATACAGTAGGTGACTGGCAATTATTAGCCAATTTGTACTGAGTCAATGGTGAGGGAGGATATGACTTTGTATTGGCATCTAGTCATAGCATGATGACTGTGTGCTAAATGGGAAAGCAAGATGGACTTAAAAATTTCAGTCCTATACTGTACCTGGCATATCTCAGAAAACATCATCGCTAAATTAATTGGCAAACATCTTCAAGAGGGCAGGGCTGTCATTCAAAGGCAACATGGTTCCATAGAAAATCGATACTGCCATGCTAATCACATTTCCAGAGACACCTCTGGTCACTGGAGAGACTGGTTTCTTCAGCACTGTAGCTGGCTTTGCAGGTGAAGGCATCACAGAGCTTGTCTGATTCCACCTGGAAGCGTCAGGCGTTCACAAGCACTTTTAGTCCTAAAGCATCCTTAGACCTCAAAGCTTCCTTAGAGAGGACTTAAAATCACTTCGGTTTTTAGCAAATGACTTATATTTGGTGATTTTCAACAGAGATGTTTTTGTAGTAGATCTGTCTCATCGGTGTGGGTAATTCCTGATGAAATTTTCTGCCATTGTCTTAGAGATTCATCTGGTTCACTGAGGGGTTTTGTGACAGACCAGAGTCTGTCATGTAGTATGTTTCCAAAGCAGGACTTGAATCCATCTTTTTCTCATTCTCTGTTCAGTACACCATGTTTTTGCTTTTCAACAGAAACAACAAATAGAAATAAGGGAAGGGATACAAAAGATGTAGTCTTTATTTATGTTAGCTTTTGAAGGCAGCAATAATTTTTTTTTTTACTTTTTTTAATCCCCAGTGATCTGTCCAGTGCCTGGAGCAAAATAAGTGCTTGAGAAATGCTTCTTAATTGCCTAACATGCAATTACTGAGTATGTGTAATATTTGACTCAGTGATAAACATTATAATAATGCTGATTTTCTGCTGATCAAATGCATTGCTGATGCTTTAAGTTGATGATCAGGTTATGAAGGGGAGAAAATATTTTATTTTTTTGTTTGTATCCTACTCTGAATAGGCAGGTCTATGATAACAGGGATATAGTCTGGAGTAGAATTATTTTAATTAAATAATCATTTTGAAAATATCTTTTATATTCATGGTCTTCTGGTAGAAAATGAGGATACAAAGAAAAAATGACATACTCCTTGTCCTCAAATAACTTACGTTGCTTTAAAATATTTTATTTATGTATTTTATTTTGGGCAGCTATGTGTCAAGGTAGATAGAGTACCTGACTTGAAGTCAGGAAGACTCATCTTCCTGGTTAAACTCTGGCCTTATACACTTACTAGCTCTGTGACCCTGGGCAAGTCACTTAACACTTTCTCTATTTCCTCATCTGTAAAATGAGCTGGAGAAGGAAATGGCAAACCACTCTAGTATCTTTGCCAAGGAAACCCCAAATGCGATCACAGAGAATTGGACATGACTGAAAAATGACTAAACAACAAAATTTTACCATACATTCACTTCACTTGTTCTATGCATTCACATTCATCTTCCTCTGTGTTTTAGAATCTTATAACAAGGAAGGGTAGAAGAAAGACATTTACCACATTAACTCACATTTTAACTGGTTCTGACAATGTTTGCAGAGTTCAATACCCATAGTCCATCACCTCTGTGAATTTGGAGACAGGCATAATTTCTAATCACTTTTACAGGCATAAATCTGGTTGTTATAATTTTACAACATTCAGCTTCATCTTTGTCTTTGTTATTGCAGTTTACCGATACTTCAGTGACATTTACATATAACACGATAACACAAAACAGAAGAGTATGTGGTACCAAAGTAGGGATAAAGAACTGTTCAACTAATTAATCAAAAGGCACTTATTAAGTGCTAACCTTGTGCAAGGAAAGATGCTAGGAGCTGAAAGGACAAAGGTAAGGGGAGCCAACTTTCTACTAAATACATGAGGAATAAATGTAGAGGGAGATAGCTTCAACTGGTGTGGACAGGAGTGGGAGAAAGATGAGAGAATCCTGATGGATAAAAGGATGGAGAAAATTACAGGTATAGGAGATGACCCATGCAAAGGCACAAGACCAGGCAATGGTACTCTAAATAATGGGTCTGTCATTTTTGACTGACCCATAGTAAGTGGGTCTACACTATCTTAATTCTTTGTAGTTGTGTGTGTGTGTGTGTGTGTTGTGGAAAGTAACTTGTCATCAGTAGATGACAACCTTAGAACTGGAAGTGACCTTAGAAGTAACCCAGCCAAATCCCTTTGTTTTATAGATGAGGAAGGTGCAATCAAGAGAAGTGAAATAACTTTCCCAAGGTCACCCAGGTGGTCTTGACCAAACTTGGAGCCCAGGTTTTGTGATTGTAAAGATAGTGTTCTTTCCACTGTGGGCATTGTGAGGTCCTTGAGCTGAGATGGGATCTCATTCATTGTCTTTTACAAATGTTTAACAGAAGTGACCCCTCTGGTTTAGCCCTTTGTAGCCCTTTAAAAAGCAATTTACTTAATGCTTCCCCATCTTCTCCCCTCCCTCTCCTCTGAACTCTCTGCAATTTGACTTCCAACCTTATCTCCCAACTGGAATGACTCTCTCTAAAGTTCCTAATGTTCTCTTACTTGCCAGAGCCAATGTCTTCTTCTTAATAATCACTGTTCTTGACCCCTCTGTACCATTTGATACTGCTGAGGACTCTGTACACCTGGACACTCTCTCTTTGGGTTTTCATGATGCTTATGTCATTGTTCTATCTGCCTGATGACTGTTGGATCTTCATCCAGATCAAACCCAGTATCTGTGGCTGTCCCCATGGCTCTATCCCAGATTCTCCTATCTTTTCTTTCTTTACTGTCTTTTAGTGACTCATCAATTCCTGGGGTAAAATTACTATCTCAATGCTAATGAAATACAAGATCTGATGAGTATATCCTGCCCTATGTTTTCTCCTGAGCTTCAGTTTCATATCACTAACTAATCAGACACTTTGGGCTGACTCTGCTGTAGGCATCCCAAACTTAGTGTTTCCAACATAGACCTTATCATCTTTCTTCCACAAACTCTCTCCATTTCCAAGTTTCTCTGGTGGTGTAGAAATTACTTTAATTGTGCCATTCTCCTAGTTTTCAAGCCCAGTCTTCTGAATTTTCCCAATCAGTGTCATTTCTGCTTATTCAACATCTCCCACACATGAATCCTCTTTACTTACACAGACATCATCACCTTACTTCCATCCTTTGTCCTCTCATCCCTGGGCAAGTCTCCCTGCCTTATCTCTCTCTGTTCTAGACATCCTCCACAGTGCCACAAATGTAATTTTCCTAAAACATGGGACTGACCATGTCACTCCCCTACTCTGCAAACTCCAGCTGTACCAACTATTACCTTTGGAATTAATTTGAATTTCTTTTGGATTTGCAAGCTTGTTCTACCTATTACTTGCCTTTTCTGCCTCTAGTGGTGGCACTCCATTGGACATCTTGATGCCTTTGCCCTTGCTGTTCTCCCTCCCCATCTTCCTTTAGGACTCATTTCCAATGCCACAGTCTATAGGAAGGCTTTCTTGACTCACCGTTGTTCATTGCTGCTGTCATTTCAATCTTGTCCAACTCTCTATAGTCCCATCTTGGGTTCTTTTTGGCAAATATACTGGATCGGTTTGTCATTTCCTCTTCCAGATAAGGAAACTGAGGCAAACAGGGTTAAATGACTTGCCCAGGTCACATAGCTAGTAAGTGTCTGAGGTTGGATTTGAACACATGAAAGGTCTTCCTGATTCTAAGCCCAGGGCTCTGCCCCCTGCACCACTTAGCTGCCCCCAGCTGCTAATCCACTCTCTCCTTAAACTACTAAGCAACCTTTGACTATGTATGTACTATTTCTCCCTATAGAATATATTCTCCCTGAGAGTTAAGACTGCCTTACTTTTGTTTTTGTACCTCCAGCAACTACTAGATTGTCTAGGACAGGAGTGGGCAACCCCATCTCTGGCCTAAAATATAGTTAGGTACTTGATAAGTCCTTACTGATTTACTACTTGATTATCTATCACTCATTCTTTACATTTTTAGAATTTATGTTTGGTATTTGTTTACTGTAATTATCAGGGAATCCCATCCAAAGGATCCGCAATTGCCTACAGATTCACGTACTGTCCTTATGGGAAAGCTATGAGAGGGAATACAACTTAAGCAACGACTGACACCTTGGGACAAGAATCTCCTCTATAACATCCCCAACAGTGGTCATCTAGTCTTAATTTGAAGACATTCAGTTGGAGGAAACCCCTTTACCTCTTGGAGCAGCCTATTTAACCTCTGAATAACTTTAAATGATAGAATGTTTTTCTTTACATCAAACTAAGTGTTAGATTGTACAAGTATCTGCCCTAAAGGAGACCAAAAGAAATCCCTCACACCAATTATTTAGATTGTATGTTTTGCTTATCCTTTAGTTTTTGAGAAATTTGAAGCCATTTACATCTTAGAGGCATTCATACCTTGATAATTCTCCTCCTCCTCCTCTTCCTCCTCCTCATTCTTCATTTCTCTCTCTCTCTCTCTCTCTCTCTCTCTCTCCCTTCAGCTCTCCCTCTCCTTTCTTCCTCTCACTGGGCAATGTTCTAGTATCATTATCACTTTTATCCAAAGTAACTTTCAGTAAAAATGTTGGAAGAAGGTTGATTTCCAGTAACGGAAAGTTTGCTTATTACCCTGACAAAGACACACGTATTTATGGTATTGGAGGCTTTTGGAACAAATGATGTTTTAGTGGTTGTTGGTACCTCTTCAGCTGAATGAACTAGTTCTGGTCTACATGAATACACTAGAATTATACACGCTTAAAAATCCACTCATTTTGATTGGGCACAAGCATTCTTCTCAATTCAACAAAAGATAGAATGACCTTTAAATCCATATTCCCAGCCATTCATGAGATTGTCTCTACAAGCCAAAGGAGACCGACTGCCAGTCACATCCAATTCAGCTGTGCTGATTTGTGTTCTCCAAGCCAACACACGCAAGGCTCTTGACATCTGCCCCATGTCGTAGTGGAAAGGTGTTGACTTTGGAGTGAGATAAACCTGGGTTAGTTAGTAGCTAACATAGTAGTAGTCAAGTTTGCCAAGTGCAGCTTGTATCTCCTTACTCCCTCATGCCAACCTGGTGAGCTAGGTGCTTTTATGCTCCCCATTTTGAAGACAAGGAAACAGACTCACAGGTATTAAGTGGCTTAGGGCCCCACAACAAGTAAGCATCTGAGGAAGAATCCACACTTAGGTCTTCCAGATTGCATGCCTGACATTTTATTCATTTAACACCACATCAACAGGTGAAAATGCTGCCTCCAGAGCTTACTGATTAGATAACTATCATCAAGGAATGTTAGCTCTAAGCCCCAGATTCTTCCTCTGGACAACAGGGAAAATAAGTATTGTAGTGCCCACATCCCAGAACACTTGTGAGACTGAAATGCAATGGAAGATGCTTTGTAGATTTTATATGGTTGTGCATGTTATAATAATTAATATAATTCTAATTAGAGGTAGGTCCTAGAGGGAATGCTTGTGAATGAGTATTTGCTAAAATTATCAGTAAGATATTAAAACTCATTGGAAGGCTTTGGAATTTGGATATAACACTATTTATAATAGTTCGAAACCCATGGATTCTCAACTGAAATTCAGTGTCAAATGAGAGCGTTATTTGTTTAAAACCATGGGAGTTTGGAATCCATTTATATAGCATCTGTTCAAACTACCCTCACCTAGAATTAATGACTATTTCTTGAAGTCCACATGAGCCTTGCTCTTTTCCTTTTACTGATTAGCTCAAAGTGATGCTAAATGATATTTTCTTCCTCCATATCTTTCTCAGTTCCATTTTGATCTTATTTTCTACAGTTACGTGCTGTTGAACTCTTTGGAAAGGTCTTTATTCTGATATAACAACAAGGACCCTGGCATACACAGGAGGGCCTACTATACAGATTCCTAGATTTGCTTTTCTAAAAGGAAAGCAACCTTTGAGGGGTCAATAGTCATTTTAATGAAGCCACATGTATCATTCATTTAGTTCAGGGGAAAAAGTCAGCACCCTGAACTTCAGAGAAAATGCAAACAAAGAAACTAAGACTTCCAACTATCTTACCATAACCAATACCAACATTACAGATCAACTGATACATCCAACTGTGGGACCATATATACATATTTATCAGAGAGAGAAGCACCAATATCTGAATTTTCAAAGGGTTGGGGAGGGTCTTCTTATCAGATACCAGATACCAGAGTATCATCTGGTCAAACAAACACTTCCAATGAGTAAGCCCCAAAACAAAACCTCACGTCAGAGTATTTATACACTTTTCAGAACTATAGGGCATCGTGATCCTTCAGAAAAATTGCCTCATTAGAAATTAACAAAAGATGTAGGCCTTCCTACAAAACACATCTCCCCTAATCAAATTTCCCTTAATGGGTAGGCCCATTAGTGGGTAGGGAAGATCTTTAACTCTCATAATTACCATTGCATCTAATCACCTCAGCAAAACCCAATGGTAAGTAAGGATACTGGAACGGACTTCAGAGGACTTAAGTTAGAATTCTATTTTTCTTCCCAATTCCTTGGGCAACGGTGGACAACTTAGCCAATATTTCAAAATGTCCTGTGCTGGTTACTGTGTTTATGAAGGTTATAGATTCAGAGTTGAGGGAAGACTTGTCTCCCCCTCCTTCATGTAGCAGCCTCTCTAGGCTCTCTCTTCCACCACCTCCCACACTGACACTAGTAGAGTGGCTTCCCAGAATGTGGTTGGCTGTTTTTCCCATTAGGATTTTAAGGATAGTCTTGGATCAGTGAGTTTCTAAGCCTAGCACTCACAAGTTTTCGTCCAGTATACTCCTCAACTATATATTAACTAATTGATTTTTTGCACAGGGATTTTTACTGAGAGCATGAACCAAGACTAAAGGCAAAAACAGCCTCCCCTTCACCAAAAAACTCAAAACTGCTAATGCAGTCTCCCTCCTATGTACAATTCATCCTCAGGGGAGTTAGTTTAAATTTGAAACACAAAGGTATGGAGACACACTTGTACAAAAGACATGAAACTGAAGGACCCGAAGACTCCTGGCTCGTGGAATCCTTTTCTCCCTCTCAGGGTTGCTCCCCTCCCAAATTCACTCCAAAGTGTGGTATCACCAATGGATGAGTCATACCCTTGCTCAGCTTGGCTAGCTTTTTGTCATACTATATGTCCTTGGTGGTGGTGGTGGTTGTTGTCTTTCATCTTTGAAAAGGGCCAAAATAACATCACCATTATAAAGTGAAATTTCAGTGTGTCCAACTGTGGCTGATCAGACCAATATGACCTTGGAATGATCTACCACAGTCTGGGCACAGGTAGTCCTTATGACTATTTGGGGTGAATATCCCAAATTCCAAATTTACTCATTCTGTGTTTACTTTGTGCTGTCTCAATTCTGCTTTGCTCAAAGAGCACAGCACCTTTTCTTATGTGGGCACGCCATGCTGAGTGATCTTGTGCCAGTGTCTCCCATGTTGTACAGTCAAATTCAAAGTTCTTGAGAGAGACCTTGAGTGTGTCCTTATATCGTTTCTTCTGGCCACCGTGTGATGCTAGTTCTCCCCATGCTAGTTCTCCATAAAATAGTATTTTTGGCAAGCATACATTTGGCATTCAAACAACGTGGCCAGCCCATTGGAATTGTGCTCTCTGAAGCACAGTTTGAATGCTTGACAATTCAGCTCGAGCAAGGACTTCAGTGTCTGGTACCTTATCCTGCCAGGTGATCCTCAGAGTATTCCTAAGAGTTCAAATGGAAACGATTGTGTTTCCTGGGCATGGCTCTGGTAGACAGCCCATATTTCACAGGCATACAACAAAGAAGTCAGCACAATGGCTCTGTAGACCTTCAATTTGGTAGTCAGTCTATGTGTCCTTACTGTTTCTTGCAAAGTCCTTTGTTTCTCTTGCTTTACAACCTTCTCACACATATGATATTCCTCTCTATCTCCCTTTGGGTGATGTACAGCTTAAATTCCTAGAGACTGTGGTGCTTCATGGATTACAACCACACAGCACAGTCCAGAGAATATTGCCATAAAAAAACAAGGCTTTTGTTTCAGAACAAAGCTAACAGGACACCCAAGACCTGCATCCCCTTCATGTGTATCTTCTTTCTTTACTTTCCTCCTTTCTTCCCATCCATCCACATCATCTGACTTTTTCCTCATTCACCCTTCTGTGCTATATCTTGCAGCCCATAATATCTATGACAGCTACTTAATTGCTACATGCATTTGGACTGTTCTCTTGCAATTATATTTTAGGTTCCTGTCAATGTACCTGCTTGCCTCCAGGCTGTGTTTATATTAAATATCAATAAAAAACTGATAGCATCTACATGGAGGCAGTAACATAAAATCATATGTCGCTGCAGGCCAGAGCTGTCGAGAAGATGGACGCAAGCGATGCTTAAGTTTCTCTCTCTCTCTTCTAAGATATATACAAAAGATCCCTTTCAAACCAAAGTTGAAAATACCTTTTTGAAGATGATGGCTAACATCAGAGAACTCAGGGGCAATTTATTTACTTTTAGTTCTGATTTCGTAGCAGGAACCAGTATCTGGAAATGTTGGATTTAGACATTCTTTAGCTTCATGGGGTATTAGCTCTGGAAAGGACTTCAGGCATCATTTAACCCAACCTCTCCTTTTACCAATGAGGAAACTGAGGCCCAGGGAACTGAAGTGATTTGTTTAAATTCACAGAATGAGGCATACAATAAATATTGCCTTACTGCCTAAAGACATATTTTGACTTATTTTTCCATTGGTTTTCATAAGGGCAGTCTTGAAATTCGGTAAAGCTGAACAATCTGCCTGGTTCCAGGCCTGTGGTTGTCTTCTGATGGGTCACCATTGGAAACCCTGCTTGGGAATGGAATTGATTGGATTTTTACTGCAACTCGCCTTACTATCTTGCAACTGTTGGGATTTTTAGTTCTTTATTTCTGTGTCTATAGAGTGTTATGGAATGTTGGATCTCAATAAGATAGATTGAATGATTTTGAGAGAAGCAGACAAGTATGTAATGAGGACTTGTGCATTCATAGATTACAAAGGAAATTTCTAATAACCCTATCATTTATCAAAAATTGTTTTCAAAAAACTGAATATGTTGTTTTAAGCAATAACCTTAAAGGTACAAGCACATAGGCATTCCTACAAAGAGAATTAGATGCCAGATCTGCAGCTTGCCTAGGGATTTCTGCTTGACTCTGGGTTGCTTAACCTTTATATCAATGTCTCAATAAAGGTACAGATGTTACATTTGTCCAATGTGTCAATGACACTAAAGTAGGAGGGTTAACTAACCCCTTTCCTGACAGATGTAGAATCTAAAAAGGATCTTGAATGGTAAGACACTGGGTCAAAATGAACAAGAATTTACTATGGATAAATGTAAAGATTTATAGTTAAATTTAAAAAGTCTGAGTATGACTAGACAATAGTTCATCTAAAATATTCTTGCTCATCTCATGAAAAGCAAGTTTGATATGACAACCATATATAACCATATAAGTGATATGGCAGCCACAAAGAGCTAATGAAATCATGGGCTGCATTAAGAGAGGAGTGATATTAAGGCCTAATGGGCAGTTACATGGCTCAGTAGTTAAGAGAACTGGGTCTGGAGACACAAAGACCTAGGTTCAAATCCATCCTCAGCAAATTACTAGCTCTGGCACCCTGGGCAAGTCACTTAATCTGTTAGCCTCGGTTTCTTCATCTGTAAAATTAGTTAGAAAAGGAAATGGCAAACAGTATCTTGGCCATGAAAACCTCAATTGGGGTCCTGAAGAGTTGGACATGACTGAAATAACTCAACGATAACAATGTCAGGGTTGTGCCTTTTCCTTATCGTAGCATAATATGTTTGAAGTATTGTCATCAGTTTGGTAGGGAGGGCATTGATAAGCTGGATAACATGCAAGGAGGACAATGAGAATGGTTAAGGCCAATGTTGGATGAGAATCTGTTAAGGAATTGGGGAGAATTGTCTGGAGGAGAGAAAATGCAGGAGTAACATAGTTGTTCTCTTCAATTATTTGAAAGACTGTCAAAGGAAAGAGGGGCACCCAAAAGAAACAATTGGTAGAAATTGTAAGGAGGCAAGTTTAGACTTTATGTCAAGAATGATTGGGTAACAATGACAACAGTCCCCAAAGTACAAGAGGGCACATTGGAAATTTATGGGTTCCTTTTCACTCAGTTTCTTAAATAAGAGTCTATAACAATTTTACAAATTTCTTGTAACAAATGGATGCATTAAAACAAAATTAATTCCCTCTATGGCTGTATACATATGCACACACTTACATATATTGTATATGTAAATACATGTATATCACATGCATATACACATATATACACATATATGACTCCTGTACATATACATGCATATATCCATCATACATTTGTGTAGGGTATCATGTTTCATCATTGGTATACTTCCATAGGATCACATAGGTCTCAAGCTGGAAAGTCCCCAAATCAAGTGAGTCCATGGGCTTAATTTTGCAAATGTGGAGACTGAGGCTCAGAAAGGCCCCACCTTTATTAATGTTGCTGGGAGATTGTGAAATCAGGTAGCTTGGAAAAGCCTTCCTTATTCGTGATGTGCATGGACAAGTCTTTTGCATAGCCTTTGTTTATTTTTTGGTCCTTAATTGTAATTTAATCAGTCTATTTCATTAGTAATTTTATCTTCACAACATAGACCAATCCTTTTTCTGCCATTTAACATCCTAGTCTCCTCAAGGTACCCAGAAGTTCAGTGATTTACCCAAGGTTACTCAGCCAATCTGGATCATGAGTCAGATGTAAAGTCAAACTTGAAGGTCAGTTTGCTATGCACAGAACTGAGCTCCCCCTCTTCAGATAACTTGCAGTTTGATCTCTGCCAATCAGGATTAATGTCCTTTTGTGGCAGAGGTGTTGAATTAATGGCAAGGAGAAGTCTACGGTGTGATGGTTCATTCTAGACATTGATTTTACTCAAGAAGTGAGCTCTAGTACGTCTGTCCACAGGTTCACTTTCCTACTACAATCAGATCTCACTCATGATTTGGAATTAGTAATTGTTAATACAAGTTTGTTTAATCTGAATTTAACGGATTATATTGTTAGTTATAATTTCAAAAGCACTTTACATATCTCATCTCAACAAGCAACAAACAAATTAAGCACCTACCATATGCCATACATCAGATATAGAAAAAGACAAAAGGGAGACAATCACTGCTCTCTAGAAATTCACATTCTACTATGGTGAAGCAATATGTTTACAGAAAAAGTATTTTCAAGACTTTATTCAAGACTTCTTTGAACACAAGAAAGCCTTGCTTTTCTGATTTCTTGACATATGAAGGTGTTGGCATTTAAACTGAGCCACGGTCCTTATATTGGCCCTTGAAGAAAGTTAGCAGAAATATTGCTATTCTCATTTTATTGCTGAAAAAAACAGAAGTAACTGAAGAAACAGAAAAGTTTAATGATTTTTCCCAAAGTCACGTGGAGCTAGTAAGTGGCAGAGTCAGAATTTGAATTTTACTCCAGTGTTCTTCCCTTCGTACCAAAACACCTGCCAATTCATGGAATCTAGAAGAGTTTATGATGATAGGAGTAGGTGTTCTAACAAGTGGGCAGGTTTCCTGAATTGTCAATCTCCTTTCTCTATGTAGGGAGTCCCCCTATGCAGTTCCCCTAGTCTTGGGATACTCTCCTTCCTCACATCTGCCTCCTGACTTCCTTCAATATTTCCTCCAAATCCCACCTTTTCCAGGAGGCCTTTCTCATTCCCCAGCCCACCCCCAGCCTTCCCTTTTACACTATAGAGATCTTGTATGTAGTACATAGTTGTTTCCACACCATCCCTCATGTCAGATTGTGAGCATAGACACTGCGCAATTGCCTTTCTTTGTATCCCTAGCTCTTTAGCACAGTGCCTAGAACATAGATCTTACCTTAAATGACTGTTTAATTATCAACTCTCCAGGATGGATCATCTTTCCCGTAGACTTGGCCTGGGTTTCAATCTTATCAATCAATCAACAAACATGTCTTAAGTATCTTTTGTGTGCCAGAAACTCTGATAGGTTCTAGGAAGACAAAGATAAACATGAAATAATACCTGTCCTCTAGGAGCCAACTTCTGACAGTTCCTCTCTGGGCGATCGTAAACACTCAGGGGCCTCACTTTATTCATCTGGAAAATGGAGAAGGCAATGTCTCTGTCCCTGACCTCTCATTATGAGTCTCTGGTGCCATTAAGTATATGAGCACTTCATGAGCATGAAAAAGATTATAGGACTCCTTGCCAGCAGGTGTGATAGTTGGGTTTAGTTTGGGTTTGACGACCTCTATGTCATTGCAGCTTCATGGGCTTGAGATGTGGAGTGTGTATGTGTGTGTGTGTGAGTGTGTGTGTGTGTGTGTGTGTGTGTGTGTGTGTGTGTGTGTGATAAGTCATGATGGGTTTGCCCTTGGAACAGATTTGTAACCAAGATCGACTTGGAAGGGCTTGCTGTCTAGTCTCGACTTTGAATATTCTAGAGTTGCTTTGGACGAGGCCACACTCACTACCACACATCGATAAATGTTTCCTTCATCCACTTTCCTATTCCCTGGGAGGACACTGGGCAACAAGTCATTGATGTCATTCATCTCTGCCATCTGAGCACTGCCAGAGACAGACACCAGGCTTTGGAAAGCACACATACACACACAAACACACACACACACACATACACACACACCATTTATCAAATAGCAAGTAAACAAGCATTATAAAATGGAAATATTTAGGGAAATATCTTATTTCAGCACTTCACATATATTTATGGGCTCAATCTCTTGTACTACAAGCACTGAATTAATTATCACGAAGAACTATTCATTATTTATATATCTTCTAATGAGGATGAATAAGCATGTTGTCACTGAAAGACAAGAAGTGAAAATTGGGCAGCTACGCTTCCCATGAATGGTGCCTTCAGAGTGTTGCTGGCAGCCCAGCTTGTTGGAAGTCTAACGTCAATGTCTGTCATTATTGTAATCTCGAGTTCATTGCATGCTTGATTGAGCGTAATAGCAATTCATTATAATAATAAAAACATACATTATCTCGTTTGATATCTCATATCTTTACATACATTATCTCGTTTGATATCTCATATCTTTGCATACATTATCTCGTTTGATATCTCATATCTTTACATACATTATCTCGTTTGATATCTCATATCTTTACATACA
>CM053772.1:10967537-11019518 GCA_028658325.1 Potorous gilbertii
GGGATGATAGAAGAGAGGGCAGATTGGTGATATGGGTAATTCGAATGTCCAGTGTATTGCGGAGGGGGGAGGGGACAAATGGGGAGAAAATTTTGGAACCCAAAATCTTGTGAAAATGAATGTAAAAAGTTAAATAAATTTATTAAAAAAATAATATTAAATGCAGAATATTTATTGATTGAAATGAATAGAAAGAATGCATCTCTGGGATTTCTTTATGCTGAATGGAATATTCACAGGTCCAGATTCCCTGTCTCGATCTCTTTCTTGTCCCTGTCTCTTTCTGTCTCCCTTTCTTCTCCTTACGTAAATACACACTCACATATACACATATATGTATACATACATCTTTTGCATATTCATATATCCTTTGCTGTATTTATGTTGTCCTTATTAATTTTGCACATACTCCTTCCCTTCTCCTCTCCTCTGTCTAGTAGAATGTGACCCTGAGGGTCAGAACACTTGTGTCCTCAGTGCCTAATACCAACTCTGACACGTAGTAGGTATTTAAAAGATGAGTATTAAATTGAAATGACTTGAACCTGAGTACAGATATCATAGTGGTTGCTATTTGAACTGGGTATTTCCACCTTATCAATTTCCTTCCTAATATAACTCACAATTGAACTTAGTATTCTTGGTCATGGTGCAGAGACACTGTGGCCTATCAGCTAGTAGATACACTGTTCCTCTTTAAGGCTTCCTAAGATTACATTGGATAGCTATGTGGTACAGTGGATAGAACACTGGACTTACAATCAGGAAGACACATCTTCATGACTCAAATCCAGTCTCCAACATTTACTCTGTGTGACCCTGGATAAGTCACTTCATCATGTTTGCATTGGTTCCTCCTCTATAATATGAGCTGAAGAAGAAATGGTAAACCACTCTAGTATCTTAGCTAAGAAAACCACCCAAAAGGGTCAGGAAGAGTCAGGCACTCCTAAAATGACTCAACATTAACCCCAAAAAGTCTCTGTGCTGCCATGAGAACAGTCCACTACAATTCCCAGGTCTTTTCTGGATGAATAGCTGTTGAATTTCATTTTATTTCCAGGAAGATGAATTTTTGAACACAAGATAAAACTTTACATTGATCATTGTTACATTTCATCATTAATTTTATCCCAACTTTCTGGCCTGTTAAGAGTGTTTTGAAGCTTCAGTCTGTCCTTTTGTACGCCAGCTGCCTTTTCTAGACTTGCTTGGCTGCTTCTTTGGTAAGTAGGCTATCTACATTTTTGACCACGTGACTGGACTGACCAAAACATTAATTAAACATAATAGGATTGAGCACAAATCCTTGGGCCCTGCTCTGGAAATGTCCTACCAAGGAGACATTATAAAATCATGGTTCTAGAGCTCGGAGGGACCTTAGAAGTCACCTGGTTTACCCTTCAATTTAGAGCTAAAAAAACAGGCCCAGAAACATGAAGTGACCTGCCTCTGATCACACAGGCACAGGTCCTTTGACACCAGAAGCTGTGTTCTATTCATTTTTCTGTGTTAAAACATTAATGATGACTCTGTTCTGGCCATTTTGTCACCTCCATTCTAGTGTTTTCTAATTCTAGTGTTTTTTAACTCATATCACTCAAGCTTTCTTATCAGAATCACAGATGCTTGTGTCAGTTGGTCTACTTAAATGTAATTCAATGATATCTAAAGCATTTCCTTGGTCTATTAACTGGTAGTGACCCAATAAAAAAGAGGAAATCAGGTCAGATTGGATATGACTGGCTTTGGTCTTTGTGGTTAACAAACCATACAAATTCTTCCTAACACAGAAAGCTTAGCCAATAACAGATCAAACAAGAAAAGCCTTCCAGTATACAGCAAGAGGGTTAGTCTGAGAGGCAGACAAAGGCAAACAAACAATGCCATCTGAAAGGTAAGAAGAGAGGGGAGAGGTAACAGTGGAAATAGGCCCTTCAAGAATATACAAGAACAAGATTCCTCATTGTACACCGGCTGTAGTCATGTGGTATTCACTTATATTCAAGCATTCAAGTTCAGGAAGACCTGAGTTTGAGTCCTGCTTCAGATATGTACTAGCTGTGTAATTCTGGTCAAGTCATTCATTTCTCTGTTCCTCAGTTTATTCACCTGTAAAATGGGAAGTTCAAAACTTTTAAAGGTCTCTTCCAGCTCTAATTCTATGATCTTATGAAGGAAGGTTTCTCAAAGATTATATGTTAGGAAAGAGGTGACAGTGGAGTTACTCAAATTAGTTATATATAGACTTTGAAAATCATTTGACCAAATAAAAAAGAAAATAACTTAGGTAGTTATAAGTATTCACTCTATTGAGTTCAATGAGTGTTGAGCCTGATACCTGGAATGTTATTAATGTAGGGGACTTTCTAGTGGGGAAAATCAATCTAGTAATGTAGATAGACCTCTTCTTTTCTACTTATAGTTTAAAGTCATTGCCTACGGTCACACAGCCAATATGTTAGGGGTGAAGGTTGAATACAAATCTTTTTGATATCAAGGTCATCTCTCTATCCAAGAGGCTACACTGCCTCTTTGCAAAGGCAAACAGATCCCACCCTCAAGGAACTTAAAGTTCAGGGGTGGTGGGGTCACTAGTAAGTGGAGAAGCCAGGAATGGCCTCTTGATTATAAGAGCACCTGAGTTAACCACTGCAAGAAGGGAGCAAAAGTTACATGAAGCAGAAATGGGGAGGGATAACATCCCTTATGGGGGATATGGAGGACACCTATGGAAGACTGTTTGTGCAAAAGCAAAGGCATCTTTCTAGGGAAAAAAATCAGATTATTCCAAAAAGAGTGTACAAATCACTTAAAAATATCTATTGGGCCTGAAGGTGTCTTTGTTTCTGGGGTAAGAACTTACCTACCTGTCTCCTCTAAATCCAAGAAGTGGGTATTGTAGATACTGTTATTTCTGTTTTACAGATGAGAAAACTGAGGCTGGGGACGTTAAAGTCATTTTTGTGGTCACAAAGGTAGTAAGTACTGAAGTCAGATCTTGAACCTTGGCCTTCTGTCTCCAAGCCTAGGGCCTTTCCCTCTAAGCCAAACTTCCTCTCACTTTCCCATTCAGTAGCACTTTACCACCATTTTCTCACTGATTTCCTGGTCTTAAAGACTTCCAATACACGAACTTTCAGTTTTTTTTTTTAATATCTTTCTGCCTCTTATTTGCTTAGACTGCAGTGAATAGACATTGGGATGCACGGGCAAAGGGAAGGCCGGATTAGGATTGAGCCTTTTTTATGTTCAGAGATAAGTTTGTATAAAGAAGCTTTCCTCTGCATTTAGCTCTGCCTCAGTGTGACCCAGATCATTTAAATCAACGCAGACTTCTTTAAAAACCTCAAAGATTATCTAGATGTGTAGCCCTCATAATAACTCACTTTTGTTTGATTCTCTAAAGCCAGTTCTGTAGGTTCTATTTGGGTTTGACGTTCCTGATCTAGACAATTACCCTGATTTTATAGGTAAGGAAACTAAGGCCCAGAAAGGTGAATGGGCTTATGTAAAGTCACAAAACAGTAAACAGCAAGGTGGAATTGAAACACAAGACCTTGGAGTCCTGTGTTACAGACCTCAGTCTTCCTTTAGTGTGTGGGTTGACTTCCATGGCCACGGAGATCCTTTTCAGCTCTCAAATTCTATGATTCTGGGACTTACATCTCTTTGTTTAATGGTGGGCAGGTACCTATATGGCTATTCTCTGGGGATATTTCCCTGCTTCTTCTACAAATGAAAATTTCAACTTCCCTGTCATCATAGGATTGTAGGACTGGGAGAAATCCCAACACCATTTAGTGTAGCTCTTGTGAGGAAATTGAGTCCCAGTTAGGTTAAGTGACTTGTTCAAGGTCACCCAGGTCATCTGGATCAGAGTGGGAATTTGAACCATTGTCCTGAGTCTCTCAAACCACTACGCTCTTTTGCCTCTATCATACTACCTCAATATAGGCGGCCATTATATTTGATCTTAATATAGAAAACAAGGCCAAAAAATCTTGATTTAAAAAACAGCATTGGGTGGGGAAAGAGGCTTGTGGATAGTCGGTGCTGCAGACCTGGGATTGTATTCCCTCTGACCCTCAAGCTGGAGACATTACCTCATCAGCCTGAAGTGATCTGGGGCAAGACGTCTCACATCAAGCCTATGAGTGATGCCATCAGACCTGACAATTGCTGGCTGCTAGGAGACTCATAACATGGGCAATGGGGAAATTAATTTGGCGAACTATCTTATTAGGCCAATGGAGAGGATGAAGTCTGACTCTTGCTTGATGGACAGAGCAGGACTGGAGAGGGCTTCACTCCACAGTTGGGCTTTTGAACAGCTGAGCTGATGATTATATTTCCTGGAGGGAGATTTCCTCCAAGTACTTTTCCAGAGCTGGATATCTCTGTGTGACGAGCAACGACCCTTAGTCTTTGCATGCAAGTTTTAAGCATATCTGCTCAATCAGCAAAGCTGGACGGGCTCTGAATGCTACTTACAACATTTGAACTTTCCTGTTTTCTTATAACCCAATCTTTCTTATAGGTATTAAATGGGAACCAGATGAGAATGGAGTCATTGCTTTTGACTGCAGAAACCGAAAATGGTAGGCAACACAGTCAACCCCTGAAATTTATTAAAGGAAAGCAAAAAGGGAACATTCTAGGAGTAATATTTTTTAAATTTTGACTTTTGATCTAGGTATATCCAAGCTGCCACTTCTCCCAAAGATGTTGTTATCTTAGTGGACGTGAGTGGCAGCATGAAAGGACTACGCTTGACGATCGCCAAGCAAACAGTATCCTCAATTTTGGATACCCTTGGAGACGATGACTTCTTCAACATCATTGCTGTGAGTCCATCTGTTTTACTTTAGCTCTGCATTTCATTTTTACTTCATATCTTCTGATATCATTGAGCTAGCTTTGGTAGTTGCATTGCAAATGTGGAAACTATAAACCAGGACTGTTGGACTGGGGCTGGCCATCCTTCCCTGCTAGAAGGAGCAACCGGCTCATCATTACTTTGTAGAGTTGAGGTTGACTTTGTTCAAGGTTCAGCTCAAGGGTCACTTCTTATATGACACGTCTCCTCATTCCCTTGGTTTCTAGACTTTTGGAAAGTATTTTGAACTTTTTGGTACTTACTTAACTTCATATATGTTATTGCCATACTCATTACCTCTCCCTCTCCCTCTCCATCCTGTGCAACGGAAGCTTCTTGAGATTAGAGGCTGCTTTGTTTTTGTTTTATATCACTAGTGAAAAACTTGAAACTTAACAAACATTTAATTAATGCTAGATGAAAAAAATTAGTGAATGAATAAATGAAATCTTATGGGACAATGGATCTATATGATCAAATGGGCTTTCAAGGAATGATACCACTCCTAAGCTATGATTGTAGATTTTATTGTTTTTTGGTGGTTTCAGTCATGTTGGACTCGTCATGACTCTATTTGAGGTTTGCTTGGCAAAGATACTGAAGTGCTTTGCTATTTCCTTCTCCAGCTCATTTTAGAGATAAGGAAACTGAGTCAAATAGGGTTAAGTGATAGGTTCACACAACTGATACATGTCTGAGGTTAGATTTGATCTCAGGAAGGCAAGTCCACCTGACTGTAGACTTGGTACTCAAACTACTGTGCCAGTAGATAGCTGCCCAGTCTATGATAGGCCGTAGCATCTAGACGAATATGACATCTTTTAGTTGACATCTAGATACTATATTTTCCAGAATCCAATGATGAGACAAAGTTATATGGATATATGTTAAGTTTATTAATATAAGGCAGCACAGTGACATGGGGCTGAGAGTCAGGAACACCTGAATTCAAATCTAGCCGAAGATACTCACTTGCTATACGACCCTAGGCAAAGTAAACCTTGGTTACCTCAGTTTCTCATCCGTAAAATGAAGACTACAATGGTGACCACCTCCCAGGATCCAATGAGCTCACTGCCAAGCACTTGGCACAGCGTCTGGAACACAGTAACTGTCATAGAAATATTACCTATTGGTACTACTTATCATGTGGCAATACTGTTGACTTGAATATACTACCCACAGTATCTGAACAAAAATTCGTTACAAAGCTTATGTTCCCTTGTTTCCGAAGACCTTTACATTTTCACTTAACCACCGGACCGGTCACTTTGGTCAAAGTTTATCTGGGGAAAGAGGGGGGTGAAAAATCCTAAGAGAAGGGGGCCATTTTGAAGGCCAGAATCAAGATTAGAAAAACCACTATCTACGTATTCTAATAGGGATATTTCTGAGGAGAGACAGAGAGAGAGGGAGAGAGAGAGAGAGGGGGAGGGAGAGAGATGGAGGGAGAAGGAGAGGGAGAGAGAGAGAGAGAGGTAGAGAGAGGGAGAGGGAGAGAGAGGGAGAGGGAGAGAGAGAGGGAGAGGGAGAGGAAGAGAGGGAGAGGGAGAGAGAGAGGGAGAGGAAGGGAGAGAGAGAGAGAGAGAGAGAGAGAGAGGGAGAGGGAGAGGGAGAGAGAGAGAGGAAAAGAGAGAGAGAGGAAGAGAGAGGGGGGAGAAAGAAAGGGAGAGAAAGAGGGAGAGAGAGGGGGAGAGAGAGGGAGAGAGGGAGAGGAAGGCCGGAACCTGAGCACAGTCATGCCATACCATTGAACTCTGCATGGAAAGGAAAATGGATCATTTTCTGTTTTACTCTTTTCTCAAGCATAAGGAAAGAGAGAAAGTTATGTAGGATGAGATTGAGGAAAAAATCTTGTATCTGGGCAGAGGATCTGGCTCAACATGCCATTAGCTTGTTGGCCTTTATAGTTCTGAGGGCAATGGTTACAGCAGTTCTTCAGGAAAGTTGCTAGCAACAAGACTGTCAAAGGAAGGAAAATGCCACCTCCGACAAGTAGGGAGAGCATGACAATTGTTCAGTGACCTACAAAGAGTGTGTAATCTTTGTGTGTCTGACTCTATTTCTGTGATCACTATCTATGTTCAACATACACATTATTTTCTTTTATGGAAACAAAGTAAAAGGGTTCTTAGGGACAGACCTTTCACTTTTTAGGGCACCCAGAAAAATATTTTTTTTTTTTACCAAAAATGGAACAAGAGGTTCACAATGTGAAACAAAAGGGGACAAAAAAGTATCCAATGTGAGAAATTATTGTTACCCTATGTCAGTGGGTGCAGAAGGGTGGGAAAATGTCACCCAGGTGAGAAAACACAACTGAATACCTAGAGCTAAGTACCTAATAGGAGGAAGGGACAACTTCCCCGTCTTTAAAATCCTGATGATGTGACTCTCCAGGTGTCTTGGGTGACTGTGGTGAAAAGAAAAAGCTGAGTCATTGTAGTTGGTTCAGGTTCTTTCTAAAGAGCACCAAATCAGCTATAAGTCAAATTTTGAGAGACCAGCCATCTAGAATAATTTGAATTCCTGAGAGAGATTCAGTAAAGAGACAACAGATTTTTCAGCCAGGACGGTTTATGTACCCCAGTGATGATGGAGAACTCCAATCATCTGGGCAGTTAGCAGCATTCTGGCTCTGACCAAAGCAGAACAATTAATGACATCTTAACTTCCTTTAATCAGATTTTATTCTCCAGAAAGAAAAAGAAAGAAAGAAAGAGAGAGAGAGAGGAAGGAAGAAAGAAAGGAGTAAAGGAGATTTCTAAGCCATTTACTGTGAAGAAGAATATGAAAGGCTTACATTAGATACCTTTCTATATTTGAAAGTTTGTGGAAATTGGATCAATCTTCATAGAAATACAGAAACCGAGCTCAGAAGTCATTAGTCTAAGCTCCTCCTATTAGAGATGAACAGGTTACAAAGAGCCAGATAGAGGAACGACCTACCCAGGTTTCCATGAGAATGGCAGAATTGGTCTTGAGAAGCTCAAGTCTTCTGAAGGTCTTCAATCCGGTGCTTTTTCTACTGCCCTGAATCCTTTTTTCCCTTTGAACTAAAGTGCAATGATTTTCTCTGCTTGGCCCCATAAGGCACCATGGATGAAGAAAGAACAAGCAAAGCTGTTAAAAAAAAATGCCTCTTTAGGCTTCACTACAGGAAATGCTCCCTAATGATGAAAACTGTGCCAGAGTGGGAAGGACTGCCCTGGGAGGGCACAGCTTCTTCCATTACAGAATTCTTCTTGCAGATGCTGGATGAGCCCTTTGTGGGTTAGCGAAGGGAAATCTTATTCATGTATGATTGGGATTACCTGACCCTTAAAGTCTCTTCCAAGTCTGTCATTCTGGGACTCTGCCAGAGACCATGTGGGATTAAATTTAAGCTACAGAACAAAATGTGAGTTCATTCAGAAGTTCCATTGACTTTCCTTCCTTCCCTCCTGCCTTCTCTTCCTTCCTTCTTTTCTCTTCTTTCCTTCCTTCCCTCCTTCTTTCCTTCCCTCCTTTCTTTTCTTCTTTCCCTCTTTTCTCCCTCCCTCTTTTCTCTCTCCCTTTCCTTCCTTCTTTCCTCCTCCCTCCCTCCCTTCCTTCCTTTCTTCCTTCCTCTGTTTCTTGACATCTTTCATATTTCTCAATTTTGTGCTCCATATCCCCTCCAAGATCCCATGTACCAACAGAAGCAACAGTTAAGATGGAAATAAGCTCCCCAAAGCAAACCAGTATTAAAAATCATGTTTAATGCCCTACCTCTTAGCCCTCCACCTCTGCCAAGAAGATGTGAGAAATAACAGGAAGTCATGTCCCAGAGCACTGTATCTTCACATCTTTAACTGACTGGAAAGAAGGGAGAGAACTGAGCTCTCCAAAAAAATGATGAGTGGCCATGGGCTCCAAACTATCACCTACTGTCAAGTTGTATTGTTTAAGGAGTCATTTCTTTCTTTGGTGGCAAACTTTCAGCAAGCTAGAACTTTGTATTTGCATATAAGGAAAGTTATTACAGCCTGCTAATCTCAACTGGAATATGCAAATGCTGCCTGATTGGTTGCCCTGTGTCCTAAAACATTTATTCTAATTTCTAAAGATAAGAGGTCATTAAATTGAGAATATCTTTCTTATTTATCTTTAATTAATTATTACTGAAGTATCAGAGGCTCAAAAGACGGAAAGCCTAATTACAATGTGAAGTCTTTATTGGGAGAGATTTATTGACTCACTATCAAAACTAATCTATTCAAATAATCTGAGTTCATTAAGATGTACAAATATGTAAAGCACAATTATTAAGCTATTTAAATAGCCATGTGTAGCCCATGCCTAATAATAGAATTGTCTGTTATCACACGATAGACAAGAAGCAAATTAAGTGTTTTTATTCACTCTTTTAAAGAAGTACATTAGGGACGTAGTGAGGTAGGCTGTGGTAGATTTGCAGGCCCAGGACCTCAGGTGAAATCTCCAGTGTAGGCCTTGGTTGAAATCCCTATTTTGCTAAGAACTACTTCAGTAACCTTGGATAAGTCTTTTAATCACACTGGGCCCCACTTCTTGAGTAGTAGTGTGGAACATTGGCTAGGTCCTGGACTTGGAGTTTGGGAGACTGGGATGTAGACAGATCATATATTCTTCTAAGGTCTGTGAACCTGGGCAAGTCACTGAATCTCTTCATCTTCAAATGAGAGACCATGTCAGTTGTGCCTCAGGAGGATATCTGGAGGTTCAAATGAGATATTGTCCGTGTGATGTTTCCCAAACCTTCCAATGCTCTTGAAATGGTAGTTGTTATCGATACCCGAGGGTCCTTCCAACTCAAAGTCATTGTTTTATATTCCTGTGGGGCACTATTAGGACACTGCTCTCCTGTACCAGACACTTAAAGCCTAGGAAGGTTAAAGGAAAGATGGGAATGGATAAATATATTGACATATTCATACATACCTAGGGGTGAATCTCCACCTAGGACAGAATCAGGTTAGGGAATCATGTAGAAATTCTTCTCCACCAATGCAGATGAGTAACTTAGCCATAGTCTAGTCTTCAAAGGTAGCTTTGAGCATTGAGACATCAAGTAGTTTACCCAGATTCACAAAGCTAAGCAAAATCAGAGGACAGGAATCTATGACTTCTTAAGTCTAAGAGCAGCACATTCACCATGCCACATGACTTATACATCAGATATCATCATATCATATTGTGTCATATTATGTCATATCATATAGCATAACATATCTAGGAAAATGACACTATATATAGCATAATGCAGTATACTATACTATTACATGGTACAATATGTATGATATGCTCTAAGATAGCATAACATAGTATACTGTAATTACATGTAATATGCACTTAATGTATTTATGTACATGTGAAACTTAATGTATTATACATGTCTGTGTCTTGGATCTTGGAAGAATCAGAGGCCCACATGAAGGAAAGTCTAATTACTTTGTGAATTCTTTTTTTTGGGAAAAATAACAAAAAAAATGACATTAATAGTTATTTGCACTATAGCATTTGTAAATATTAGTAAAATTCTCATTATTTCAGTAATTACAATAGCAGTTTGAATTATTCACTGGAAAGCTTTTTTTGTATGCATATTAAATTCCATTTTTCTATTGTGTGGTCAAGGCAGGAGTGAAAGAGATTTAAATGGAAGTCTCATTAAAATATTACAGACACAAATGAAGAACTTCCCCAAAGCCCTGAAAGGGGAAAGTCCCAACTGGCCAACTTTTGTGTGACTTTCAGGGTCTCTAAAATCCTTAGATGCTTTTGCCCTTCTTCCTTTGGTCTATTCTATTCACACCTGTTCCCAAACCTCTCCCCACACCACAAGGGAATGTCCTGAATGTCCTTAGGACAAGATTGTCTCCTGACAGTGGGAGCTCCTGCTGAAGGTTGGTCTGGTTCCTGTGCCAACAGCATGGAAACCTCTTTAGCCTATGAAATTAGATCAGTCGTTGTCACATAAGCCTGCCATCTATGATCCTAAGATATTGGGAGGGCCTAAGGCTTATGTTTTCTCAACTTTTCCAGGGTGACAATGCTAGCAAAGAACAGCCTTCTTTAAAGACAAAAAGGTTCAGTGAAAATTGCCTGTCAATCAGCCTATCATTATTAACATTATCACACTCCTACCACAAGCCAGGTAGTGTGATAATCACTGGGAAATGTGAAGAAGGATAAAAACATGGCCCTGGCCTCTAGGATCTTCCTTATATTGTAAGGGAGACTGAGACTCTGAAAATAACTGGGGAGATAGAAGACATATTCAAAGGTAAATGGGATGTGATCTCAGAGGTAAGACATTGGTTCCTGTAGGGAGTAGGGGGTGAAACTGGGAAAAGGCTTCTTGTAGAGGTGAGATTTCAGATGAATCTAAAAGGATATCGACAAAAAGAGAGGCAGAGGGAAGGAGAGAATTCCAGAGAGCAGATCTGGATCTGAAGGCAGAAGGCTTGGATTCAAATACCATCTCTGCCAGTGAGTCTCAGTGTGACCTGCAGGAAGTCATTTGACTTTTCTCAGCCTCACTTTCCTCATCTGTAAAATTGAGGGATTGAATTTATTGGCCTTCACCACTCTCATTCTGTGATCTTATAGACACTACTTATCTTATGACATATGATTCTTGGTCTTGACTTGGGAAGCAATGATCACTGGCTCTTCTCATTTGTTTAAATCCAATTAGCCCAACATTTGCATTGCTACAGTAAAAAAGGGGGGAAAAAGACTACAGTGTGGGAGAAGGGCTTTGTTTGTTTAATGCTTTCTGTTAAGCCTGATTTGTGTATTTTACTAAGTTCACTCCCCAATGCATCTACACATTATGGGGGAAAGCTTCCAATTCAAGTCTTTCCAGAGCATAAACATAAAAAGATAATGTTAAAAATCGTTTTAGCTTTCATGGGCAGGTTATTGCAAAATCTATCTAAAATTGATGGGCTAGATGATTGAATTACAAAAGAATCGTTGAAATAGGAGACTGATTTTGTGCAGACTCAGTTAAAATTTAAGGTCAGTTCATTGGTGCGTGAACAGCAATGTCTGTGGCAGCGACAAGAGAAAGGCCTATTCCTCTGACTCACTTTGAAGTGTAACTCCAAGCCATGAAGTAAATTAACAATGTTACCGTCAAAACCAGAGTGCTAATCCTGGCCAGGGTGGAAATTTTTTTAAAAAATGACTTTATAGAAGCATAAGCCACACATTAAGTGAACAAAATATCAACTAGGTTGAGATTGTTAAATCAATTGCAATGTCTTGGCCAAAATGTATTTTTTGCAAACGTGAATAGAGAAGGGCACTATTTGTGGATTTGACCCTGAACTTTTAGATCCCCTACTTTTACTATGTAGGCATGGTTTCACAGTCATGTTCTCCATAGGTCATCCGTGATGGATTCCCTTCTTGAAATAATAGGCTTGGGTTCTAACATGGGGAGGTGACCCTGCCCTTTTGGATGAGTTGGTTCAGCACTTCTAATTGTGTCCAGTTGTGTTTCAGATTATAGAATGAGTGTTTTTAATGTGGAAGATCATGGAGGTGCCTTTGATATGTGTGGAAAACTTGGGGTTGGTTTGATGTGCTACATAATTGTTATGCCACATTTTCCTTCTGGGAAGCTACTTAATAGAAGGAGAACTAATAAAATTATAAAACTGTTTAACTGAATCCAAGCAACCCTGCCCAGAAATCTTGAAACACATTAGGGAGTTAATGTTTTTGATCTATTTTGTCTTTTGGGGTCACGTCATGTCCTCTCACACGTGCTATTAAGTTGTATTTTTTCCTCTTAGACTGTTTTTCATCCTCATAAAGCTTCTGCCATCACCCTTTCCTGCCATCACCTTTTTTTATTTCCTGTACTTCCCATCAGTTTCTTGTTCTTTGACATTCAAAGTTTCGTTTACCATTTTCCTTTTTTACCTTTCTAATTTTCCCAGAGTAGAGTGATTCTATCACAAGCTTCTTTTGACTAAGCTCTGCTTATACTTGTAATGGTATTATATTTGATGGGCTTTGGACTGATGACAAGTTGTTATCTTACAGTCTCTTCTTTTATATTTGACGTTCTTCCCACTATGGCCCTAGTGGGTTAAATAATCACTTTTAGTCATTGAATGACATTCTTGGCATATAAGTTCATTTTCTATAGATTCCCTGGGAAATATTTTTGGGATATCTTGGGATCGTTTCATTCTTTACTCTCTTATCTCTAGCACCTGTGAACTTCTTGCACACAACAGGTGCTTAGACTGATGAATCTGTAGGATATCAGCGATGATATATCTTACAACTGTATTTTAAAATATTCTCATTTGATCCATCTAAAATTATGAATATTTTACATAGTAACATTTATTACAAATGTCATGCTTAGATTTTGACCTGGCAAAAATTCGTGCTGGTTATGGTGGTGACAGCCAACATTATGCTTATTCTTCTCTGCTACATCAATGGAGTTCCGCTAAGAACAGTCGTGCAAATATCTGATGGAATTCTCTTACATCATTGTGGTTCTTGCAGTTACTCATTTAATTATCATTGGCCATTATGTTACTATCTTTTGGCATTCATTATTTCTTTTGGCTTTCGTAACAAACCTGATTTGTAGGTCATCCCGACGTTATTTTATGCAATGAGAGATGTGGAATCTGAGGGTGCTTTGTCCAAGGTCACGGAGCTCAACTGGGTCAGAAGTGGAGTTTGAACATCCTTGCTGAATGCAGGTTCCCTGACTCCAGTTTTCTATTCACTAGTCCACTGGAAGGCTATGTTTTGTTTTTCTTTCTTTTGTGAATTAATCTCCCTCTCTTCCTCTTCTTGGTAATTCTTTGGTGGTTATTTGGGTCCAAGTGCAATAGTATTGAAGAACATAGAATAAAGGAAAGTTTCTTCTTCTGACTCATTAGATAGCATCCAACAAAGTGATTTCGACAGGATATTGAGCTGAATCTAATGAGATGAAATTGTACGGGGATAAATGCAAAATCTTACATTTAAGTCTAAAAAATCAACTTCACAAGCTGGAAAGACATGGTTTGTCTTTAACAGAGCTGAGGGCTTTTTAAATTGAATTTCAAAGTCAATATGAATTAAATCTGTGATGTGGCAGACAAAAAAAAAGAGTAACAACATCTTGGGCTGCATTGAGACATGATGGTTCCACTTTACCGACAGTATTCAGAAGGAAAAGCAATTAGGTGGTGCCAAAGATTATGGGCAGGTCTATGAGGATGAGGATTGAGAAAAGGCCAAGACTTTGGCAATTAAAAGGTCATTCTTCACTTTGGAGAGACAAGTTTCAGTTGAGTGATGAGTAGAGAACCAGATTTCCATGGGGTTTCGAATCCAGTGAAAAGAGAGAAAGTGGAGGCTTGGAGTGTAGACAACTTTCTCAGGAATTAAGCAGATAAGAAGAGAGATATAGGGTGCTACTTCAATGTCACAGTCAAATCAAATGAGGGTGTTTTAAGGATCAGCGAAACATGGACCTGTTTGTAGACAACAGGCCAAGAAGCAAGACTCAGGGAAGTATTAAACATTGCACCACGTAAGGATGATACTGGGAGCAATCGGCTATGATCTATTTGTCAGTATTTACTATTTGGGGTAAATATTTGTTAATTATATTAATTTATGTTCCTCCTTGTCTGCCTTAGTATTTACTGATTTGAGGATTACAGTTGTTTCTGTTTTATAGAATAAAATGAGATGATACAGTCTCTATCATTGGGTTTATATGTCCTTTAAATATTTGATGGTATTTGATGGAACATTTATCTGTTTCTGTTGTATTTTTATATCAAAAAACATTAACAGCAGAATCAGCTACTCTTTCTGATTTTTATAGAAATCTATTTTTTATTTTGCAATATGAAGACTTGAGATTTTTGTAGGCATTTTTCTATTTGCTTTACATTTTGTGTAGCTGAAACAGATGTTGATTAATGTACTAAGAAAAAAAATCTTCACCATTCATTTTTTTATTCCTTTAGAGAACTGATTTTGAGAATTTGATTCTTCTTGTATCTTCTCATGGACTACTGTAACATTTTCAAAATTTTATACATTTATTATGCTATTATGCCATGGTTATTTATACATTTTGTTGTCTTTATGATTTCTAGAATGAGTTGATTGAACATAATTTAACAAATCATATATCATTTCGGCCTCTTCTTTGTTCAGTATCTTTTAATCATTTCTCCCTATTGAATTTTTTGTTGTTATATAAATTTATTTCCTGACTTTTCTCCATTTATTTATAAATACTTTATAAATTAAGGTATTGTCAATTTTTGTATGTTCTCATTTTTGAAGGTAATCTTACTTATTATATATGGAATACTCACATTGAGATCAGAGATCCATTTCAGTATGTGCGTATGTGTGTGTGTGCATGTGTGTGTGTGTGTGTGTGTGTGTGAGTTTATGGACTCATGAAAGGGGCGGGGAGGGAGAGAGAGAGAGAGAGAGAGAGAGAGAGAGAGAGAGAGAGAGAGAGAGAGATCAGTTGGTTTTGAGCAATCCATTAAATGAAAAAATTGTTTATTCTTCAGCTTGAGGAATTCTATTGTGTTAAGCAGGTGTGGCTTGTCCCCAAAAGTGATTGTTTTCCCTCTCCAAATCTTTTAAAAATGTAGTTACTCTACTTGATCTGATATAATTTCTACATCGTTTACTCTTCTGGAGCTGTACCCAGAAACCTTGAGAGAACTCCATCTCTCACGTTGCTCATCTTGATATTATTGTATAACTTCACATCATATCCCTAAGTCATCACTCAGGGAATAAAAACACACCCAAACTGCTGGGGACTTAATGTTGCTGAATTTCCATTTCTTTTACTGGCTGCTGCTTCCTATTCTTTCTTGTTCTTTCTTCTCTTCCTTCCTTCTCTTCCTGTCTCTTCTTCCTTCCAATGTGATGACCTAGAGAAAGATAAAATTCATTAATATGACTTCACCATTGCTCTACTGTTGTTCCTTGCCTAGAATTTATACTGAAACAATTCAGTCATTCATAATTTTAAAGTTCCCACATGCACACACTGCCCAACCTCCTGTCAGAATTTACCTGGTGAGGTTTTACTTCTGGTTTCATTTGGCTATGAAAACATTTATGAAGACAATTCAATGCCACAAACATTTGTTGAGTGACTACTTTGCACAAGGATGAGCTTGGTTTCTTCTGTAGAAATTTTTAAAATAATTATATATTGTCAAACATTCAAGTTTTGCCTTATATTTTCTGCCTAGTTAAAATAAAAGCCAATCTTCCTTGATTTTTTCATTATATCCCACCTTTGTTTTGAATGAAAAAATTGGTGTCATTGAATTGGCTTCCTTGATGGCTCACCGCCCCACTCTCCTTAGCTTCTTATAAAATCATTTGATTTTGTAGCTCTGAAACTGATGTTGATTTGTCTGAAAAAAACTGTATCTCTTTTGGCCCCTCGCAGATTCTGTTGATTTCTAATCGGTCCCTTAAATTCAGTAATCCAGAGATTGATGCAATATGGTGGTTGAACACTGGCTTGCATACTTCATGCAAGAGGCTGGTTACTCTTACATTTCCTAGCAATGTCATGTACTTTACTTCTAATGGCATTGTTTTGAATGGTGCCAAGCCAAATTCAAGTCAAATTGTCTTTTCTATGTGATTTTTGCTGTTTCTTCTTCAATTTCTGTATTTTTGTCATCTACTGGAATGATTCTACTCTTTGGTGAATCTATATTTTTATTTCTAATTTCCAGCTATAAGTTCATGGCTTTTGAATTTTTATGATTGCCTTGCTCATTGTTTTTAGTGATGACAGATCTCTTTAGCCTTCTTTATTGCTGCTAGTTCCTCAATTTTCTTAGTGTTTATGGGTCAATATTTTTATGGTATGTAACAGTTCAGGTTCATTACTCACATAATTAATATTAATATATCATTTCCCCTTAATATATCCAGCAACAAAGGACAAACACAATCCTGTGAGTAGATACATCGGGCTGAATGGGGACCCAGCTTGCTGGGTAACTCAACTCCTCTTCTCCTGTCTGCCTCCCCCTCCCTTTCATTCTCCTTTCCAAAAGATGCCCATTTGACTTGGGTTTTACTGGCTCCTTTTCCTTTCCTTTCCTTTCCTTTCCTTTCCTTTCCTTGGTAACTCAACCCCTCCTCTCCTGTCTTGCCTCCCCCTCCCTTTCGTTCTCCTTTCCAAAGGAAGGTAAATTTGGATGGCCAAAATATGTCCAGATGACTTGGGTTTTACTGGCTCCTTCCCTTCCCTTCCCTTCCCCCTGTCCTGTCCATTCCCAGACCTTAAACCTACTTCACTCTGAAGTTGGGACACCAATTGGCCTTTGCCGAAGGGCTCTTCTGGACCCTCCTAGTTTTAGAGTGAGATTATCAATGGTAATTGTTGCTATTTCCCTCCCAGCCTATTCAATGAATGACCTTTGCCTCACCCTGAATGAGTACCTGCAAAGACCTTGGTCTAAAGGGCCCAAGGTCTCCCAGTGCATCCTGAGTCATTTCCAGTCATCCTTATGAATATCTGGTCACTGGATTCAGAAGGCTCTGGAGAAGGGAGGCTAGTGACCTGCACAACCCTCCCTCACTCAAAACAAAGTCAAGTACAAGTCATGTCATCATTTCTCTGATGGCATGGTCTTCTTTGGCAATGAAGGATGAGCACATTCTTAAAATCTTTGAATTAATGATATTTGCTCATCATGTAAGAACTTTGTCTCTTTTAGAAACATTTCTAATCTTTCTATCAGAATCTAATTACTTTCTGTAGTTTTTGAGTATCTACCTTTACCCTCTTTGAGGGAACAGAGCCTGTCTTTGTTCAAGTGAGGAATGTTGGGGAGCTGACTTATCTCTTAAGTTAGAACTCTTGTGACCTAAATTTCAAGACAGTGTTAGATATAAGGAAATATTTCTTCTCGTTAAGCAAACTATTATTGGAACATGTTTTATTTGTTTTGCCAGACAAACGTTATTAATCAAGCATCCAACAGGGTATATACCAATGCCTTAGAAAGTGACCATGTATCTGGGTTCAGCTTGCATTTCCAGATGCAAGGTTCAGCTGGATGAGTGAAGTACAGAAAGAGGAATGGAATCCTTCATGTGACTGCCATTGGGGGTACATTTGAGGGGGACTCACTGGACTGTTTTCAAAATGTCTTATAATCATTAACTGTTTTAAGTTAACGATTCAGTACAGCTTTCTAGGGGGAAAGAAACTACCTTTTGGTGACTATCTTGGTACATGCCATTTCTAGTGTGTTGATAATAAGAACTCATCACCAATTTGTTGAGAGAAACCACACTGAATAAAAAGATTAACAGCCCTGAAACAGACATGTTACCCTTCCAATTAAAAGAAAAGAGGAGGGGGCCGCAAGTCTCAGCATCAGAGCTTGGCCATTTCATTGGGTGTTGGTTCACAATGCCTCACCACGTTCAACAAACTGAATTCCACACTTTATTAAATACATCCTATGTGCCAGGGACTGTGCTGGGGGTAATTACAAAATGGTACCCGTCTTCAGAAAGCTTACATTCTACTTAGAGGGATATAAAACACAGAAGGAGAAAATAGAAACAAATTTCAAGAAGGAAAACATTCTAAAAAACAAGGGAAATTAGGAAAGGCCTCAATAATTATGAGGTGCTCTCTGAGTTATCCTCTCAGGTAGGATAGAAATTCCAAGAGGTGGAGGGAGGTGAGAAGTAAGTGTGATGTAGACAAGGGGGACAGGATCCACAAAGCCTTGGAGACAGACAATAGATGGGCAGATGGGAACCGTGTACTGGGGGGTTTGAAATGCTAATATTCTTCTGACGGACAGTTTTTGAATGTCTTTGCAATCATGGTGACCAAGTTCCACTGTTCTATCATTCCAAATCCCCCTCTAACTCTCTCTTCCACCCCCACTCCAACCACCTCTTCCAAGTGCATGGTCTGATTTGAATGTTTGTCTGTTTTACTCAAATGAAGCAAGGGGAGCTGGGGCTGGAATTGTCTCAACCCTGGATCTGTAATTCTATCCAGATACCTACCTGGGAGGTTTGCTGTCAGGCAGTTTCATTAAAGCTCCTTGCATTTAGAGATGTCCCTGTTGGGTGATTAGTTTAACTGTGTGAATTCTGAACTCACCTGTATCTTGGCACATCAGTAATTCTCCACCACTCCTCCCTTCCAATGCAAAAACAGAAATGCAACCACCATTCCATGTTCAAACCAAAGAGCAAGATCATAGTTTTAATGAATCAAGTCTGTTGATTGCACTGTTATTGTTTCATCTTCTGTGTGTGTTTGTGTAAACTGTCAAATTAAAACTGCTTCTTTCCAGCCTCTGAAATAAAGGTTTCCTCTGTGTTTTTTTTTTCTTTCCTTTCCAGTATAATGACGAACTTCACTATGTTGAGCCATGCTTGAATGGGACCTTAGTACAGGCAGACAGGACCAACAAAGAGGTAAGGAGAAGTGAAGAAGTTGAGGGAATCAGAGCATGTGGTGATGCATGTCAGGTGATTACAAAAGCCTTTGTGAATAAATTTAATCCTAGTTTATTAAAATGAAAAAATAATAAATGACTGTAAAAGCCAATTCAAAGGGAATTTGCTACCTGTTACAGTGAGTAAGATATTTAATCGTTTGGTTCAAATTATTTTATGGAAACATTGTCATTGAAATGAAGATGTTCCTCTTTTTTTATTTTCCTGCATGTTACATTGCCCCCCTGAGCAGAGTTTTAACTAATGCTTTTAAATATATGTGGCTTTTATTCCATCACTGGAAAACAAGTTGGAGTGAGCCTTCTAATGCTAGTAAGGTCTTCTTTGCTTTAGGAAATACATGAAACATATATTCTAGTAAATATAACTGAAAATCAATTTCTATGAAAGAAATGCAGTTTTCCCAATGACTTTCTTTTCATTTTCAAAAAACCTTTCTTTCTTGGATATCACAAGAGGCTAAATTGAAAATCTAGGCTGAGATAGGGGTATGGTGGACAATGTATGGTACACCATATAATAAGTGGATGCTATGTTCTCTTCTAGATGATCACCTCCTACTTCCAATTCTGTAAAGTCCTTCACAAAAGTTGACTCCCTTAAGTCTCACAGCAGCTACATGAAGTATAGCTAAGTGGCACTTAAGTGCTGATAGGTGATATGTGCTACTTACGCTCTTACTGATGTTCCTGAAGTGGTAGGCATCCACACCTAGCTTGCTGCCCTGGTTTTTTTTCTGCAAGTCACAGAGAAGCAGGCTGTCATATAACAATCTTGGAATATGGTACACATCAGGGCCACCATATGGTGCCACCCATGGACTATCAGCCTATTGATTATATCAGAAGATTTTTAAAGCACAAGAACAATTTTTTCCCAATGGTTGTAAGATGACCCACTCTTTAGCAGCAGACATAAACTATATAGAACAAAACTCTTCTCCCTCCTTCTCCCTGGCAAAGTTGTATTAAGATTATCGACATAGTGGCTGGTCCCAGGTTCTATATAGATCTAGGGGTATGAACTGGTGTGTTCCCAAAAATTGCTATAAGAGAAAAATGTCTCATCCCTGTTCTGAACCTTAACTCCACCTTAGGAAAAACATCTACAAGTGAGCATCATTCATATTCTTAAATGATTTGTTTTAATGGCCCTGGGATTTCTTGAAATTCAGTCAGATAACTGTGACTGAGCTATGGAAACTCCCAGGTTCGTCTATAGCCTTTTACTGAAATCTCATCCAGCTGTTCCTGCAAGGCTTCAAATTCTTGCACATGACTAGCACATCCTCATATTTGCCCCGTTTCTTCCTTTGCTACACTCAGCTTTGGATGCAGTGAGAGGATCCCAATGTCCAAGCTGTCTTGGCCCACTGGGAGATCTCTCTCTCTCAAAACCCTTTCCTTCCATGGTAGCGTGATCAGAAAGTACTATACTGCCAGTCCAGGATTCTGCATGAAGAGAATCATAGGATAGATGTCCTCTCCAAAGGAAAACGGAGTGGCAGGTCCAGACAGACAGGGGGTGGGGTGCTTGTGTGTTTCTGTCTTGTAAAATTTTATGTGAGTCTACCACGGAACTAAGTTCATACTTGAGTTGTGCACTCCATTGCATTGATACAGGGCTTATTATTCCCATTAGAAAGTTATAGAAGCTGAGGCTCAGAGAGTGACATCTGTGAACCTAGATCTTTCTGACTGAGTCCTCCACTTGTATAATGACACCGCACTACTGTCTGCTATTATGTAGTAGCTTCACTGGGAGTTGTAATCATAAGCTATAGAAATTTTCCTATCCTGTTGCTTTCAATCTACAATCCCTGGGGGGGGGGCAATGAACTTAGAATTTGGGGTTTCTTAGAGCCACAGAACTCGGTAAAGTGAGATCCTGCAGGATTGGAAAGGACCAAGGATGTCTTCTGTCATCTTTCTTCTTGGTTGTTCCATGTTCTATGATCATTTCCACACCAGTAAACTAGTCAGGAAAAAAGGATCTAATTTAATGCAAGTGAGTTGAGGAGGAACAGACCTAGAGAAATGAAAATTCAAGCTAGGGTTTTGGGGGAGAAACCACACACAAACCCTAATACTGGGGGAAGGAGGAAACTCTTCAGGGAAGTTGCTTGTCTATATTCATTTTCTAGGTTAAGACAAGGAAGATGGCAACCTATAAAGGGATTCTTTGGGGATTTTCTTTTTGGCTGGCTGGAGCATAACCCTGGCTTTTTTTCTCATTAAGGACAATGTGATATCCTCCAAAACTCTCAGACAGGTGTCCCCGGATGGCATCTGAGAAAAGGAAAAGAGAAGATGACTCCACCACGCAAAGCGCTTTCCAGCCTGCTTCCAGAAGCAGTGTCCATCAATGGGATGTTTGGTTCTTTGAAAAATGAGCTTAAAACCTGTATTGGGAGGAACTAGATGGGATTTCACCTAAATCACTGCCTCTCAATGGTTTATAAGTTAATGATAAGGGAATATAGTGCAATGGCTAGAGTTGGCCTCTGAAGCAGAAAGACTGAAGTTCACCTCTTGCTCTGACTGACTCTATGACCTTGGGCAAGGTATTTAATCCTTGTACACCCCAAGAAAATAAGCAAAGGATTACTAATGCCATCTATGTTGGGTGGAATCTTCTATAGGTGAGAGTATGTATGTGTGTATACATACATTTGTGTATATAGGTATATATTATCATATACACAGGCATATATTAGATATAAATTATATATAAAATAAACTCTTGTTCTCTACACATATATGCACAAATGCACAATACATGCATACATATGTACATATGCATACATACATATATGTGTACATATGTTTAAAATTTCCTATTTTATATCCGAGCTACTAGGAATTCACTGCAATTCTCCTAATAGATAAATAGACATAATCAAACCTGAGCTTTATGAAAACTACTTTAGAAGTAGCAAAAGGAAATGAATGAGAGTAGGGAAATAATGGGGCATTAGAGATCAGAAGGGAAGATATTATAAGAATTGATCAACAGGAACACATTAAGAAATGACTGTGTGCCAGGTACTGTGCTAAGAACAGGGATATGAAGACAAAAGGGAGACCATCTCTACCCTCACAGAGCTCATGTCCTAAGGAGAGAAAGAAGATTTACATTTAGAGGTATAAACAGAACACAAGCTTGTTTCTCCATAAAAACCATAATTTAATAAAAATAAATATAAACTCCTTTAGGGAAAGGGAGCACTGTCAGTTATAAGACCAGGAAAGGTTTTATGAAGGAGATGACATGTTATGTTTTTAATAGTATTTTATTTGTTCTAATTACATAGAAAGACAATTTTTAACATTCTTTTTTTTTTATAAAATTTTGAGTTCCAAATTTTCTCCATCCTTCCCTCCCCTCTTCCCTCCCTGAAATGATAAGCATTGATATAGGTTATATATATGCACTCATGTAAAACATATTCTCATATTAGTCATGTTTTAAAAGAAGAAACAATTTGCACAAAATACAATTTATAAAAGAAAAAATACAAAAAAATGAAGAAAGTGACAATAGTAATTTGATCTTCATTCAGACTTCATAGTTTTTTCTCTGGATGTGGAATCTGAAGAATTTCAAAATTTTCTTGGATCATTGTATTGCTGAGAAGAGCTAAGTCAATCATAATGTTGCTGTTACTGTGTACAATGTCCTGGCTCTGTTCACTTTACTCAACATCAGTTCATGTAGTCTTTACAGGTTCTTCTGAAATCATCTTCCTCATCATTTCTTATAGCACAATAGTATTCCATTACAATCATATACCGCAGCTTGTTCAGCCATTCTCCAATTGATGGGCATTCCCTCGATTTTCAATTTTTTTGCCACCACAAAAAGAGCAGCAAGTGAGACTTTAACTAAGTCTTTAAGGATACCAAGAATACCAAGACAGTGAAATGAGGAAGGAGGAGTGCATTCTAGGCTTGGGGCACAGCCGAGACAAAAGTGTTGAGATGAGAAATGGTACATCTCAGAGGGGGAGGAGTAGCTTGTGCATCCTCATCTTTGAACCATTGATATAGCTCTCCTGGTACACCAAACTCATATTTGGGTGGTGCTCTCCACTGCAAGGAATACATTAGTATGACTGCATTGAAAAGTGTGAGGTGGGATGCAAGTGTAAGAAGACTGGAGAGATACAAAGTGGTCAAAGTTGTAAAGAATTTTAAGTGCCCAACGAGAGACTATATAGTCTATGCTTGATGCAATAGGCAGATGTCAGAGTTTATCAAGCAGCAAGACCTGCCCTGAAAATCATTTTACCAACTACCTTAAAGATGAATTGTAATGGGTAGAGACTTAAAACAGGGAAGCCAGGAAAGAGACTATTATAATAGTCCAAGTAAGAGGTAACAAGGGCCTAAAATAGAATGGTGGCTGTATGAGTGAGGAGGAAGGCTACAGGTGAAAAATGTTGTGGAGATAAATAGAAGATTTGGCAACTGTTTGGATGTGTGGGAGACTGAAGAATCCGAGCACAATGAAAACAGATCATGAACCGGGGTGACTAGAAGGATGGAGAGGCTCTCAACAGTAGTAGGAGATTTGGGGGAAGGGTGGATCTCGGGAAAAAGATGATGAGAAAAGTTGGGTTTGAACTGTCTCTGAGACATCTGTTCTGAAATGTTTAATACGCAGTTATTAATAAGGGAATGGAACCCAAGATAAAGAAAAGGACTGGTATTCATCAAGGAGAGAACAAGGACAGGGCAGGACCTCCCTGAACTCAGATGCAAGACATGATCCCGAAAGAAAAGGAAAAGAAGTGTCAAGTGCAGCAGAGGGATGAAAGAAGATGAAGAATGAGAAGATACTAGTAGATGTGGTAATTAGTTAGTCACTGGTAATTCTAGAAAGAATTGCAGCTAGGTAATGAAGCAAGAAGCCAGATTATAGTTTATTACAAAGAGTGATAGGAGGGAAAGTCGAGGTCCCACATATATGGGAGTTTTCTCAATGAATTCAGTTGAAGAAGGGAGAAGAGTTATAGAATGATAGCAAAAGGACATAGTGGTATCTAATGAGGGCTTCCTAGGGATAGGGGAGAATTTGCAGGCAGAAGGGTAGAAAGTGGTATACTGGGAGACAATAGAGTTTATAGGAGGCAGTATATCAAGGCCAATCTTCAGGAGGAGAATTTGGCAAAGAGAAAGGGCGCCTCAGATACTGGAGTAAAAAGAAGGGATTCATGTCAACAGGCTGTGAATGTGGAGAATGGAGAATAGAGAGCTTTCATTAGGTAGCACAAATTTTTTAATGAAGTGTATGGAATGAGAGTCTTAACTGAGAGAGTGGAGAAGGTGTGGCTGATAGGGATTCCAGGAGAGAAGGGAGTCTGGGAACAGCCCTTGTGGAGAGTAGAATAGAGAGACAGAGCCAGTTAAAGGAGGACTAAACAGTGAATGGTAAAGAGGGCTTGAATTATGATATTAGAAAAGAGAGTGGAAAGGACCATGGTTAGATCACCTCAACTCTATATAACTGACCACTTATCTCCCCACCTTACCAACTACACTACCAAAACAAGAAAACACAAAACACAGAAACCAAAAAGAGTTCATATGTCTATGGTTCAGATATTGTTTTCTATACAGAACTTCATCTTCCATCATTGCTGATTCCATATTGCTATGTGGTCTTGAAATGTTGTGAAAGGTATCAAGCATTTCACAAGCCTTAGCCTCATGTACAAACTTACATATCCACTCTGGGAAAGGAGAAAAATCATGAAAAAGTCTGTGATTCTGTGGCCCTCTTTACTCAATAGTTTTAAGGTTGTTCTACTATGACATGATATCTACACTACATGACATGACTATGTTCATTCAACTTAGTGCCTCTTAATCTGAAGATCTACTGCTCTTTGTCAATTGCAAATATAAATTGAATGCCAGGTTACGAATTCACATTCGCTAGATCTGTTCCTTTAATATTTCATGAATATATATATATGAATATATTCTCAGAAACTACGAAATCCTTCCGTATTTCCTAAATCATGGCTTCCACATCATTTTCTTAAACCATACAACATATCCCAACTCAGGCTACTTCCTGAGTCTGTTAAGTATCCAGGAAGAATTATAGACATTTCATTCCTTTTGAAGTCATTCCTACAATGGGTGGAGAAGGGTGTGTTTGTGTGTGTGTGTGTGTGTATTTTTCCTTAATTGCATACATCTATACCTCTGCCTTTTCTCAATTCTACAATGACTTCAGCTCATGACAATGAATAGATAAGTGGATAGATGGATGGATGGATGAGAAATGATGTAGAGCTAGAATTGACTGTGTGTGGCAAATAATAGGATGTGATGAGTGAAGAGAAAGGGATAAAAGATGATTCTGAAATCAAGAGCCTAAATCATTGGCAGAAATGTTTCCCCTTTAGAGGAAAAAGAGACTTCAGAGAGGAATATATTTTAGAGGGAAGATTCTGAGTTTACTTTTGTTAGTGTTGATTTTGAGAGGTTGACACAATATCCAGGTACTGGGGATCAGGAAAATGGGCAAGGTGGAGGAAGAGTTTCACACTCATCTATCTAGATATGATAATTGAATCTGTGATGTAGATTAATTCTTATTAATCATTGTTTTAAAAAGGAGAAGGACTAGCTTCAGCACAGGGACAGAGCAACTAGTTAGACTCCATATCCTATATACTCTATGTAGACCTGCTTCTCTCTTCCCTCTTCTCCTTTGCCTTGGGGAATCACTTGAAAACTTAGTGCAGGTACCAATATCTATGAGGGATTTCTCTGATCTTCCTCTCTTATTTTTTTTTTGTTCTCTACGATCTAATGCAATCTTAAATCTCTATCTACCAGATACTTCTGTGATTCCTACAAATATCCCCATGTCTTCCCCATTGTTAGAAAAGCTTTACCTGTTCCTAATTATCTGCTCATAGTTATCCTATTTTTCTCTTTTTGTGGGTATTTATAATCATTTGTTTCACTTCTTTTCTTCCAATTCTCCTAATTCTCTACAGTTTGGCTTCCAACCTCATCATTCAATTGAAAGTATTCCCACCAATATTACCAAATCTAATGATTTTTTTTCAAACTTTAATCTTCATGATCTCTGCAGCCTTTGACACAGTCAATCCCCCTTGTCCTGAATTTTCTCTCCTCTCTAGCATGATGTTGCTTTTTTGGGGGTTTCTCCTTTATATCTGACTTCTTCTCACCTTTCTTAGCTACATCTTCATCTAGCTCACTTTCTCTAGTTATGAGTTTTCCCCAAGAGTCTGTCATTGATTCCCTTCTCTGCTTCCTCTATGTTGTCTCACTTTTTGATCTCATCAGCTTTCATGGATTCAATAATCCTCTCTGTACAGATAAGACATAAATTTCTTTTTCTATCCCTAACTTTTTCCTGACCTCCAGGATCACATTGCCAACTGCTAATTGGACATCTTTAATTGGATGTTTCATTGGCATCTAAAACCCAACATGTCCAAAACAGAGCTCATCATTCCTGCCCTCCCTCTCCCTTTTATGAACTCCTCTATTACTCCTTAGGGTACGACTTTCTTACAAATCCCAGGCTTGAAACCAAGTTTCATCCTCAAATCTTTACTCTCTCTCACTTTATATATCTTTATAATTGCCTGCTCTACCTTTCCACTATCTCATATAAACTCATCTCTTTCCAACCCCACCACTACCACCCCAGTCCAAGCTCTCATCCCCTCATTCACCTACTCACTCCTGCTGATGTATCCCTGCCTCAGGTCTCCCCTCACTCCAGTCCATCCTCTACTCAGTTGCCAGATTTATCTTCCTAAAGCATCCATCTATCCATGGAACAACCCTGCTCAGTAAACCACAGGGGCTTTTTCCCCCTCTAATATCAAATAAAAATTCCTCTATTTGGCTTTTAAAACCCTTTCCAATCTGCTCCTGTCCTACACACTAATAAATGTTTGCTGACTGTCTGCCTAACGTAGTCCATATATACTATAATTTGACAGATTGAGTCTCCATTAGTCTATATTTGGTGGAAATTTCCAAAATCTATGATTCTCTAACACCACCTCTGCCTTGTGAAAAAATTGAGCTTCAATCCAAGATTGCTAAGAAACTGTTTTTTGGGGGAAGCAAAGCCGTTCTCATGATATTTTTAGTAGTTCATGTGGGTTGTCTTCTGACCCCATATGGAAAAATTAAAATCGCAAACAGGGTCAGTGACTTACGTGGGTTTCTGAGGTTCGTTGGTTTTGTAAGAAATCCATCCAAACAAACCCCAAATGGCGTCATAAGGATCAGTGGCTTTCCTAACAGCTTAATTATGAAACCAGAAAAAAGCAGTATCAGCCAGCCTCCTTGCCCCCACTTTGCTCCTTTCCCTATTCGTTCTCCATATAGAGATGTTCTCTGTATAGCATGTATAATTTCCAGGTTTGATAGGTGGTTTACAGGCCAAAAGTGCAGTCAGATAGGAGTTTAGTAATTCAGATTCTATATTTAAAACCTGGGATCAACAAATTTATTATGGTTTTAAGACTGGGGAAAAAAGTTCTAAAAGAAAAGGTAGAAAAAAAAGAAAAAGACAAGAAAAGAAAAAAAGATTTAATGACTCGGAAAACAAAGCAAAATCTCCATAGAAGTGACAGGATCTCATGTGATTTAAAAGAACAGAAGATTCAGGAAGGTCATTGAACCAGTGTTGACACTCTTTTTCCCTTGAAAGACATAGATCAAATTAAATCTAAAAATTGAAAGGGAGACCATCTAGTCCAGGGATGGGGAACCTGTGGCCTTGAGATCACATGTGACGTTCTAAGTCCTTGGGTGTGGCCTTTTGACTGAGTCAGAACAAATACTTTTATTAAAGGGATGTGTTCTGCGAAATTTGGATTCAATCATAGGGCCATACTTGAGAACTTAAGAGGACCACAGGTGGACTCAAGGTGGTGGATTCCCCACCTCTGATTCTAGTCCAACTCAGTTGGACACACTGTACCCTAGTGAGGTCATTTTGGTCCTCTTTGAGAATGAGGGACAGCCATCACCAATCCAATCCATACCTGAATTAGAATACTTTCCGTATACCCCTGACAAACCTCTACTCAGAGCCAATTAGTGATGAAAGATGTCTTATAAGACAATATATTGCTTTTTTTTCTCTTGAAAACTTGATCAAAAATATATTTGTATTTACATATATACATATATGTGTTTATATGTATATACATACACATGTGCATATGGACATACACAGATCGATATGGATGTATCTGCATAAATATATATGTATGTATCTATGCATGTATATATAAATAAATGTATATGCATACACATGAGTATGTGTGTGTATGTGTTCTATCTAAACTTTATTGGCATAGAGACATTCCAGTGCAGAATATAGATGAGACTTTGTTTCCAATTTTGCATCAAAATCCATTGGCTGGAACACTGAGAAGATTGGTGGCATGCCAAGAGTCACAAAGATCATATGTGTTAGAGGCAACATTTGAACCCAGGCCTTGATGCCTCTGAGACTGGCTCTTCGCCATGCCTCTAATCCCCCACTGCCCATCTTACCCAATCTAAATACATTTATCTATAACTTGATTGTATAATTGATCAAAACTCCAGAGCTTCAGTATACTTAAAGGTCATCTAGCCTAAACCCTCCACTTTATAGCAGAAAAATTAAGGCCCGAAGAAGTTACTTGACTTGCCTAAGGTCATACCAGCAGCAAATTGTAGATCTTGCTCTTAGCACAGGTCTTCTAATTCAGATCCAACTCTCTTCCTATCTCTTGCTGTCTATCCCTGCTGATAGGGATTCTGCCTGCTGGGCTGAAGTGACAAGAGTCCAATGTATCTTTGGAATGATGGGCAAAAACAGACTTTGAGAATTGACTGGCATCCTAGGATTGGTTCCTTCAGGCAGATAATCATTCCATCTTAGGCAGTGATCAGGCTCAAGTCATGCCTAGAAATTCTGAAAGGGATACACATATTCTACAACAGACTGAGAGGAAGGAGTTGTAATTACAACAACTGAGAAGCAGCAGAAGTGGGGACATGCCATCCCCAGCCATACATGGAAGATAACAAGACAAGCTGGAAAGAATCAGTAGCCCAGGAACAATAACTGCAAAGGGAAATTTAAAAAGTAAGAAATGGAGAACGGAGCTACATCAAAGAAAGAAAACAAATCCAGCTGAGGTATTGATCCCTGCAAGCATATCAGAACAGAGGAAATGGCTAGATGTTATCAGATGTATTTAAGTCTTTAGGGACTAAAGAGAGCTCCCTCCAGAAGCTTCTCTTTCTCCACTTTCTCCCTCATGGTACTTGTTGTGTAACATATAATGTAACATAATCTGCCCATTTCTTTTACCTAAATATTTCCTGTATCTTGATTTTGCTTTAAGAATGAAGAGAAAAAGAGAAGACTGTTTGGAGGGAGCTCCCCCTTAGTGCTTAAAGACCTAAGTACAGCTGACCACATCAGGCTATGTGCTCCATTCTGAGACTCTTACAGGGCCCAATGGCCAGAGGAAAAAAATGCTCAGAGCTGAGAAAGTGACACTGGTGTCACTGGATCAAAGCAGTCCTGAAAGAATTCCCTGAGACATAGATTAGAAACTACAAATAAACAAGAGAAGGGGCCACCATAGAGAGGTACATGGTTGGCAGTAAGGAGTAGTGAAGGTAAGGGGCCACACAGAACATTGCTGTCCTGGAGACAAGTGCTCCTCAGTGGAATTTGGAGGGGAACCATGGACACACATTTGGCTAAGGTGAGGAGATGCCTACATTTAGAGCTGGAATAAATCTTAGATGTTAACCACCTCATCTTAAACATGGTAAATTGGGGATGAACAATGTAAAGAAATGTTCCTCAAGTCACACAGGTGTTAATTTCCAGAGCTGAGTTTCAGCATGAGACCCCCTGACTCTAGTTAATACTCTGTCCATTCTCCCTTTCTGTTGTTAGATATAATTTCTGTGAGGGCAGGGTTCTCTTTGGCAATGTCTCTGTATGCCCAAGACCTACCACTTTAGAAATGCCTGATGAATAAATGAATGAGAAAATAAAGGAATGAATGACAAGGATAAAGCAATTGGCATTAGTGGCATTGTTATAGTAGTGAAATTACACAGTCAAGTATTGAGGTGATGAATAGATAGGTAATTTTATATCTACCCCACAGACTGCTCTTTTGAGAGCAATTCTTAATGAGTTTTATGTTACTCTTTCCATTCTTTGGCATTTTTTTAAAGAAAGACTCAAAGACAATATGTTGTAAATAAGTTACTATCATCACTCTCTAAGCAGACCTTTTGCTACTTCTCCAGGGTCATCATTCCTGAATTGCCTTCATTTCCTTGATGACCCAGGCGTACTGGCCTACTTGCTAATCCCCTCACATATTCCACACTTCATCTTCATGTTTTTTGTACTCCCTGGTTGTCCTCTCTTCCTAAAATGTTCTCATCTCATCTCTGCCTCTTAGTACTTAGGATTTCCTTCAAAATTCAATTTGAGAACTGCCTCCTTTTGGAGATCTTCCCCGGATCTGTCAGCAGTGAGCACCTACCCATTCAAACTTGCCTTGACTTTGTTTTGGACGTATCTTTTATTTTTTAGCTAACAATGATTATGCTGTATTCCATAGCCTAAAGACCAGGAGTATTATATTTTACGCTAACCCCAGGGTACCCTTATAGTATAGAAAATATTTTCCATTATTGAATCCCCACTAATTTGAGGTCTATCCCCAAATTTCATTTAACCACTTAAAAGTATAATTAGCTTTTACAACGGAAAATTGTTTCTAAGGTAGGAGGAATAAACATACAAACATTTTTGCCCAACACCTGGGGATCATAATTGCTCCAACACTGATACCATCTTAGTATTTCATAAGAGGGTTTAAATTCACAACTTAACTCAGTTTCTGTGTTAAATTAGTCCACTAAGTTCCAACCAAGTCTAAGGTCTGCCTTTGGCTTCTGTTCTAGGACTCCAGGTTCTCAGGGATTCCTTACTGGGTTAGTGGTCACCTCCAAGTTGGTATCCTGGGCTACATGGCTTGAGATTCCAGGTCAGGAACTTTACTCCCTGCACCTAGACTTGAAAAGGGCAAGCAAAAGACCAAACCCCAACCTTGTTTCTCAGGACCACCTAGCCCAAGGAGGTATATAGAAGGGGACCTCAGACTCTTCACCAGCTTATTGCAGTATATTCTTCAGGGAATGAATGGATCTTTCATCCTTCTATATGACCTGAGAAGAGACAGAGATAGAGGAAAGGAGAAAGACACACACACACACACACACAGAGAGAGAGAGAGAGAGAGAGAGAGACATATAGACAAACTATCCTAGTCTGATAGTTTCGAAGACAATGATAGTTCTAGCTACTCAGTCATTGGGATGACACTACCCAACATAGGATGCCCTTGCAGGACTAGTCCTCCTTTCTCCTGGAAGCAAATCCATGACAGCGCCTCATGAATGTCTCCATCTTAGGTGATCTGGGTATGTGCCGAATATTGGATACATTTACATGCTGCCCTTTCTGATGAATGTAAGCTCCTTAAGGGTTGGGGATTTTTCATGTTTGTCTTTGTATCCCTAATGCCAAGAACATACCATGTGCTTGACACATAGGCAGCTTTTAATAAATATCTATTGATTGATTAAATATAGCAAAGCCCATCCATGGCAGAGGTTCCAAGTTGACCGATTTTGGGGAGAGAAAGCAACTGTTCTTGACAATTGAAATGAGCTCTGAGAAGCTACAGAGAGGTGTGATGCCTCCCCTTATTTCACTCAGTGTGCATTCATTAGGTTTTGATGCCAAGCTCATCAGAGAATTAACTAGCTAAGAGATCAAGTGTCCAGGTGCCCATTGAGTAGCCATGCTGATGCCAACTTTTGAGATGGTTTCCTCTTCTGCCTTGATCATTGAATCAAAGAAGAATGATCCAAATGTCAGGGAGAGAAAGAAGTGTGCACCTCCCTCCAAAGGCCATTAGTGCCACTGTTCTGTCCCTGGCTCTGGGTTTCCAAGAAGGGGTTTAATAGGTCACATTTTCATCAGAGAGTAGTATCATAAATCAGCTGGCTAGATGCACCGAAACAGTAAGAAAATGATTATGATCAGTTACTTGTCCTTATTACAGCCCGTATTATTTTCTGATATGTCCTTTCGTTCAGTCCTCTTAGTTGTGACCAGCTTTTTGTGACCCTTTTTTCTTGGCAAAAATGCTGGAATGGTTGGTTATTTCCTTCTCCAACTAATTGTATAGATGAGAAAACTTGCCTAGAGTCACACGGCTAGCAAGTGTCTAAAGCCAGATTTGAACTCAGGAAGATGACTCCAGACCTATCATTCTATTCACTACATGCTGCCTAGCTGCCTCATGATATGCCCACAGCTTCCTTACTGATTTATTCAACAATCATTAAGTACCTACTATGTGTCAGGTATGATGCTGGGCACTGGGAACACAATGCCAGACAATAAGCCGCCCTTGTCTTGAGAGAATTTACATACTGATGAAATAGAAAAGGTTGTGTTCTTAATATCAGCTGGAGGTAGAGGGGCCATGCTCAGCACATGCACCCTCTGCTTAACTGCTCTAAGCGAGATGGACCTTATCACCACCCGGCATTAGCCTTACTCAATCAATGTTTACTGTGTTCCAGGCACTTTGCACCAGATATACAAGGCCAAAGCAAAACCTGTCACTGTTCTCAGGGGTGTTGCAGACTAATGTATCTAGGATCTTCATCTCATTACCTCTATAAACCCATTCAATTAGTCTTTAAAAGATCATTTGAAAACTGATACTTTCCCCATCCCATTTTCTGAAGCTCAGTCTGGAATTAAAAATGCTATTCATGAATGTGGACAAAAGAGAAGGCTTTCTTTGGAGGAATGGACAGGGCTAAGCTTGTCTGTGGACAAAGAGGAAGCAGCCAGTCAGAATACAAGTTTCTCTCTTTCTCTCTCTTTCCCTCCATTTCTCTCTCTCTCTCTCTCTCTCTCTCTCTCTCTCTCTCTCTCTCCTTCACACACACACACACACACACACACACACACACACACACACGCACACACACGAGAGAGAGAGAGAGAGAGAGAGAGAGAGAGAGAGAGAGAGAGAGTTGGAGAAAAAGACAAAGATAGGGATACAGAGACAAATATAGGGACAGAGAAATAGAAATAGTTATCCCTTCCACATTGCAGGGATTAGGGGTACAACACCCCTGTAACTGGAAAATATGTGTAAAATTTTTTGGTCCTTCCTTCATACCAGAGAAAAAAATCTGAAATTTTTTTCTTTTTCTTTTATGGGATGTTTACAGTAAAATTTGGGTTAAGTATTTGGTCATAGGTTCCTTTGTTGTCTGCTGGTCTTCGTGTGTCATCTTGTGGCTTCTGCAAAACTCCTCACAAATTCCCATTTAATTTCTTATGCCTATTTGTGATATATTGAAACCATTATGGGAAAGTCATGATATGGAAGGGATAACTGCATGGACAGAGACACACAGAGAGAAAGAGATCAAGAGACAGTGAAATAGAAAGCGCAGAAATAAAGCCAAGCATTTTGAAAGAGGAATGAGTCTGACTGAATCAGAAACTGTCTCTGAGGCCAGAGGAGAAGAGCATTCTGCCAAGAAACTTAAAAGGAAAGCCCTGAGGTTATGTTGAAGGTCTTCAGTCTTGCTCTTGGAGAACAAAGCTCCTTGAAACACTTGACTGATGCCTTCTGCCCTCCTCTGCTCCATGGCTCTTGGCTTCTTGGTCTTACTACTGTATGTCAGTTCATTGCTGGGGAATGAAACACCATTCTGGAATCTCAGGACCCTGGTGGGAATCTCCATTCTGCACTTTTCTACCTGTGAAGTTTTGTACAAAGCTCAAACTTCTGTGTGAAATTCCTCCAGGAGAGGCCCTGTGAGACTAACTTCATTTCAGCTCTTGAGCTGCTTGATATTATTTACTAGACTTGAGCAACCACATGACAGTGTCTTTCCCACTTTATTGAAACGATGCAGTTATATTGGCTAGGCATTTATTGTTGTTCAGTTGTTTCAGTCATGTCTAATGGATACTTTGTGGCTCCTTGCGATGAGAGGTTGTAGCTGCTGGAGTGATTTGCGTTTTCCTTCTTTAGTTCGTTTTACAGATGAGGAAACTGAGGCAAACAAGGATAAGGATCACACAGCTAGGAAGTGTTTGAGGTCAGATTTAAATCTGACCTCAAACACTTCCTAGCTATGGTGCCACCTAGCTGCCCTTGTTAGACATTAGCATAGTTACATGGGCTTTGATACGGTGAAATCATGGAGTCCTAGAAATAGGGGTGCATAGTTTAATGCCAATTTGAAAAGAAGTCTTCTATGAATCTCCAAAAGAATTTTTCTTAAGATTGTGCTGTTCAACATTTTGTTAAATGACATATAAAATAATAAAACATCTTTCTTACAAAAGAAGGACAGCTAGCTAACAGGTTGGGGACATTTGTTTCTAAAAATGATCTTGAGAGTTTGAAGCATTGGCTGAATCTAATAAGATGAAATATAAAAGACTTAACTTTGGTTTTAAGAAAATCAACTTCCTAAATACAAGGGAAGGGGTAAGGCTCATAACAGGATATAGCATAGCATGGTATAGATAGCAAGATGGAATGGAAAAAGGATCTGAAAGTCTCAGTAAACAACATGCACAATATGAACCAGCAATGTGAGAAGGAAGCCTCCCCACCAATTAAGGAGATCTTAAACTGCATCAAGGGAGGCTTAGTATTTAGGACAAGAGATGTGGTAATCAATATGTCAGCAAGTATTTATTAAACTCTTACTGTGTGCCAAGCACTTTGTTAAGTGCTTGTGATACAAAGAAAATAGACCTCCCCTCTCAAAAAGTTTCTCCCTGCTCTCAAGAACTATTTATTCTAAAGCCCTGGGAAGACTGAGTTTAGAGGACTCTGTTCACTTGAGTTATTGTCTCATAAAATGATATAATATTTGTAGAGCACTTAGCTCAGTGACTGGCACATAGGAGGTGCTAGATAAATGCTTATCCCCCTCAGCCTTTAGGGTGCCCAGAGCAGAGACAGTCAGGATAATTAAGATCTTTGAGATCATGCCATATTGTTGTGGTCATTCTTTGTTTTCAAAGAAGACCATGACACTAGAGAAATGATGACATGACTTGCACTTGACTTTGCTTTGAGTGAGTGAGGGCTGTGCAAGATCACCAGCCTCACTTTCTCCTCCTGAGCCATCTGGATCCAGTGACCAATATTCTGATCATGCCATATGAACACTGGTTAAAAAACTGGAAATGTTTAGCTGGAGAAAAGGAGGTAAACTTAGGGAGGGGGAAGGAATGGAGAGTTAGTTCTAAGCATTTGAAAGAGCCATACAGGGAAGAGGAGGCTGGCTTCTTTTGTTTGGTCCCCAAGGGCAAAGAAAGGGGCACTGGGTGGAAGTTGCAAAGATACAAATATAGACTTAATATCAAAGGAAAACTTTCTAGCAATAAAGCTATTCCAAACGGGCTGGGCTCACTCATCATAGACACACAAGGAGAGATGAGGTGACTTTTTGTCAAGATGAGCACTATGGGAATTCTTTCCCAGTATGAACTAGACAACTCCCAAGATCACATTCTAAAATCCATAAATTCATAGATTTCAAGATGCCATGGCCCTCAGAGCCCCATCTAGTCCAGTCCCCTTATTTTATGGGTAAGGATTTGAGACGCAAGGAGGTTTAACAATTTACCCAATGTCATACAGATAATATGTTGCAGAGTTAGGATTGAAATCCAGATTCTCTGATGCCAAATCCAGAAATATTTCCACTGTGCCATATTGCCTCTCATTTTATGATTCTAAAATTTTTTAATTTTCCAGTTTATATATCATTAATTATTTAGTAGCTATATGGTTCATTCAAAAGAGTGCCAGATATAACATCAGGAGAAACTCGGGTTTGAATCCCAAGTCTTCCTCTAATTGGTTTTGTGACTTTGAGGAGTCATTTCAACCCTCTGAAACTATCTCCTGAGATATCTCCTTCTTGGCAAAATAGGACCCCTGATTCTAATGCTAGTCACTTTGTGGGACTGTAATGAGAAAAGAATTTTACAAACCCATGGCCTTGTATAAATAGTAAACTATTGGTTATTTGAGGAAAAAAATACTGGATTTCTTCTCACTGAGTTCCTGTATATTTTAGGGTTAGCTATAACAGCTTGTATTCTTAATGAGCTCTATATAGTCAGCACAAAAGCATGGTACTAGTAACTGATTTCGCATAACTTCTCCTGGGTGCAAAAAGCAGCCTGCCTCGCTTGTCCCCAAGAGCAAGTGTTTCCAATTGTGACTGTGGCATCCTGTAAGCTCTGTCATTAACTCTGAGGCATTGATCCATAAATAGAGCCTTTTGCTATACTCATTGCTGGCTGGCCCTCATTGTGAGCTGTGATGAGGCCTTCAAAGTGATTACTTTATTGTGTATCCTTCTAATAGGCCATGTGGAAGTTGTAGGCCTCAGAGTCAAAAAGTAGAGCAAAAATGTCATGTCTGGAAGCTGTCCCGCCATTACATTTCCTGTCACTCTGCACCCAATCAAGAACCAGATTACCACTCTGACCATGTATTCCCAACCTTCTGACTCATTCTCCTGTAACTGATTGGAATGGGGTTTTATAGCACCCAGATGATGTTCCTCAGCTCTGTTTCCTGAACAGCCAATGATGAGCACATACTCCCCATGTTTTTGTTACTTCCCATATTAGACACATGGTGGAGGAGAGAACTCAATGATTTTCACCAAACTGGAAAACGCACGTGAGTGGTTTATGTTTAAAATGATCTAGAAGAACTTTTGCAAAGAGGCTTCACTTCATCCAATACAAACCTACACATATTTATTAAGCCTCTATTATGTGTCAGGCACTGTTCAAGGTGCTAGAGATGGAAGAGAAAAGGGAAAAATATTCCAAGCATTTAAGGAATTTACATTCTGTTTGGGAGATCAGATATCAATCACTCAATAAACGTTTATAAAGCAGCTGCTCTGTGCCAGTCATTCTATTAGTAGATGTGTATCTATATCATTATCTAAATCTGTCTTTATAGATATTTATACACCTAACTATACCTGTATCTCTATAGATGTTTACCTATCTATAGATATCTAGATCTGTTGATATTTATCTCTCTAGATCTATTTAGATTTATCGATATCTATATAGCTCTATTTATAACTCTATCTATAAATATCTATAGATAGTCAAATCTATAGATATTTATATTTATATCTATCAGACAGACAGAGACAGAAAGAGACACACAGAGAGAGATCACAGGACTATTGATCTGATAGTGGAAGAAGTCTGAGTGATAATCTAGTGAAAAACCATCATTTTGCAAAATATTATTCATGATAATTTGAAGTCAAGTTATTGAGAAGTAGCGTTTAAGAGATCAGAAAATGGAACTCTCCAAGAGGATATACACATGGTCTGGTCCTTGAAAGAAAGAACATTAAAAGAAAGAGAGTGCAGGTGAGAAGGAAAAGCATCCTGGCCATATTTGAGAGCTAATGAAAAGGCATAGAGTTGAAAGATAAAAATGAAGTCCAGTGAAGAATGAGTTGGCCAATTTGGCAGAAATGTACAAGGTGTAAAGGACAATCATGTGAAATTAAGCTTCTTAAGCTGAGCTGGAGTAAGATAACGTTGGATTTTGAATGTCAAAGTGAGTAGTTTATATTTTAGCCCAGAGGGAATGGGGAGTCAATAAAGGTTCTTGAGAAAGGAGTGGCATGGTTTGAAATGCTTCAGGCAGAATATTTTTGTGTCTCTGTAAGGGATGATTTGCAGATGGTGAGGCAGCTAGCTTCCAGAATTCCATTTAAGAGGTTGTTGTAATTGTTTGGCTAAGAGACGATGAGAGCCTGAAGTAGGAGAGAGGCTGTCTGAGCAGAGAGTACGGCCCAGGTGTTAGAGATGGCGAGTTAGAGTCCTCTTGCAATGACAACTGATGAGATGGGATACAGTAGAAAGGAATGAATCAATTGATGACTCAAGTTGTAAGCCTTGAAGGATGATGGTGTCCTCAGAAGAAATAGGAAATTTTGGCAAGGGAGCCGCCTTGGAGACGGGGAGAGACAATGAGTTCAGTTCTGCCCATATTGCTTTTGAGATGGCTATAAGCCACTGAGTTGGCACTAACAGGCTATGCAGGGATAGGTCTTAGGAGACAGATAGTCTGGCCATCTAGATCTGGTAATTATCCACTTATCCAGGGATGGTAAATTATTGTTAGATCTGGAAGATTTTGAAGGTTTTCTGTATTTTCTGGTTTCTTGCCTATTTGGTTTCCTGAATTTGGGGTATTAGGAACAAAGGAGTTATTTGCTTCTCTTGATTAAAATAAAGCAAAATATATCTTTGACACAGAAGGGAAAAAATGCAGCCTAGAAGGTTCTCTTTGAATTTGGATTCTCCCAAGCTTACAATATGACTTTGAGTGATTATAATCAACAAGACAATGGTTGTCTCACCAAATATTAGCATCTCTCAAGCTGCCAAATTAAACGGTTTATCTGAACCCAAACTGTTTGCTCTTTTCATGGAAGATGCTCCATATGGAGCTGAAATGAGGAGAGATTTTATACTGATAATGAAGTTCTCCAAATGCTGCTGTACTCTAATTTCTATCTGATTACATCAAGTCTCAGAACAAGCCATCCGAAGGAATGCTGCAGGGATATAAGAGATCATTTTAGCTATCCAAACTAGAAAAACAAGATGGATGAAAAACTGAGAGACAAGTCTGTGATATACAGCTGGATATCAATATTTCTATTTATCTAATTTATCCATGGAGATAGATAGATTTGTTGAATGTTCTATAGCCCTCTTGAACTCATGTGCAAAAGAAAACTTATCTTTTCTGTCAAACCTGCTCTTCCTTCCTTCTACCTCATCCCTCTAGAACTTTATCCAATCAGTTGCTAGGTTTTATTGATTCTTTGTTCACCACATTTCTTCTAACTGTTCCCTTCTATTCTTCATACAGCCATGCTCTGTTTCAGGTCTTCATCTCTCCTTTCATGGATTTTTGCTGTAGTATCTTCACTGGTTCCTTTGTCTCTAATTTCTCCCATATTTAAAGTATCTTCCACAGAGTTGGTAAACTGATATTTTAAATGTACACATCTGAGCACATCGCTTCTCTTCTAAAGAAGCTCCCATAGCTCCCTGGTGTATCCAGAATAAAGTACAAATATTTCTGTTTTGGAGAGAAAGTCCTTCCCAGTGTGGCTCCAGACTTTGCACATTTTCTCCTTCCAAGCCTAGCTCCAGCCACACTAATGTCTTTGTGCCAGTTTGTAAATGCCATTCCGTCTCCTGCTTTATCTCCATCCAGTCCATTAGACCATACCCAGGATAGCCCATCTCCTCCCTTCTACCTTATGGAATTCCTAGATCCATCCATTCAAGCCACCTCATAAGTTGAAGCTGATCCTAAGCCCTCCTTTGTTGTTCCTTCCTCCTGTACCATGTCTCCAATGAAGAAATTTTTTTCTTGTATGTATCTGCTGTTGGCTTGACTGTGTTTGTACTATGTTGTCCCAACAGAATACAAGCTCTTTGATGGCATGACTTGTTAAAATTTGGCCACCGTATCCTATCCCATAAAATAGTAGGTGTTAGGCAGCTAGGTGAGGATAGAGCATCTGCTCTGTGTGACCCTGGGTAAGTTCCTTTTTATGGATATAACCCTATTTGCATCAATTTCCTCAAGTGAAAAATCGAGGTGAAACAATCACCTACCTTTAGGGTTGTCCTGAGGACCAAAAGAGATAATGTTTGTGAAACACTTAGCTCAGTGCCTAAAACATAGTAGGTACGACATCAGAGCTTGTTCCATTCTCCCTCGCCCCCATCAGGAACTTGATAAATACTTATTGATTGGTTAAATGAATAAGCGAATGCATTTATCTCTCCAGGTGCTGTTTAGTAGAAAAGAGGACAGGTATAAGGAGTTTGTAAGAAGACATTCTTGCAGATATCTATGGCTAGGAAAGAAAAGAAGTTGCCACCCAAAGAAAATGAAAAGCAAGTCAAGATCTTCATTGGTACTGAATGACAAGTACAAAGACGCTTGGGTGTAATGAATGAAACATGGAACTCAGGGTCATTTCTTTATCTTTGAAATGGGAAAACAATTGCTATGATAGTCATAATGCAAACTGGGGTGAAACAAAGGATATGATGTATATAAAATACTTTGCAAGATTTAAGGCACTATAAATTTGTCAGTTTTCAATATCACACTCGTAGGGCTGCCACCATGATTTCACTGGTTTAGAAAAATCCCAAGGGAAGAAATTCTCTCTAGCAGTAGGAGCCAGCAACTTTCCTGTAACTTTTAGTCTAAGAGATTTGCCCAAAGCCCTGAGAGGTGCCTTGTAAATTCATCCCCCAGTCAGGAAATGTCAGGGAGGGGCTTTGAGGACAATTCTCTACTTTATCACACAGCCTCTTGGTACATGCAAAGCTAAAGGTGGTTTTTGTTCATTTATTTGTTTGTTTTTAAAGGCATGCCTCTAGTACCTTGTCTGGAGGCTTTATGGAAAGTCATACATCAGAATCATTCCAGATGAGAAGCTTTGTAGATGTTGTTATCTCTTCAGGTGGAGGGATTGGCCTAGTCAATGAGATGACCCATAAGTCCTCTCTAGTCAACACTTTAAGAAGAGAGGGAGCCTCTATGTCTGGCATTCATTTTGTAGTTACTCTAGCTACCATCCTCCTGAGAGTATGACCTATGAATGTAAACAGTACTTACTATCCTTTGGCCTGTACTCCTTCAGCTTCTGTTTTGTCCATGGTCAAAGAGGAAAGGCATTCTGGGCCACTCAAAGGTGGCGGTTGTCCCTTCCTCGGCTGATAGCATGCCCAGAGATGGAGGCTGGGTTGTGAATCCTCTACAAAATTTCTAGTCTACAGTCTCTGATTTCAAACAGGCCTTGATGTAGTGCAGGGATAACTTGTGCTCCAGCAGGGCTGCTGTCTGCACCAGAATGCCCTCGTGGGTGGTCCCTTTCTGCTTGGTGTCATTTAGCCAATGTGTAGCGGAAGAGACAAGCAGAAATGCAGGGCGATCTTCAATTAGGCCCGCCTGAGTTGTTGGGTCAGTTGTGTGTTTCTGCACAGATAGAACCAATTAGTGATATGGGTGAGAAAGGGAGTCATCCCCATCCACAGAGAGAAGCACACTTCCCCATGAAGAAAGGGAGGAGGCCATTTCAGTTTTGTCGAAGTAAAGCATGGGATTTTTCTCCTCCTCTTGTCTTTCCCCTTTGGAACATGGTTTATGATGTTTTCTCACCCAGAATCTTTGTCTCATTCCATTCAGCAAATATTTCCTGAGCCCCCAATGTGTACAGAGCACTTTGCTAGGGGTTAGAGCTGTACAGGAGAGAAATATGCTGCGATTCCCAATGTCAGTCAACAACCATTTAGTAAGCATGTGCCAGGCATTGTGCTAATTGCTAGGGAAACAAAGAAGGCAAAACATTATCCTTGCTTTCCAGGTGTTCATATTCTAATGGAGGAGACAACTTGCAAACAGTCAGGTACATAAAAGAAGTATACAGGGCAAAGAAAAGTGAAAGAGGATCTTTGAGGGAAGGCTCTAGCAGTGTGGGTAGTAGGGGGTGGGGTGGGCAGAAAGTGAGACTTAAGCAAAGTATTGAATGAAACTAGGGAAACCAGGAGGTGAAGATGATGAGGGAGGGCATTCTGGGCATAGAGAGCAGACAGTAATAAGACATGCAGTTGCCTCATATGGTAGCATATCCCTATAATCTGGCTACTGGGTAGACTAAGGCTGGCTTTTCTCTTGAAGCTGGGAGTTCTGATTTCCAGTCATATAGACCTATCAGAGGTTATCAGTTATTCCTACTAAGGTCAGCATCAATGTGATGAACCCCAAGAGCTAAGAGAGGCACCAGGTTGTCCAATTAGGGCTCTACTGGTCCAGATCAGAAACAGAGCAGGTCAAAATTCCTGTGTCAATTATTTGTAATATCTGACTGTGAGCAGCCTGTGTGTATTCAGACTGGGTGAGATGGGGGACCCATTCTGAAAAGGAAAAGAAAATCAAGGGAAGACAAGGAAAGAGAAGAGAAGGTCAGGGAAGTCATGGTAGGAAAAAGGAAGAAAGAAAGGAAGAGAGGAAGGAGGAAAGAAAAGGAGGGAGGGAGGGAAGAAAGAAAGGAAAGAAAGAGCATATGAAGTTAAGATAGTGTTGTGTGTGAGAAACAAGAAGGCCAGTGCCACTGGGCTGACAAATTTGAGAAGCCCTTGAGCAAGAGGCAGGAAGGGAATAAGCCTTAATTAAGGGCTTACCATGTGCCTGGTACTACACCAAATACTTTTTATAAACACGATCTCATCTATGTTACAACAACCCCAAGACAGGCGCTGTTATGGTCCTCATTTACAGGTGAGGAAACAGAGGCAAATGGAGGCTGTGACAGTCTGAGGCTAGATTTGAATGCAGGTCTTCCTGATTCTAGACCTAGCTCTCCATCCTTTTGCCACCAGCTTCCACAGTAGCTTTCAGTCACATGCCCAGTCAGTTGATAAGGATGTAATAAATGTCTACTATGTGCCAGAGACTGTGCTAATTGTTGAGAAAAGAAAGGGAAAAAAAAGTGGAACTTCGTGGAACTTAGATTCTTTCAAGGGAGACCATATAGACAGATTTAGTGATATGAAACAGGTACATTAAGAATTTATGTAAGGTTTTTTTTAAAAGGGGAGGCACTGGTAACTAGGGAGGACCAGGAGGGATCTCATCTCTCACAGGACATGACACTTAAACTGAATTTTAAGGGAAATGATTCTGAGAGGTGGAGCAGAGTAGGGAGGTCATTCCAGGTGTATGGTTCAGCTTCAGCAAAGGCTTGGAGCTGTGACTGAGGGGCAGGGTACTAAGCAGTTTGGCTTGAAGACAGCTTGAAGGATAACAATGTTCAAGGAAGCTGGAAGAGTGATTTGGAACCAGGGCTTTTGCTGGCCTTTTAAACAGGCACAGCATACATACAGATCTGATGATGAGTGAGGACACTTTAGATGAGGTTCAGACATGAATATATTTGCCAGGATCCATTAGAATCCACATTCAAGCTTCCATGTGCCCAAAACTTACTCAATGCCAGTTGTAATCCTAACCTGAGAAAGGAGGTTGAGATGAAATATCTCTTTTCCAGGCTGCTTGAGTTTTCTTCCATAAGAGGGCAAAACAAGGGTAGACATCCAAGAGAAATTCCATCCATTCTCAGTTCTCTTAGAGAATTGACTTCCACTGTCAGTTACATGCATTCCCTTCCCTTCCATTCCCTTCCCTTCCCTTCCTTTCAACATTTGTGCAACTCTGCTTTTCCTATCTCCCTCCTTTATAATTCTCAGTCATTCTATTCATGTAAAGGGGAGATGGGTTCCCTGGGTCAGGAGACCTCTCTTCAGTAAGATTCCTAATTCGTAGGGACCTTCCTGGAATGGGTAGGGCAGTTACCCACTAGTATCATTCAGTGCTGTCTCCTTATCCTTTCCAGTTTGATTTTTTTGTAATTAAAGGTGTCATCCCTTGACTCACTTCTTAAAGAGGCCTATTCACTGAATGGGTGCTACCTCACTCAAAGTGAGAACCTGAAAAGGGCTTAGCTTGAAAGGGCCAGGTTCTCCCATTACATCCTGGGTTATCTCTGGTCATCCTGATGAATATTTGGCCAGATGACTCTGGAGGAGAAAGTGAGGCTGATGACCTTTCTCACTCAGATCCTAGTCAACTGCAAGTCATGTCATCATTCCCTGATGTTATAGTCTTGTTCAAAAATGAAGGACACACACAATCTTATCTTAAAGTCAAACCCATCTGTCCCCAAGACCTTGGGCAGTTCAAGCCTCTCTGCTCACTTTTCTCAGGAGGCTTAGCTCTCTCTCACCTCTTCTGTTTCAGTTCCATGGAAATGAAAGATGATATTCCTTTTCTCCAGCAGCAAATAGGTTCTTTTTTGACTTGAGTCCTTATCACAGTCATAGGAACTAGAAACTGTGGATGACAATCAACAAATATTTTGTAAGTGCTTACTATGCTATTGAGTTATACTAGATGCTACCCTCACAGATATAGAACCAACTAGAACAATGGAGAGAGTGCTAGCCTTCGGATCAGGAAAACCTGAGTTCAAATTTTGGCTCTGATATTTACTAGTAGTATGACCTTGGGCACATCACTTTATTTCTGCGGCAGTTTTCTCATCTGTAACAGGAAGATAACAATGCCATCAACCTTAAGGTTGTTTTGAGGATCCAAGGAGATACATGCCTAGGGATCTGTGAACCTGACTGTTATAGGAATACTAAGGATGATGACGGAGAAAAGTCTGACTGGTACTTAGATCTTCAGGACACCTTTTCTTTCTGTTCTAGTTGTTTAGTGACTGAGACTTTTGCCTCATCCGTAGGCTGACTGAAGCAGCATCTCAGTAATTCAGTATGTCTGTTTTATGTGGATAAAGACAAGCCTCAGAAAGACCAGAAATAAAGAGTGTTTAGCCAGTATGTGTGCCTGTGTAGAATCTTCACATCCAGACGAATAGTGAAAGCGAATGAGGGAGCAACTATTTCAGCCTTGCACGTGAATTATTTTCCCAGAATTGATATTCAATACATTGTACTATATTCAAAAATGCTTTGAGAATTGCATGGAAAACTCTTCAGTGCTTGTTATTAGAACTGCCAAATGGCATTTCTCTTCTCTAAAGTAAGTGATTTTTACATCATAATGTTTAAGTGAATATTGGTTTTTTACCCTCCTATTGAAAAACATTTCCTCTACCCACATAATGATATGACAAGAACTTGGATTTCTGCTCTTCAGCTTCTTGGAGGCAACTGGAAACTCACTGTGAGATCGAAATTAGTATTTCTAAGGCAGCTTTTTCATTGTTTGATATGAGCCAACATCATATTTGGCTGCATTGCTACATTGTTAGGATCATGGTGTCCAGAAGGAGGGAGAAGTGACAAGCCCCAGGGCATGCTGCCCTGGTCCAAGCCCCTTTGGATGATAGGGCTTAGTTCTAGCATATTTTAGGAAGAACATGGAGAAGATGGAACAAAACATATATTTAACCTGCGAAATCAGTAGATGAAGCAGGATTTAGTAAGCACCTACTACGTACCAAGCACTGTTGTGAGTGTGAGAGACAGAGAGACAAAAATGGCCCGTAAGGAATACACACACACACACACACACACACACACACACACACACTATGTATGAAATATAATTTTATAGAGGGGAGAAGAGGGCTACTAACAGTTGGGGAATTAGGACAAGCCCCTTATTCTTGAGCTGACTCTTGAAGAAAATGAACACTTTCAGGAAACAAATGAGATGGGAGAGCTTTCGGGTATGCTGTATCAGCATGTGTCTGCGGGTGATGGTGATGGGAATAGTTTGTGCCAAGGCATGGATGTTGAAGTTAGAACTTCATATGTGAAAAAGAACCAGAAAGAGATTTTGACTTAATTGTAGCATGTGGTGTGATGTATCCATGCGATAGTGTATACGTAGTAAAGTTATACAGTAATGTGGGGCAGCTAGGTGGTACAGAGGATAGAGCACTAGTGTAGAAGTCAGGAGGACCTGAGTTCAAATCTCACCTCAGACACTTGGCACTCACTAGCTGCGTGACCTTGGGCAAGTCACTTAACCCCAATTGTCTCATCCTGGGTCATCTCCAGTCATCCTGATGAATATCTGGTCATTGGATTCAGATGGTTCTGGAGTAGAAATGAGGCTGGTGACCTGTACAACCCTCCCTCACTCAAAACAGTCGAGTGCAAGTCATGTCATTATTTCTCTGATGGCATGGTCTTCTTCGGCAATGAAGGACGAGCACACACACACGCATACACACAGTAATGTATGGCAAAACTGAAAAAGTAGCTTAAAACCAAGTTCTGGAGGCCTTTATATCTGGGACAGAGATGTGTTTAATCAATAATAGCTGAGGCAAGGGACCTCTGGAATTTGGTGAATAGCAGAGTGACTCAGAGTGGTCTGAGCTGTGCTTTAGGAAAAGCACTTTGGCAGGCTGGGATTATGGGACGGGATGTCCTGGAGGCAGGGAGACAGTTTAGGAGGCTGTTGCAATAGTCTAGCTGCACTGTGTGAGCAGAGAAGACTTGAGGATGGAGGTCCAGCTTTGAAGAGCTTTTCAGAAGTGGGAATAAAACAGAAGGTGGTAGTCTTAAGATTTGAAGCCAAAAATAACCTTAGCTTTCTCTGGATGATGTCAGTGAATCCTTGGGTCACTAGAAGACCTCAATCCTTAGGGAGGTGTTTCTGATTCAGAGGCAGATTGGTAGATTACGTGGCTTTGGGATTTTCTTACAGATCTGAGCTTTTGCGATTCTCTGATCTGCACTTTTAGGAGATTTAGAGTTCTAATCCCTTAATCACCTAGTTCCTCTGTTTCTTTATCTTTAAAAATGAGGGAATCCGACTAGTTAGCCTCATCTATCCCTTCCAGTGGGAAAGTCAGGATATTATAGGCCAACCTCGACTTTTATGTGTCTTCTGCTTCTCCTGTAATTTGTTTCTCCTCTCTGAGACACATTGCCTCATGAGTAAAATAAAAGGGTTCTTCATTTGGTGAGCTCAGAGTGATGGGGTACAGATTCTGGGAACCTCCTTGAAATTTCCTTAAATCTTCCCATGTAATCTGTCTTCTTCCTACCTAAATCTATTACCCTTAATCTAGCCTGGGCCTCCATTATCTAATGTTTTCAGTCATGTTGTCAAATGTTTTCCATGAGGATGAATATGGCATCAAGGTCACCTACCACACTAATGGTAAATTCTTTAGTTTGAAAAGGCTATCAGTCAAGACCAAAGTGGAGGGAGTGTTGGTGTATGATTTTCTGTTTGCAGATGATTGTGCACTCAGTGCAGCCTCTGAAGCTGAGGTGTAGCAAAGTATGGATTGATTTTCTTCTACTTGTGTTAACTTTGGTCTAACAATTAACACAGGTGCTCCAACAGCCAGCACCACAGCATCCATACGTGGAACCATTGATTCCAGCAAATGGAGAAGTTTTGAATGCTGTGAATAAGTTCACTTACCTTGTTAAAGTATTTTCCAGGGATGTACACACTGATAATGAGGTTGATGCACACATTGCCAGAGCTAGTTCAGTGTTTGAGAGAGAAGAGGTATTAAGCTGAAGATCTACAGAACTATTGCTCTGTCCTCATTATTGTATGCCTTTGAACCATGGACAGTCTACCAATGCCATGCCAATGGTTTCATTTGAACTGTCTTAGGAAGATTCTGAAGATCACCTGGCAGGAGAAGGTATCAGCCACTGAAGTCCTTATTCAAATAAACTAAACTGCCAATTATTCAAACTATACTTTAGAGAGAACAACTCCAATGGGCTGGCCACATTATTTAAATGCAAAACACATCCATGCCAAAAAGACTATTTAATGGAGAACTTGGGTGGGACAGGCAATCACATGGTGGTCAGAAGAGGTCGTACAAGGACATTTTCAAGGTCTCTTTCAAGAACTGTGGAATTGCTTGTGTGACATGGGAGACACTGGCACAGGACTGCTCAGCATGGTGTGCACACATCAGAGAAGGTGCTGTGCTCTATGAGCAAAGCAAAATTGAAACAGCTCAAAGGAAACATAGGATGCACAAATTTAGAGTATCCATCCCAAATGTTCACTTGGACTATCTGTGCCCAATCTGTGGTAGAGCATTCTGAGCTTATATTTGTCTGGTCAGCCACAGTCAGAAACATTGAAACTCGACTTTATCATAATGATGTCATTTTGTTCTTCTTGGAGAATGAAGGACAACAACAAACCAATCAACCGACCAACCTTTGGATTACCCCACCTGCTTCTCATCTCAGCCCTCCTTTGTCTGGTACCTCCTGATTGCCTCCAGCTATTTCCCATCCTTGGTCAGTCACCCCAGTCCTATGAAGATTCTCCTTAGACCCCTCCCAGACTACTAGACCACCCCCAGGTCCCTCCCACAGCTTTTCCGTATATACATTTCATCTCATCTCCATGAAGGTGGTCAGATTTTATCTAGCTCAGATTCCCTAGCTCAGATTCTATGTGGCTCACTTGTCAATACAAGAGTCACAAATGGTTAGAATTCTTAAGAATCAACCCAATATGGCTAATATTTAATAAACTTTGTTTTCCTTTGGCTGTAAAAAGTCTTGGGTTGCTGTCCTCAGCAAGAGTGCAGCTAAAAATCTAGAATCTCTTCTGGAAAGTCTACAAGCAGAGCCCCTACCAACTTCTAAGGACCAGTCTTTCTGCATATGTAGATTAACTTTACCAATAAGATGATCTCTTTGTAGGTAGTCAATTCTTTGACCTTGGTAATCCAAGAAACAAAAATTCAGAATGGTGCTCAGTCGTGTAGAGTCCCTTTTGCTTCAGTAGAGGTGATGGCAAAAGGGGCAGAGTGTTACGAGAAGCATTCCTTTAGACTATATGACATTAATTTAACTATTGGTATTCTGAGTGCAATTTGAACTGAATGTATTTCCTATCAGAGGAACTGAATCATGGCAATTCAACCTTTTCACTACAAAGCAAACCCTAAGACAGCAATGGGGAATCTGCAGTCTGAAAGCCAAGGGTGGCCTTGTAGGTCCTCAGGTAAGGCCTGTTGACCAATTCAAGTTTTATAGAACAAATCCTTTTATTAAGGGAATTTATTCTGTGAAGTTTGGATCCAAAGGGCTATACTTGAGGGCCTCATGTGCCCTCAAAGATGCAGGTTTCCTACCCCTGTGACCTAAGGCAAAAGAACAGTGAGGCCAAATGAACAGCTGACTCACCAGTTCTCCTTGGAACTGAACTCAAAGGATCGTATGCCTAGAACTGGAAAGGACTTAGGGGACATTTCCTTCCACCCCAGCACTTCACAGAGAAGAGTAATCAAGTCTAAGTGATTTGCCCAACATCACACAGGCAATAAGCAACAGAGATGGAGTCTATATATACATAATACAGTATGTGTGTTTCATGTGTGGGAGAGAACAACCAATAAGATGAGAGATAGAGTCCAGGGTGGAGCCCCTCCTCCATTTCAGTCACAGGCGCAGGCTTTAAAGAGCATGAGCTGGGTCCAACTTTTCTGCCTCCAAAGGGGATGCTTGTTCCACTGGATTTGGTTATGAATCCAGAGCTAACAGGAAACATCATCATTCAGATATTTGTATCATAAGACTCAAGATAAAGTTCAAGGAAGAAAAATTATCATGATACGTGCTGTATGCACGACAGTATCTATTACAGAGAATGAAGGGGTAGAGAAATTCTAAGGGGAAACCGATAAGAAACTAAAACAGTAAATCAATCACTTAATACTCAATAATTTTCAGGTGTAGGGAAAGACTGAAAATGTGTTGGAAAATATGGATCATGTTAAAATAAAACCAAAAACTCAAGAGGCCAAAGTCTTTTAGACTGTACAGAATTCTCATGCCTATGACATACAAAGATCAGAATCACTTGGCTTTATATGGATAGGAAATGACTGATTAGTGATAGAGTCGTTTCCCAGTCATGTCTATGAATACTCATAGCAGTGGTTTGTTTGATCAAAATTCAAAATCCATGCCACAGTAGAATAATAAAAATGAGAGTACACATTTTACAATTAAATAGCTCCATTATCACCTGTTTATATTAGCATTTTATGAGAAATAATGAGACATGGATAAAGGGACAGAAATCAACATGGACTACCATTGTTTCCTAGGGGATTTGAAGGATTCAGAGACCTAGAACTCTGTTCAGGAAGTAAACACTTAATATTCCATCCAAGCTATAGGTTTAGTGTATAAACTCATTTGCCAAAGACAGTAGAAGATCATAAAACAGCCGGAGGCAAAATCATTTTCAAGACAGTTTGGCCTAAGACCCAATGAAGTCAGATCTTCCTGAGAGCATTTAAGGATGAACCTGGGAAGATGAAAACAAACAAGGAAAAAATGGAAACCATCTGCAAGCTTTCTCCAACAAGTGTTTTTCCCCCATTGGTGACTGAGGAGCCACCATAGTTAAACTCCAACATAAAAGTCCTCAATGTGCTGTAGGACTAAGGAGAAATAGTATTAAGAGAAATAAAGACTGTTTGAGCTGTCTTGGCATAATCTTTAAAAACCCAGAGTTGATTCCACACCGTTATAGGGGCTTTAGGGGACTTTTGGGTCAGATCCTTTAACTATAAATTGACTCTGCTATCTATTAATCTCCAACATCTGTATTCTGACATATATTGTCCGCATGACCTTGGCCAAGGCTCTTTATCTTAGTACTCCAGGTAAAGTGCTCATTTCCATCCATGAAAAGAGTTTCCTCCTTGGGAGTTGCCTATGCTGGTTGGACCAAAAACCTGAGGTTATATGAATTGCTACTTAGCAATCATACAGCTAGTTAGCACCAGAATTTGGACACAGCCTCCCATCAGTCTCAACCACATACCCTACCATCTCTTTTTCAAACAGACAAAGCATTTAACATTTCTATGGGACAGGTAGCATGGTAAACATGTAACCTTTCAGGGATCCACCCAGCACTCTAAGATTCTAAGTTCCAGACCAAGTGCTAATGTACATTGGAATAGAGAATTTCATAAACCAATGAAATCAGAAGTCTAAACTCAATCTAAGTCAGTGATCCTAATTTGCATTTCCTTCTTTATCATGACCTACACTTCTGTTTTCATGGCTGTGGGACCTCCTGGCAGTTGTACAAGTGGCAATAAATCTTTACTTAGAAAACTCCTTCAGGGACCCAGAGTTCAAGATCCATTCTATGACAGTATTGTGCTATGCTGTGGAATGAAAATGCTCACACTCTCTTAAGGCTATTAAAGGGAGCATGGTCTCTTGGCAATTGAAAATTCTGAAGTTGATTCAGTCAGTCTGTCTCTGAGTTACTCTGGCTATCAGTGTCTACATGTACTGTTGATCTAGAATTACTGAGAATTACTTGTCATCTCTAAGCTCTTCTACCCCACTGACAACCAAAATGTCTGAAGAGATCTTTGAAAAAAAAAATCTCTCAAAGCCTTGGTTTCCTTGACTGCAGAATGGGGAGAAATACTAGCACCTTTCTCACCCAGTTATTTTATTGTATTTTCATTTATTTATTTATTTTTAAATTTTATTTTATTTTTACATTCATTTTCACAAAATTTTGGGTTCCAAAATATTCTCCCCATTTGTCCCCTCCCCCCACCCCAGTACACTGAGCATTCTAATTTCCCCTATCACCAATCTGCCCTCTCCTCTATCATCCCTCCCTTGTCTTGTCCCCATCTTTTCTTTTGTCCTGTAGGGCGAGATAATATTCTATTCCCCATTACCCGTATTTCTTATTTCCTAGTAGCAAGAACAATACTCAACAG
>CM053772.1:11020018-11053026 GCA_028658325.1 Potorous gilbertii
GAATACTTATTTTGCTCTCTGGTTCTAGAATATCAGGGCAGTTTTCTTTGATAATTTCATGAAGGAGGATGTGTAGGCTCTTTTCTTGATCATGACTTTCAGGTAGTCCCATAATTTTTAAATTGTCTCTCCTGGATCTATTTTCCAGGTCAGTTGTTTTTCCAATGAGATATTTCACGTTCTCTTCCATTTTTTCATTCTTTTGGTTTTGTTTTGTGATTTTTTTGGTTTCTCAGAAGTCATTAGCCTCTATCTGTTCCATTCTAATTTTGAGAGAACTATTTTCTTCAGTGAGCTTTTGAACCCTTTTTTCCACGTGGCTAGTTCTGCTTTTGAAAGCATTCTTCTCCTCATTGGCTTTTTGAACCTTTTTTTTGCCAATTGAGTTAGCCTATTTTTCAAGGTGTTATTTTCTTCAGCATTTTTTTGGGTCTCCTTTATTAAGGTATTGACTCAGGTAGTCAGGAGGCTGACTGACACCTCCAGTGGTCACCCAGAACCTTCACACCTTTCACTCGGCTGGGCCTCGGGGTGCCCCCCAAGTGATCAAGACCTATTAAAACCACCGTTTTTCATGCTTTTCTTGCATCTCTCTCATTTCTCTTCCCAGTTTTTCCTCCACCTGTCTAACTTGATTTTCAAAATCCTTTTTGAACTCTTCTATGGCCTGAGTCCATTGGATATCTATTTCAGATGTTTGGGATACAGAAGCCTTGCCTCTTATGTCTTTACCTGATGTCTTTACCTTTACCAGTTTTCTTCTTCGTCAGAGAGGAAGGTTGGAATCTTATTTTCCCCAAGAAAGTTTTCCCTTTTCTGGGCATTTTCCCAGCCAGTTACTTGACTGCTGACATTCCTGTCCACCCCGCCTAGGTCTGCCCAGCTTGTCCTTGGGGTGTGAGATTCAAATGCTGCTCCCCAGCCTCAGGGCTTTTGGTGGCAAGCCTGGCTGCTATTCAATGGGAGCTTAATTTCTGGTGCTCAGGTTGGGGCAGGGCCACCTCCCAGGCTCAGTTCCCTCAGGGGGTTTATGCAGACACCTTCTGTAATGGAGCTCCTGCCAAGCTCCTGCTTGCCCTGGGAGCCTCTGGCTGCCCACTGCCTCTGCTGCTGCCTCCCGAGGGGTCCCGGGTCATGGAGACACCCCGCTCCCCTCTCAGCCCATCCAGACATCTCTCTCACTGACCTGTGCATCTGTGGGTAGAGGGACCTTCGTGGCCGCTGGAGATTTTGTCCCTAAAGCCTGCTCGGATCTGCTTGCTCCTCTCAGTGCTGTGTGGCCTGGGCAGGGCAGGTCTGGGCTCCCCTCCCGTCCAGTGTGCGACGGACCTTTGGGATCGGTTTTTCAGGGCTCTCTGGAACGGAAATCTCCTTCACTCTGTTTCTGCGAGACTTCCCCTTCTGCAGAATTTGTTGGAAGTTCTTTTTACAGGAGATCCATGGGCTGTGGGTTCTGAGCTAACATATGTGAGAGTTTCTACTCCGCCATATTGTCTCTGCTCCCTATTGTTATTTTTAAATCATTTTTTCAGTAGTGTCTGACTCCTTGTGACCCCATTTGAGGTTTTCTTGGAAAAGATACTAGAGTGGTTTGTCATTTTCTTCTCCAGTTTATTTTACAGATGAAGAAACTGAGGCAAACAGGGTTAAATGACTTTTCCAGCACTACACAGCTAGTAAGTGTCTTAGGCTGGATTTGAACTCAGTTCTTTCTAACTCCAGGTTGACATTCTATCCCCTGTGCCACCTACTTGCCCCTTGCGTAGTTATTGAAACTTAAATAGGAAGATGCATATAAAGTGTTTTGCAAATGTTACAATGCTATAGGAACATCAGCTAGTGGTATTCTTTAGGAAGGAGAATGGAAAACCGAACAGTGTCCCTCAGAGCTACCCTCTGGGGGATATTTCCAATTTGAGATGACTTCTGATCTTTTATTTTTTAAAATTTCACTCTTTCAGTAGAAGGAATGTTTCTTTTCCCTTTTGGTATTTCTTTTCCTTTATTCTTTATGTCTTTACATTGAGTGAAATCAAGGTTCAACAGATGGAACTGATGACAGTGTTCTCCATTGATCACAACTCATCTTGGGAACTGCACTTTATTGAATAGTCTCATCCATGCCTGCCATTTGAGGCATATTGGAACACATACATACACACACACATTCACACACATATGCCACTCACACTTACACAAATGCACTTCTGTACACTCACAACACATTCACACTGACAAATATTCATCCTTGCATGTACTCATACAAGTACATATACACATACATTAACACATATTTACACCTACACACTCTCTCCCCACATGTTCACATTCACATATATTCGTACTTACATACACTCATACAATGATACACACATTCTCACACACTCATAATCGCATACATTCACAACATACTTTCACACACAAACACATTCACACATTCATGGAGGCATATGCTCATGCACACATTCTCATACACACTCCCAACACACTCTACACATAGCCACTCACTTAGCCCTTTCTACATTCTTGTTTCTTACAGAACTTAGGAGAGCCAGCATGGCTTAGTGCATGGAAAGCTGGCTTTGGAGTTAGAGAGACCTGGACTTAAGCTCTGCCCCTCACACATTCTGGATTGATCCAAGAGGAGGCGCTAAACTTTGTAATTTACAAGCAATTTTAAGATAAGCTGTAGATGAGTCGACAGTTGGTGGTTGCTGTGTTTGTCCTTCATTGCTGAAGAAGACCATGCCATCAGAGAAATATTGACATGACTTGCACTTGACTTTGTTTTGAGGGAGGGAGGGCTGTGCAGGTCACCAGTCTCACTTCTCCTCCAGAGCCATCTGAATCCAGTGACCAGATAGTCATCAGGATGACTGAAGATGGCCCAGGATGCACTGGGAGACCTTGGACCCTTTAGGCCAAGGTCTATTCAGGTAATCACTTAGGGCGAGGTGACGCCCATTCAGTGAATAAGCCTGTTTAAGTAGTCAGGGATGGTCCCATTAATGAGGTAAAGAAAAATAACTACACTCTGTATCAATTGATGGAGGTTGTTTCCACAATGGGAGTTTCAAGACTGACAAATTGTAGATCATGTCCACACTTGTTAATTAAAGGAGAAGTGAACATTTATTAACCCACACAGTGCCAATCAATGTACTGGGGCACAGAGCCAAAAAGGAATAGTCCCCCTTGCTTTAAGAAGCTTACCTTCTAGAAAGAAGCTTACTCTAGAGAAAATATGCTCCCAGAAGAGCTGACACACAATACAAAGCTGATGTAAACTTTCTCCCCAGTGCTCACAATGGGGTGAAGTGGGGGTTTCAGGAACAGTCCATTTCCTACTTGGTGTCAGGATGGAAGTAAATTAATGAGAATGCAAGGAAGTTCATTTATAGTCAGGGAGATGTTTGCATAGGTGTCATATAATTAGTATGTATTTTTTAATCAATATGTAAAGGAAATGATGGTCTGTTTTCTTAGCTTGTTTAATTCATCTGGAGGGGAGCAGAGAGGTTACATTAAGCTGATTCAGTCTCATGGAGGCCCCTGGCTGTAGCTTCTGGGGATTAGGAAGATGCCCTTGTGGAAGACAGAGGAGGCAGATAAGACTTGGTAGTTTATCAATGAGAGAAAACCTTGCACAAACACCACTTTCCCAGGTCTCTGGCTTATCTCATGCCCAGTGAGATGGCATAGTCCCTCCCGTGGAAAGTCTGGCTCTGGGCTGAGGTCCCCTTGCCATACTAAGCCTTGTGTTGTGCCAGGGAAATCACAACCAGAGGTAAAGAAGTGACTGAAAGTCTTCTGTGGCAAGACCTGGACACCTTCTGGACACTTGTGGAGTCACAAAGACACATGGACATCAAAGTTTATCAAGATGGAATGATGCTCAGTGTCCATAGTGATATGTGGCTATCTGCAGCAGTGGAGGCTTATCAGACGGGAAGCCATCTTACAACTGGTTAAAAATAAATTCTGCTGCTGGAAGAGCCATTCTCAGAGAGTAGCACCAGAGACAGTGTTGGAAAAGGTGGCAAGAACATCGGAGTTTTATCTCAAGGGACTTGGTTCAAATCCCAGACCTTCCACTGCCTGTGTGACCTGGGAAAAATCCATTCGTTTCTTTGGGCCCAGTTTCCTTGGTTGTAAAATGGGAGTATTGAATTAGATGACTACCAAAGTCCCTTCTAGCTCTGGATCAATGCTCCAACCTCATTGAATTTAACTTGATGGGCTAAATATTCCAAAGACATAATTCTAATAATTCTATTGCCTCTCTCAAAAATTCATCAGTAACTTCCTATTTTCTCTGGGATAAGATGCAAACTCTACAGACTGGAATTTAAGGCCCTCCCCAATCCAACTTATACCTTCTTTTCCAAACTTCTTTCCTTCTTTTCTCCTTCACAAATTCTATGTCCTGTCTAACCGGAACTACTAGAGGGTCCCCAAATTCAAAGCTCTCACATATCTCCACAGTCACCAAAGTCTGGAAATCATTCTTTCCTAATCGTTGTCTCTCAGAATCCAGTCATCTTTCAAAGCCAAACATAAATATTACCTCTTCTGGGAAGCCTTCCTTAATCCCTTAGCTGTTCTTTCTTCCTCTTTAATTCTCTTCCCACTCTACCTATGTACCACTCCTCTGGCTACTTTCCCATGAGCATTGGTGAGTCATCCTCAGAGGCAGTGGATTACTTCTCTCCTCAAGACTCTAAGGCTATCATGAAGGGCTGGCAACTATTTTCTGATACTGCCACTCATGAGCCCTAGGTGGTATACTGCCCATTGAATATCCAGTTATTTCCCCAAAATTAGTTGAAGAAACAACTTAACAATTGGGAATTTACATCAATTTATACTTACAATAGAATATTTACTAAATAACTCTATCAAGAAGTGCAGAAAATATTCCCTTATAGTAGAAGAATACTTGCCTGTTGGACACATTTAGTCTTCAGGTGATATGGTCCAGACTTGAAGCAGAAGTTTGTAGGAGCATATGTGGCCAAGGGCTACCTTCCCATCTCCCTTTGAGGAGTCTCCACCAAGTTCACTTCTAGGGGTGCCTTAGCTTATGAATAAGTCAGTTCCTAACTTGCAGAACATGGTATATTAACTGTCGTGTCGTCAGTTCTGAATTGGGTTACCAAGATGATACTCAGGGGTTACCTCATGTCTAACTCTGCTCTGGAAAAAGCTGCTACAACTCTGTGTAGACTCTGCTACCAGTTTTATTGGCTGGACTTCTGATAATGGCTTCTCCAATCTTTCAAAGATTTCAAGTTCCTAACTCAGTCCGTTCTCTCACCAGACAATGTTTCACATAGATTCAGGAAACAATAAACAAAGAAACAAAAGATGTCAAGCTGTTGTGGCCACGTGGCTGCTGGCTGAAAGATAGGCCTGATTCCCCTCCTGCCACTGGGAGGCCTGGAACAGTATTTCTTCTTCACAGGGGAGACTGTCTACTCAATCCTTTTGTACTCAGTACTCAGTAGACAGGTTTTTTTCTTCCTCTTCTTCTTACAGAAAGCCTAAGCCAGCATGAAACATAGGATAATATTGAATTTGGGGGAAAAGCCTCTCCATTACACATGCCCAAGCTCTGTCAGTTTTCACATGCACTAAAACCAGACAGCACACATTGTCCCTCATTGACCAGCCTCCTCTCCCATGTATTTGTATATGTGTCCTTTCCAATGGAATGAAAACTTCTTCAAGGCTGGACTAAAGAGATTTAGGACAATGCTTTGCTCTTAGCATATACTTAATAAAATATTGTTGAATTGAATTTCACTGGTGCAGTGTACCTTGCAAGGGAATTGATTTCTTTCATAGGACATGTCAAAATGGATTAATTGCTTATGCATAGAGTTAGGGAGAGCTAGAGGGGAAGAAAAAGTGTCAGATGTGAAAGGAGATGTAGGGATCATTCTGTTCAGCGTGTTCACTTTATAGCAAAATCGTCTGACCTGTAGAGAGGAAGCACCTTGCCCAAGGTCACTTAGCTGGTATATACTGACAGGGTTTTCTAAGCAGTAGCAGAAATTAGATGTTAAGAGATGGGTATTTAGGATATTTCCCTTTTCTTTTTTTCCCTAGCACTCAGCGTGGTGTGAAGCACATATTAGGTGCTTAATGCAGGTTTGTTGACTCACTTTTAGAAAAGTCCTGTCTGACCTCAGTAATTCCTAACCCCCCAGCTTACAATTTCCTTCATTTCTCATGACAATTTATTTGTCCATAATGTTACATTCTGCATACTTGCTTTTTGACATGTTTCCATATCAACTCATTTCTTTTTTTCCCCCTCACAATAAAGATATAATAACTATCTGTTTAATTGAAGTGGAATTTGGAAAAAAACCCAAAAACCAAAATGTATATAAAAGATAGTTGTTGTTTCCCAGGACTAAAGATTTAACTGATTTTCCTAAAGCACATATCTGATGGTATCACGTTCTCCTTCTCAACACACTTGTATGGCAACTGCTTTGAAAATCACACATTAACTCCCTTGTTTAACGTTAAAATCACTTCACAAGCTAGTCCCTTAGTAAATTCCCTGTCTCCTCTAACTTTACTTCCTCTGCTTCTCTGTACCTTGGGACCCAGTCATACTGGCCTACTCATTTTTTTAAACACATAAAACATTTTGTCTCCCATCTCATGCCTTTGCATGGACTGTCCCCCACTCCAGGAATGTGTTCTCTACTTGTCTCTACCTCTTAGGATCCCAGGTTTCCCTTGTGGCTCAGTTCAGACCTCACTTTCTTCATGAAGCCTTTTCTGATTCCCTCTAATGTTTGCACACCTCATCCACAACTGCCTTGTATTTGGTTTTACAGGTTCTGTAATGTCCTTGTCTTTTGTTCTCATAAGGCACCAAAATGACATCACTAGAGTGACATGCTAGAGTGAGGTTTCAGTGTGTCTGACCGTGGCTGATCAGACCTATACAAGCTCAAAATACTCTACCACATGTTGAGCACAGGTAGTCCATGTGAACATTTGGGGTGGATTCTCTAAACTTGCTCATCCTGTGTTTCCTTTGAGCTGTTTCAATTCTATTTTGCTCACAGAGCACATCACCTTCTCTGATGCGGGCATGCCATGCTGAATGGTGTCTCGCATGTCGCATAATCACTTCCAAAGCTCTTAAGAGAGTCCTTGAGAGTATCCTTGCATTGCTTCTTCTGACCATCATGTGATCACCTACCCCATGCAAGTTCGCCATAAAATAGTCTTTTTGGCAAGTGTACATTTTGCATTCGAAAAACATGAACAGCCCATTGGGAGTTGGGCTCTCTGGAGCAGAGTGTGAATGCTTGGCAGTTTAGTTCGAGCAAGAGACTCAGACTTTATACTGTCAGGTGATTTTCAGAATCTTCTTAAGACAGTTCAAATGGAAGTGGTTCATTTTCCTGGCACTGCACTGGTAGATGGTGAAGATTTCACAGCCATACAACAATGAGGTCAGCACAAACAAATATTTATATATCTAAATACATACATACACACTTACATATATTATATATATGTACATACATACATACATATATACATATATATATATATATATATATATATATATATATATGAAAACATGCTTTGTCACTTATTGCAATGTGACTGCTTGAGGGTAAGGGTGGCATTACTTTTACTTTCGTGCCACCAGCACTTAGCATAGTCCTTGGCATATAGAAGGTGCTTAATAAATTCTCAATGGTTTGAGGGCAAGGGACAATAAGTTTGAAGCAAAAGAACTTGGATGCTAGAAGAAAGGATGGGGGAGGGGGGCTTGAGAATATTGGGTGGGCCTTCTGTGGAAAACTTGTTGAAGAACAGGGTCAAAGGTGATGTGGACTCGGTTGTGGGTGTGGGCATCCCTGAGATCTCCACTTCCCTGGAGGATTGAGTAGATGGGACAAAATGGACCAGGCGCTGAGGACACAGAGAACAACGGTATTCCCTGTGCTAGTGGGAATCAGGGAGGCAATCTAATCTAATATGGATGAATGTGTATATTCATAGTAATGAAATGCTAACAATCTGGGGAGGGGAGCACTAACCATAGAAGGAAATCAGGTCTCCTAGAGAGGACAGCACTCGAAGGGAACATGGGCCATTCAGTTAAGAACGTTTGTTAAGTGTTACTCGGTGTCAATTACTATGTGCTGGTAAAATATAAAGGGAAAAATCAAAAGAACAATACAAAATAAAACTCACTGCCATTTTTGGTCTTAAAAAATTTCCAATATGTTGGGGGCGGGATGTAAATAACAATAGACGATATAGACAAGACCAGGTGGAAGGCAATCTGTAAGGGCACACATGAGTACTTGGTGGGGGAAGTGGTGACTGAGAAAGGCCACCTGAAGCAGGCAAGCTTTGATCTGAGTTCTGAAGGAAGCCAGGGAATCTCAGCTTTGGAGGCAGGGTGCAGAGCATTCTAGACATGAGGAACAGTCATGGTAAAGACAAGGAGAGAGGAAGTAGAATGTCATTGATGGGGAACATTCAGTAGGCTAGCTTGGCTTGACTTCCTGGCATCACCATTCACCACCTTACTCATTGTATTTTTTGCCTTGATATGCCCTCCATTAAAACATTTGTGAAATATATGAGTGCACATTTGTTCAGTGTTTGCATTTGGTCAGTCTTCCCATGGCAGAGCTGTTTGTTCCAGAGCCTGAGTGATTAGAGGGAAAAGATCCCAACTGTATGTGTTGATCTCCACAAGTTCATTTCATTCTGTTTTCTGGCCTCATGTAACTGCCCTAACCTCTGACCCTCCTTGTGAATGCACACAAGGCTATTGGTCACCAGGGGAATTCAGGAAGAGACTGGCTGGATTGGAGCAAGTCCACCATCACTGCTGTCCATCAGCCAGAAGCACGTGCCTTCTGGTAGAGAGCCAGAAGCAGCATCTCCAGATACAAAGGGCACCTCTCGTAGAAAAGTAACTGATGAGGGTTTAACAATGATGAGCCCAGCTCAAGAGCATTTACCAGAGGTGCATCTGTCTTCTATTCTTGGTGCAAATGGAATCTAAATACACATATATTCAGAGTTTAGGGTTTCATGGATTTTGGCACCGAGTTGGAAGTGAGCTGAAACTGTGACTTCTGTCAGCTCTCAAAAACTGCCGTTGATGAAAGCATTCTTCCTCTGAGAAGCCAATTTGAAGCAAATCAAGGTTTCTGCAAAGTTTAGAAAGGATGAACTTACACCTTCGGAAATGACAGACTGATGTAAAGTGTGAGCTCTGGTATTTACACACACATGCCACCCTGCCGAGTTGAGACACAAAGCAGACCCTTGCTTCCCTGCTCTGTCTGCTCCGGTTTCCCAGGCACTTGGTGGTTTGTAATACAGGATTCTTTTGGACACATTTCCAATGGTGTCTGACATAAATGGCCAAGATGAGGTAATACCACTAAGTGGCTTATTTTTTCCCCCCAATTTTTCCTATGGCCACAAGGATACACACTGGTTAAAGGCATTAGAACCTTCACACTGTTGAATAAACTAGATTTTAAACAAAGGTCAGTATTGACTTTATGATAGAATTTAAGATACTGGGCATGTGACTAAAATCTACCATGAAGTAATCACAGCTTTTGACACTGACATTGGATTGTAGCAAACCCAAGTCTCTGGTATCAAATAGCGACATTCACTGTACATTTTCAGAGAATCCATCTTGTTTAGACTTTGGCATTCATGTTAAACAAATGCTCCCTTCAGATGTCTTGATTTGTTACACACAGTGGAGGAAAGAAGTGGCGAGCAGTTCAGACATAGTTCTATCACTGTCTGCGTTTTCTCCACCAAATTATAAACATGTGGAGCTGCTGATTTTAATATCAGCTTCTCCCCCCTTGGGTCAGCATGTTTTCATCTTTGAGAAACACCGTATTACAGTTTACCATCACCAGAGGGATCAAGCGACAATTGGAGCTGCTGTTGCTAGGGACTTGAGATAACAGTCTCACAAGAAACATTTCATTTTTCATAAAAAGGAATGAATGTGTGTAACTTGGGCATTGGGTTCTATGGGACCCCAGAGGGCAGAGATAGTGAAAAGAGGCAAAAAAAATTGCAGAAAGGCAGATTTAGGGTTGCGATTAGGAAAAACGAAATCAAACTTTGAAGCAACGAAAGCTATACAAAACTGAAACAGCCTTGGGGAAACTTGGTTTCCTCTCATTGGCAGTCTTCTATAATAATAACAAAACTTGCTCTGTATGCCATTGGTGGATTTCTTTCAGGTTGTAGCTAGACACTGAGGTCTCTTTCTCCTCTGGGATTCTCTGACTCTTTCCTTAAAGATATCATAAATCCAATATTTCACCAGTTTCAAGTGAACTGAATGGCCCATGAGCTTTGGAGGTTCAGGAATAACTTAAAAATATGCAACGTTGATGGGTCAGTCTTCCCATTAAATAAAACTATGCCACAATAAATAACCAACTCAATCAGGGAAGGGAGGCACTGAACCTCTTTTTTCCCTAATAAAGAATCAATCAACAATATGCATTAATAAGCACTTACTGTGTGTTAGGTTTGGTAGAGGTTGGGTAGAGGTAATGGGTAGAGCCTTCTTGGCCCTACACATTAGGAAAAGCAGGGACAAGCTAGAGGGCATCTAGGAGAGAGGAAACCTTCAGTCTATGCCATAGAGTAACTGGTTCAGTGAACTTTGAGAAGAGTAGACTTAAGATGGACTTGATATTTACCTTCAGGTATTCAAAGGACTAATGGAAAAGGAGTTAGAGTAGCCCTGCTTGGTAACAGAGGACAGAACAGGAATAACTGAATGCAAAAGGGAATGATAGAGGCAATAGTGGTGGGGGAGCACAGGTCTGACCACTTCATTGACCTCCTTCTACAAGCTTCAGCAGCTCCCCACCACCTCTCAAATAAGCTCTAGAATGCTTCCTTTTGGTGTTTGACCACTTTCCCTATCTGAATCTCAACCCTCTTTCTGTTCTGATTTACCCCTAATATGTGCTATGTTCTGACCTAAGTGGCCCACCGGCTCCAAATGTTACATATCTACTTCCTCCTTGTGTACTGTGTATACTCTCTCCTATGCTTGAAATTTCCTCCAGCCTTAGATCCCCAACTTGGGAGAATTGGCCCTTTTCAAGGCTCAACTTTCCTGCCTTTTGTGATGCTCAATCTTTACTTATTCCATCAATTGTTCCTGTACCAGTACCATGCATCAGATCACTTGGTGGAATACTTCATATTGACTTTTCTACACGTGTCCTATCTCTCCCACATTACATAAGCTTCTCAAAAGTAGGGATTGGAGAAGGACTGGGAGTGGGAAGAGACAGACAGGTCAAAGAGGAGTTTTGGACAGTAGGCCAGGTCATGATGAGGGAAAGTCAGTGGTGGAGACAGTCCTCGGAAATAACATCCATTCTTATCAGTAGAGTGGGAGTTAAGAGAATTTTGGTTTCAGCTCCACAAAAGGGCTACTTTTGCCTGAAGTATCCTGTTTCTCTATTATGCTAATAGGTATTAGCATAAAAATAGGCATTTCTATGTCACTATGCTTTCTTTGAAAGACATGCAATTCTTGGATATTAAAGTGCAGTTGTGAGATGGATATTTAACCTTTGTTGAGCTTTGCCTAAACTTGTAGAGTTCATATCAGTGTGCTTCATGCATTCATAAATGACCTCAGAATGAATTGTTGCTGCCTTGTGTGACTGTGATGTTCAAAGAATGAAGTCTAGACTGATGAAAAGGAGACAGACTAAGTCATGATCACCAAGCCAGCTCGTGGTGTCAGTCCATGTACTTCCATCTCATGATTACAGGACATGGAAGCACAAAACAAGAGAACATCAAAAACAATTGGGTTTGAAAGGAATATTTAAGTTTTTATATAATTTTTTGTATATCTGTGACTAATTACTCACATTTTGGAGTTCCTAAATTGGGAAAAACATGAAAGAAGAAATTCTGTTCCAGAGAATGTTTGAGAAGAGAGATTCCTTTCCTTCCCCCACTCACCTTACTCTTATGTCCACTAGAAAACACGGAGAAAGTACATAAACTATTTTTGATAGATTAAAACAAGCTTCAATGAATTTTGTTTTGAAAATTTAAGTCTAGCTCAAGTTGAGACTTGAAAAGGACTTTAGTAGTCATGTAGTTCAACCTCCACATTTCATATGAGATGAATCCTCATTGTAATGTTCTTGACAACTGGTAATCCATTGAAGACCTCCAAGAAATGGAGAACCTACCATCTTGGGAAGCAGCACATTCCACTGTTGGGTAGTTTTAGTTATAAGGAAATTTTTCTTGATCTTGAGCCTGAATTTAGGTTCTTGCAAGTTATTATCTTAATATCTCCTCACTTAGCTTGAATCCAAATCTTGCTAGATATTTTTATTCTGTCATTTCCATATGGAGATTTTTTTTCACTGGAAGAGAAAGCAGATGCAGATGAATCAAGGAGATTTAACTTCCCTCTGTTTTCAAGGATCATTGTTCATTCACCTCCAAACAAGGAGCCCCACATTTTTTGGCCCTGTACCAAAATTAACTCATTCTTAACTTTGGTGTTCCTCACACTACTTTTACAGGACTGTGCCAAAGGAATTTATTCTCCTTATATTTGCATTTACTTCCTTTTTATGTTTCATGGGGTGGTCATGCAGTGAGATTGGGGACTTAGGACAAGAATTTCTCCAATGTCAAGAGACCATTAGAAAGATCTTGAGTATGTTGGTTGAGATCCCTTTTGGGAAATTTGTGGAGAATATGGGTGAGGTTTGAATAGGTTATGATCAGACTTATTGTAGGAAATATCTATGTATATCAAAGAGAGTGAGTCACTGGAGTGAGTGACTTGTCCAGTGCCATAAAACCAGTATGTGTTAGAGGCATCATTCAAAGCCAGGTCTTCAGCTTCCCATTTATTCCATTGTGTCCTATCTCCCTTCAATAACTACTGAAATTAAGATCAGAGATCAGAGCTCTAGACCTCAAAAGATCTCAAAGGTCATCCTTTTTATCCCCCTAATTTTGGATAAGGAAATTGAGACCCAGGAAATTAATTTATCCCAAGTCGCAGAGGCTGTAAATATAAGATTGGAACTCAGGCCTTTGGATTTCAGAACCAGAACCACTACTCTTTCCATTGGGCTATGTCAAGCTTTCCATCCTACTTTTAAGGCAGGAAGGACATGAAAGGTGGAGATATTCTTGAAAGGATTGAATGACTAGTACACAAACCCAACACATTTGCACTGCATAATTTGATGTTTTCTGTTGCCAGTAGTACACATTTTTCCTATTGGATTTTTAAATATATTTGGAGAAGTCCTGGATTGGGAATGATAGGAGAGTAGACAAAGAGGATGAAGGACCTGAGTAAGAATTAAACTTGGAAGTCATCCTTTTACAGTTACTAAAGTTAGGAACAAGATATGCCTTTTTGTTTGAAATGAATGAAAATGGAAAATATTCTATGTCCAACTTTCATACTTTGATTTTTCTTGCCTGTTTTCACTTAAAAGTGATTTTCCCATTTGGCCCAAACAGAATCTAATTCGCCAAATGTTAATTCAATAATCTTCCTAAGAACATAAGGAATGTCAGCTGATCTTACATTCAGGTTAGTTATCTCATCTCTTGTTTTCTGCCAGTGTCCAGTTTGATCGATGTATGTAAAAGAATAGCACCATCCCCAAATTTGGTTCAGTTCCACAAGCAGGTATTGAGTGTCTGTTATATGCTGGGCACTACATTAAGTCCTGAAGACACACATATTTTCATCAATCCCTGGCTTTAAGGAACTTACTTACATTCTATTTTCCCTTATAATAAGTCTATTGCAGTTCAGATATCAGAGTTAATGTCTTCAGATAATGTCAGAAATATATATTTTAAGCCTATAGCATTTAAAATTATGATTTTTAGTAGTTTGTTACTTGCCGTGTGTATTATTTTTTAAAATATTTATGTTTAATATATAATAGAATAATGTCGAATTTGATGTCAGGCCATCTGGGTTCAAATCTCAGCTCTGCTATTTACAAACTGTGGCTTTGGAGAAGTCAACTAATCTCTCTAGGATTCCATTGCTTTATATGTAAAATGATAAGAGTTGAAGCAAATGACTTTTTGCATCTCTTCTCGCTCTAAATTCTATCATTCTATTATATTGATATTTACTGCTTTGTGGTCCTTGAAGAGTTAATGTTTCTTCTCAACCAACTAATTAACTCCTTGGGAATATTTCCCCAGAGAGGATCTGTTTTGTGGAGTAGACAGATTGATTGCCCTGGAGACACTTCCCTAACTTGAACCCTATTTTTAATCAGAGAGGAATTCAAACATTTATTGTCACTACATAGACAGATAAGAGAAAAAAATGTTGCTAGTGATACAGAGAAATGGATCAATAGCTATCTAAATCAAAGTCTGGTAGGGAATTGTCATTTCCTTGTAACTACCCTCCCATCTGGAAGGTCTTTACTGCTTCACTGCGATAAACAAGACTTGAATGTGCCCCCAGGGTGAGTGAACCAGGGACCATAGGTCACCAGCAAAATGCCACTGTGTCAAGAGCTTTGGAATCATGGCCCATGCAACAGGGATGATTTGAGCAAATGTGTAAAAACATTCCTTCTCTCCCGTTTATTAAAATATGCTATTACAATAGAAAGGGTCACAATTTCAAATCAATTGTTTATTTTTCATGCCATGAAATTTTATTTCATTTTTTAAAAATAATGTTGCCTGGTCTCCTTTTAGTGAAGCTTGTTTATGGAAGTGACTGATTTTCAAGCAATATTGCAGGCTACATTTTTTTCCTATACTGGTTACACATCTGTCTGTGATAAAAACTCATCTTCCAAGGATCTAAGAAGTCATCTTCAACATATATATTATATATTATATTTCTTTAAATATTTCCCAATTACATTTTAAACAAATGAACATTCACTTTAAAATTTGAGTTTAAAATTCCCTCCCTTTCATCTCAACCCTTCCTCTTGAGAGGGTAAGCTATATAATATTGACTATGCATGTGAAGTCATGCAAAATATTTTTTCCTTGTGATCCATGTTGCAGAAGTGAACACAAACAAAATAAAACAATAAAATAAGGAGAGTAAAAAAGTATAATTGAATCTGCATTGAGAGTTCATCAGTCTGTCTCGTCTTGGACCATTGTATTGCTGGGAATAACTAAATCATTCATAGATGATCATTGCACAATATTTCTGTTCTCCTGGTTCTGTTAACTTCACTTTGCCCAAGTACATATAAGGCTTTCCAGATTTTTCTGAAACCATCTCACTCATCATTTCTTTTAGCAAAATAATATTCTATCACAATCATAAACCTCAGTTTGTTCAGCCATTCCCCAACTGATAGGCATCCCCTCAATTTCCAATTCTTTGCCACCCCAAAAAAGAGCTACTATGCATATTTATGTACAGACATGTCCTTCTCCTTTTTCTTTGTTGTCATTGGATATAGATGTAGCAGTGGTATTACTGGGTCATAGGATATGCACAGTTTTATAGCCTTTTGGGCCTAGTTCCAAATTTCAACAAATCATCTTTAGACATTGCTGTGTTTTGTACCATGAAATGACAAAGCCAGGCATTTTGAATATGCAGAAATGCATTTCTTTTTTTGTTTCTCATAATCTGATCTTAATAAATTTATATATAGTCAGTCAATAAGCATTTTTGTGCACTTATTATGTGTGGGCACTGCTCTAGGTATTTAGTGTCCAAGAAAAAAGAAGAGTTCTTGACCTGGAGGAGTTCATATTCTAATGAGGGAGACAGTGTAAGTAAGAGTTTTTCCCCCAGTATTCATATACTTTATTGCTTACTGTCCTTGGATATTGCTAAATTTTTTTGACTTTAATTGGATCTGGTGACTGGATTGTGACACAAGAAGAAAGGTGTTGGGTGTGTAGATAGAGGGACTGGTTAAGATCTGGGCTCTTAACTAATCATGTGAGCATGTGTTGACATTGGGCTGACCCTTAGTTCTCTCCACTCTAAGGTAAAGAAGATTTGGTTAGATATCCTCCAAGGTTCTTGCTAGCTTTAAATCATTGCTTAAATTCATATTTGAAGCACTGTGCAATATAATATGTTTCACACACACACACACACAAATATAACCTATTCACATACTTCCCTTAAACAGAATCCTTTAGATTCCAGCTCCTTCCTTCCTCCTTTCACCATCCCTCCCTCCCTCCCTCTCTCTCTCTTTCTCTCTCTCTCTCTTTCTTTCTTTCTTTTTCTTTCTTTCTTTCTTTCTTTCTTTCTTTCTTTCTTTCTTTCTTTCTTTCTTTCTTTCTTTCTTTCTTCCCCAGAATTTCACTCAACACATCAAAAACCATCATCGGATCATAGATTTATAACTGAAAAGGACCTTGGAAGATAGATATCTAGTCCAATCCCCTCAGATGAGGAAACTGAGGACCAGAGCAGTGAAATGTCCTGCCCTCAGTGTCTTTGGCACACATTTACATTCAGATTAAATATAAAGAAAATAAACACAAATAAAATCATTGTACAAATGAATTGGAAGAGACCTTTGACTTGGTGTGCCAAAAGTTAGACAGCTAGGTGGCGACATAATGCATAGAGTGACAGGCCTGGAGTCAGGAAGAATCTTTTTCCCAAGTTCAAATCTAGCCTCACATATTTCTGACTGACCAAGGCTCTCTGGGAGGAAGAGATTGGGAAAGATACCAGGGATAACTATGAATCTATAAGAAACAAAGGATCAATTAAAAACTTATTTTTAAAGTAGTAAACAATTGTCATTCAAGTGTTGTGGATGAGGGTGGAGAGGGCAGGGATGTTTTCAAAGTTACTGGAGAGGTTAAGAAAAATCACAGAGGTGAAAAAAAGAAGGTAAAGACTGAATTCTTCAATCAGTCAATCAATGAACACTCTCCCAGGCAAAACACTGTGCTCTACTCTATGAATACACAGACAAAAAGGACTGTGGTCTTTGCCCTCAAAGAATTCATATTCTGTTTATGGAAATGACATATACCCATATCAGTAAGCATAAACTACAAAGATAAGATAGGCATATTTGGTCCGAAGGCTTCACATTGGGTGAGGAGGCACAGTAGAAGGGGAGGATAGATTGACTTTAAGAATTTGTAAGCTGAAAAGGACAAGAACAGTTAGGCCTCAGCTGAGACACAGAATGGAGAATCTACAATATGGATCTGATTAATACTAGGCTAAAACAAACAAAATAAAAAAAAATTGCAACCAACCTGGTTACAAAGGAGAATTAAGGAAAAGTGTCTGACATACTGTTAGTTTTGCTCAGAATACTCCTCAATAAAAGGAATTGTTATCCTGAGGTTCTCTCCTCCTGAGACATGGGACTGCAGCCAGCAGGAAGGTTAGCGGACCATTATCATTAAAAGGTGGTAAACTGTTGTGCTTGGATACAATTAGATGCAGTTGACAGATATGACATCAGATGACCAGAATGCACATGCAAGGGCAGGGTTTTGCCAACTCAAACTAACTTTGGGTCCTATTAAAATTCCCAGTCCCTCTGGAGGCTTCCAGGTGGCTCAGCATTTTAAGCCAGAGTACCCCCCAAGAGCTCTTGACCCCTTTCTAGGTCCCAATGTGGGCTACTCTAGAATGCTCAACACTTTCACTGACAATTGTCCTGGAATACAATGAAAGGTTATTCATCTGGTCAAATGCAGGTATAATGAGACTTTTGCAGATTAATTAAAGGGTTTTCACCTTCATTTTTAATGGACTGTTAAGTTCAGAATGATTAAGCAGTGTGTTATGGCAGCTGAGGAAGCTTACTTGATCTACAGCTGCCCCAAGAAGTAGATCCCTAGCCATGCAGAGGTCTGGTGAGCCAGGGTGCTCTGGTGCATACCTGCACTATTTGAGGTCACTAAATCCCTTATGCCTTCCCCATGCCTGCCAGGACAGAACCAGGAGCCAAAGGTGGAAGTCGCAGACAGGCAAACAGAGGCTCAGTAGGAAGGGGCAGGGTTAGGGGTGGGGGAGACTTCCTAACACTGATAACTATGTGAAAATGGAAGAGAGAGCCTCGAGATGATGGGTTCCCCTTCTCCCACGCAGAGGCTGCGGATTGCTTATGGCAAAATTGGTGAAAGGATTGTTGCTCAGGTAGAACTTGGAAGAGTTGGTGGCCAAAGCATCCTCCTTTTCTATGATGAGCTGATCTGATAAGTCTTTATTAATATCTCCAGGGAACATATGACTTTGAAGATACTATGAGGTTTCCAGGAAAAGAATCAATCTCTTTCTCAAGGCGTTTAAAGTTTCCTTGTAGAGGCAGAATGTACATGTGCATAAACGTAGAAGCTCAACCCAAGTATGGAATTCAATAGTGAAGTGTGTGGAACCCATGATAGTAATCTAGAATTATGAAGAAGGAAGAAATTACTAGACATTAGAACTAGGGAGAATTGTATCTGGAAGAGACCTTGGCCATCACTTAGCTCAACCCGGTCATTTGACAGAGGAAGTGACACTAGACTTCATCCTTATGTGGTACCCAAGCTCCCTCCACTCGTCCTCCCTCCATATTAGGCTACTCTTTCTCCCTCCATGTGGGAAAGATTGTGTGACTAATATCACATAGGGTTGAGAGACTCCAGATGGAAAAGGTGACTAGAATTTAGAAAGAAGAAATAGCACTCTGAATCTGGGTGCCAGGAGAATATGGTGAGGTCATAGGGTCAGAACTTTAGAAGTAGAAGGGACATGAGTGGGCATCTAGTCTATTTCAATTTACACTAGAAAAGGAGCCCCTGAGAAATGTGATTTGTTCAAAGCATACAGGCTTTTTGCTATTGAGCCAGGATGTTAATCCAGATAAGCTGATTCTAAGCTCAGTCCTCTTCACTATCAGTTGAACCTTGCCTGTGTACTTATGATTGATGGAATTGTAAGTAGTAGTTTCAGTGCCTGGCATAACCACTGTCCATGTCAAACAACACCAACATGAAATGTACTTTGTGATTCATGATATAAAAAATACAAAATGAGATTGAGATAAATTGAGTTTTTTTTTTAACTTTGATGAAATACTAAAGTGTCTTATTGTATGGATTCAGACCTGGAAGGGACCTTGGAGGTCACTTCATTCAACTCACAGCATTTGGGATTGCTATCTTCACTAGAAACATGTTAGGGAGATTTCCTCTCCTAAATATCTGCAAAAGGAAAGGTGGCATTGGAATTATTGCTCATTGTTGCCAAGGAGAAGCATCTCTGCTTGTGGAAGACAGGAGAAAGATTCTAGCTCCTGGGAAGGAGGAAGGGGAAAGGAGGCTCTGGGGAGAAAATAGGGTAAAGCAGGACAAATTGGACATTTCCTTATGTGACAGAGTGAGAGAGGGTGAGATTGAGCAGGCTACAGTCTGCTTTCAGCCTACTGGAACTAGAGCCTCCTTTTTCCTATTCCTTAACCAGTCTCTGAGCTCTTCCTCCCTGGGCTTTTTCTACTCTGCTGAAGGAGAGCATGTGTTAAAATCGTGAGCCCTCTCATTTCTGCCACCCTGTGGCAAAGTCTTATGGATCTGACCCAGTTATACCTTTGACACCTGTGGTTCCATAAGCCCAGAGCAGTACTAGGAAAATTGTCCATTAGGATCTCAGCTTTGAGGCAGAAGGAACATAGTCCACATCATACACTAGGGATAAGTAACATGAGACTTAGAACAGGAATGTAATTCCTAATTGCCCATGGAAGAGCCAGATTCCATTTGGCAGGCCAAGGGAGAAACAGACCAGGCTTCATAAAACAATTCACTGAGACAAGCCACCTGATAAGTCCAACCATTTCATGCAGAGTTTTCCGTGACAAAATGTACTCGATTATAATGAGCGGGTGTTCCTCTCTTGTTCTTGATTGCATGTTCTGGGCACAACCAGAATATGGTCAGGAAAAACTATAGCACTTGTTTGGGCAATTACCCCCAAACATTTCTCACTTGGTTTTCTGCCTTTTTTCCTCCCTCAAAATGCCTCCAAAGAGCATCTTCATGTGCCACAGGCTCTGTTCACTGCGGAAAGAATTGTTCATCTTAATGGAAAAGTATTGGGATGAGTCAAATAGGAAAAAAAAGAAATGTTGATTCCATTGTGCTCTTTCCCGTGACCTAGAGTGTCTTGGTCTGTCTTCTCTCTCCCTCTCGATCTCCCTTTGTACTATGAGAGGCAGTGAGCAGGAGAACTGTGCTCTGAATGAGGAGGATTTGAGCTTCAAACCTGCCTCTTACAGGAGCTGACTGAGTGACTTTGAGATAGTCATTGAGTTGCTTTAGGTCATTCACCAAAGCTATAAATCACAAAGGTGATGAACTATACTGGTAGAGGACATGAACAAAGGTTCATGAGTTCCCTACATCAGTGAATAAATCCTTATTTGTCTTCCTATCTATCCACCCATCCAGCAATCTATCAATCAATGTATCCATCAATCCATGCATCTGACTGTTCATCCATCTATGCTTCTGTCTGAGAGACAAGTTCAGAGAAGAGAGAGAGAGAGAGAGAGAGAGAGGGAGGGAGGGAGGGAGAGAATCTGTCTTTGTCTTCATTTCAGGTCAGAAATGTACCCATTTGTTTAACAAAAAAGATTGGATCCTCCTTCTGCTTAATTAGACATGTAGCTTTCACTGAATCACCACAGATTGTCCTGTGGAACTGTTTGCTCAAATTTTGGGATAATGTAACACACACACACACACACACACACACACACACACACACACACACTGTCATAGGCATGGTGACTATCCAGGGGACTCGGGCTTTGAGAAGGGCAAAAAAAAAAAATGAAGCTTGATGGCCTCTTAATTAAAATAATTATGGCCAAATTTTTCTATCGCTTGCCGACATTCCACCTAGCTTCTCTCTTCATCAATAATCATTCAGTAAAGGCAAGGTGTCTTGAAAGAGCTTCTGCAATGAATGAATGAATGAATAAGCTGGAGTTATTTAGTGCTATGTGCCAGGTACTGTGGAAAACTATGTGGCCACAAATATAAACAAGTAATATAGTTTTTGCACCACGGAGCTTATATTGTCACAGGGAAAGGTATAACATAAAGCAGAATCAGAGGGGCAAAGAAAGGGATAGCAAGGAAACATGACCAGTAAGTGGAAGGAAAACTTGGTTGTGGGTAATGTGAAGTGAAAGCTGATCTGTCAGAGCCCAAGTCCCAGAAGCAGTCTGAGCTGTTGTTCGGGTAGGAGGAAACAGTCGGCCAGAGTATAGGTGCGTGCTTTAGAAATGACATTAATTCCCTTATCCAAGCAGAACCAAGTCTAGTTGCTGGAGGAAATTCTTGTCTTCATGTTATAAAGAGTATCAGCTGATACCTTCCTGCTCCCATCTTCTTTGCTCTATCAGTAGCTCCTCCTTTCCTTACTTCCCTTTTCTGCTGGAGCAATACAAAGGTAGAGTGGGTAGCGTTTAGATTTGGCTATCTTCCCTTCCAGTAAAAATCAACCTTGTCTGTGGGAGAAAGACTAGAAATAGGGTCTGCACTTCTGCTTTTTCCTTCTTTCCTGCTCTGAAATAACCTTAATAGTGACTGACATTTATAGGCTGCTTTCGGGTTAGCAGAGGACCTTTGTTTTCGTGAATAACCCCAGAGTCCCTGGTCAACCGTCTTCTTGTGATCATCGTCACCATCGCTTCTCACCAGAGATCTCTCATTTCAAGTAGTTGAGAGGCTGTTCCATGGAAAAGTCATTAGGTTCCGTTTTTCTGGCCACAGAAGGCAGAACTAGGAGTAATGGAGATAAGTTACAAAAGGGCACATTTATCCTTGAGATTAGGAAAAATGACCTAGCCATTAAAGTGGTCTCAGAGTGGAAGAGTGTGTCTCAAAAGGTGATGAGTTCCATGTCACTGGAAGTCTTCAAGGACAGAGTGGGTAACTGATTCTAATTCCTGCACCCTGTAGAAGGAATTCTTGGGTCCGCCCACACTGAATGAGATATTGGACTCCAATTTAATGTTCTGTGACTCTTTTATCTCTAGACCCACTGCCTCCTTCTCTCATTTCTCCTCCTCCCTGTCATTGTCATCAGCTTTTGAAAAATAGTTTAAAGGTGCTACCTGGGAAGAATAGTCTTTGCATTTCATATGATTATAAGCTACAAATCAGGAGTGAAAGAAATAATCTTGATCCTAAGTCTTAATCAGAAAAAAGAAAATATCCCTTTGGTTTTGCCACTGCTGTGGAATTCTAGGGTGCCATTTCTGATAACACAACAAATACCTGCCTTCTTATTTTGTTATTTCAGCATTTCAGGGAACATCTGGACAAGCTTTCTGTCAAAGAAATCGGGATGCTGGACATTGCTCTGAATGAAGCCTTCAGTGTGCTCAGTGAGGTAAGTGCCTGACCCTCTCTTTTCACATGGAGACTTTGAAAAAAATGCATCATCAAACACACACACACACACACACACACACACACATCTATAAACGTGGGCATACATAATCTATACACACACATATATGTGTATATGCATACACACAGATATGTATATTTATCTCTGTATATCTATATTTATATCTATGTATGTATGTATGTATATATATATATATATATATGTGTGTGTGTGTGTGTGTGTGTGTGTGTGTGTTAGATGGCATAGTAGATAGAGTGCCAGGCTTGTGGTCAGGAAGACTTCAGTTCAAATTTGACCTCAGACACTTAATAGCTATGTGACCCTGAGCAAGTCACTTAACCCTGTTTTCTTCATTTTCCTCATCTATAAAAGGAGCAGGAGAAGGAAATGGCAAACCACTCTAGTATTTTACTAAGAAAATTACAAATGGGGTCATGAAGAGTCAGATACTATTGAAATGACACAACAGTAACAATATGTGTCTGTTTGCATGTATGCATGTATACATACACACATCTATTATCACACCACACAGATAGAGCCAAGTCAATTATGTTTAAGTCAAGAAGCATGTACTAAGGACCTTCCCTATGCCAACCACTAAGCTAAGCTCTGACCATTCAAAGACAAAAGCAGACAACTCCTGCCCTAGGATTTTTATGTTTTTGACACATAGATCCTACTGGAGTTCGTACATTTGGTCATTGTGAATATCCAGGTGTGAAAGGTCAGTGTGTGTGGTGTGTGTGTGTGTGTGTGTGTGTGTGTGTGTATGTGTGACCAAATTTACCATTTAAGGAACTGGGTTAAGCACCAAGTTATCATCGTTACTTCGTCATCACCATCATCCACACCACCATTGTGATGGCTCTCTAGATTTGCAAAGCCCTTCCCATCAGCTGCCTCACTCAAGTCTGACAGGAATCCTGGGACATAGGGGCTGTTGGGGCTGTTTCTATTCCAGTTTTACAGATGGGGAATTTGAGACTGAGAAAGCTTTGGTGATTTGCCCAGGATCACACATGGGTTCATTATTTGCTCTTGCTTTTGTGTTTCCAAGAACTATAGCCAATGTTGCACACTTCTGTTCCTTACCAACGTTTACATTTCCTTCAGAGATGAGAAAACATTGATCTTTTTCCTTCAAAAAATGGTTTTATAGTGTATTTTGTCTTTACCTTTGAATTTCAAGACTTTACACTCCTCCCAGTTGAACCTCCTTTAAATGGAGCCCAATCAAAGTGGTCAAATGTTATGGTGGATGGAGCATTCCCCCACACATAGCTGACCAACTGCCTGCCAAAAGAAGAAATGTATTCAGAATGGTTTGTTGTAATCATTGTGCAATCAGCTTCCTTTGTGTATCCTTTTCATTTACGGTATTGTAATCATTGCGCATACTTTTGTCCTGATTTTGCTTCCTAACAGCTTTCACATCTCTTCCTGTTTTTCTCTCAATTCTTTACAATTTTATTACTTATGGTGCAATAGAGTTCTGCTATACCTACATCTAATAATTTATTTATCTGTTATAAGTCAAAAGGCAATCATCTTTTTTCTTCAGGTTTGCTACAACACACGCTGTTACTATGAATCTCCTCATGTATGTGGGCTCTTTCTTCTACCTTTGACTTCTCTGGAGTATATGCCTAATAGTGGAATTGGTGAATTTTCTTTCCAAATTCCAAATATTTCCCAATTTGTAGCCCTAACAGCGAATGTGTGTGTGTGTGTGTGTGTGTGTGTGTGTGTGTGTGTGTGTGTGTTCCTTTAGCCCCATTTGACTTCTATCTTTTATTACCTTTGCCATTTTGGATGACATTTTTATTCAATTTAAAGTCATAAAAATGGTCTGTCTTGTTTGTATACCAAAACAAAGAGCTACCTCAAAATCATAGGAATTGTTCCTCTTCATAGTATATTATACTGTTTCATGGTGTTTCACCACTTTAGTCTCAGTTCTACAATATTGTGTAAAATCCAGATAAAGTGGATGGCTGCCTTCTTCCACACCTTGTGAAATCATACCACCATCTTAGAAAGAGCTCAGCTCCTGGATGACTGAAAACATTAACATTTTAATAAAAGCCACTCCTCCCTGAGCTATTTCTTTGAATAGAAGTTGGACAATCCAATGAACAGTGATTGGGAAAGAATTCTGATTTCTTTGCTCTCCTTGCCTTGCATGGAAGAGATGATCATTGTTCTTGTTAGGGAATCTCCCCAAAATAGCATCACTTGAATCAAAAAGCCTGTGAATCCAAAGCCTCCTTCTAAATGGCATTGATGTAAAAGAGGAACATGAAGTGAGAAGAAGAGAAGGCCAGAGCTTCTTGCTTCTTATTATGTTAATTTCCCTGACACTGACTAGTTACTCTTAGGATCCTCTCAAAGGCTAATATAATTTGAAGTGGATAATCACCATTTGGGGCATGGTCTGTCACTTTGGCCACCACAGCATTTTAACAGCCCACTAACAGTTCTGAAACACAGAGCAAAGTCTGTAAATTCTGAGTTAGGTTCTGTATCAACCTGTTGCCAAGGTCCTAGAAAATTAAGCACTGTGTTTCAGCAAAAAGTTTTCCAGTCACCCTCAAATGACTACTCAGCGCCACTCAAAACATTTATTTTGCCAGAGCAGTGCCCAGGTGCCCACATCAGGAGAAATGAACTCTGAATTCTTTGAAGGAAGTGAAGGAATACATTGACCTCCAGCATCCTGGAAACCTGACAAAACATATTTTGAGACCTCTTGAGGATTCCTGTCATCTTTTGGAATTCAGATTCCATCCAAGAGTCTTCAGAACCCAGGAATGGAATTCTCCTATGTTCTATGGCTATACTATAGACATGTTAAAATGAGACTGCCTGAAAGTTTCAGAAATGAAAGTTTCTTTGATGAGATCCAGGACAGAGTGGCCCAAAGTATCAGGGACAATATTTTAACTAACTCCAGCAATTCGTTCCAACCAGCATTGGCTCAGTGACTAGCAGGAGCCAAATTCTTTGTTTGCCATGAGAATTCAAACACCACACCCCCCTCACACACACACACACACACACACACACACACACCAAAACAAAATAAAAACCTGGCATCACTTCTCCCCTTGAGCAAATTGCTTTCTTCTGGAGGGATATCGCATGTATAGAGTTTAGGTAAGTCATCAGGTCATTTCATTAGATGAAGATAAACCAATTGCAGGATTCAGGAAGAGGGCATGAAGTATTTGAATTGCTATCACATGGTAGCAGGATTAGATTTAGCATCTGAAGATCATATATTTAGACCTGGAAGAGACCTCTGAGGACATGTAGACCAGGCTAGTCATTTTATAGTTAAGGAAATGGAGGTTAAGTACTTGCCTAAAATGACACAGGTGGTAAGTAGCAGAGCCAGGAATTGAACCCAAGACTCCCTTTAGAAAGTAAGTGCCATTAGGAGAGGGACTGTTTCTTTTTTTTAATTTGTTTGTCTGGATTGCTTGCTTTATACCTCTAACATTTAATACAGTATCTTGTTTATCATAAACACCTCATAAATGCTTGGCAATTAGAAGATATCTGATAACTTTGGAGAGTGCAGTTTCAATTCTATAAAAAGATTAGAAGCCAGACTGCAAAAAGTTAAAAAAGAAGGAAAATATGCAAAGGAAGGATGATTATAGATGGCCTTCTCAATGAGTTAAGCTTTAAAAGGGAGAAGACATATAGAACGGTAGTTAGTTGGGATAGACAGATTGTGTGAGGGTCTTTTGTTTTGTTTTGTTTTGTTTCTGAGGATGGGGCAGACATGGGCATGTTTGTAGGAAGTAGGGAAGCAGCCAGTGGGCAGAGAGAGTAATAGACTAGTGAAAGATTGGGAGTGATGACTTGTGTATGTGGAGGGAGGGGTTTGCCTTGGCAAGGAGTAGAGCCATCTCTTTATAAGAAAGAGAAATAAAGGAGGACTGAAGACATATGAGCGATATTAGATGAAGAGCAGAGAAGAGGAGGGAGCCATCAGTGACTTGCTTCATTTTTTAAAAAGTTAAATAGGAAGCAAGTTTTATTCTTCCAGGGACATCATTTGTCATCTTCCCCCATATGATCTTTCTTTCTTTATGAAATATAAGCTCCCTGAGGGCAAGTACTGTTTTATGTCTTTATATTCCCAGTATAGGGCCTGGCATATGATGCCTGATTATCCAATGCTTGATGTTTGATTATTTCCATAACTCTTCATCTTTTTCCACTTCTGCCTCAGTGATCCATAGAGATCCATCATGCAATACTAACTTTGTTTCTCTTTGAATTGCTTAATTATTCTCTCCTGTTATGTAAACCTTGAGTTCTTGGATTTCTTCTCATGATCATTTCTGCTTAATATACAAGCGTGTTCCACTTCATTATCTGTTGTGTCCTTCCGAATAAGGCATACCCTTCCAGAACTGGATTCCTATCCTATTCAGCCATATTACAGTGACACTTATGACATCAAATTTACTTCCTTCCATTAGGACCAATTCAACCTATTTATTAACCATATTCTGTTCCCTGATGTATAGACATCTGAGGTCATGGATTTTAATGCGGTCTCTCTCTCTCTCTCTCTCTCTCTCTCTCTCTCTCTCTCTCTGTTCATTTTCTAGTGCTATGCCCATCATTTTTGGGGGGTATTGTGTAGATCTCAGTGGGTAGCTTTTTTTTTTACCTCTTTCCCCACTTTAAAGACCAGATTTGGAAGATTTCAATCCAATCCACTGGCCAGTATTTATTAATCAGCAAGTTGTTAGTCACTGGGTCAAAAACAAAAATGAAATTGTTACTCCATTAAGAAACTTCCACTTTATCAAAGGGTAAAATGTATGCAAAAATATCTACATGTTAAATAGATACAAAACAGATTCAGTCTGAAGGGAGCAGGGCATTAGCAGCTGGGGTGATGAGGAAAAGCTTCACATAGAAACTGACCTTTGAGGTCAGGCTTGGGAAAAATGTTTTGTTTGTTTTTAACAACCCCATCTACAGTCTCCTGGTGGCTAATATACTCTTTATTCCTTTGCCAAGAATCTAGTTTGCTCACTTTTACACCTTAACTGTTCTCTTGTAATGAATTAACTGGGGGAAGAAATACTACCCTTCTAAGATATATTTACAATTTCTTAGGACAGTCAAATGCTGTAAAGCATAAAAGTCTTAAAGAAATAACTGGACAATGGAAGAATCTCAGGTTGCCACTTGAAAGGGAAACATTTTTGAATAATTCTTAACGGCTGTCTCGGGGATGGTCATTTAGAGGTTAGTTGAGGGGCATGTTGTAAATGAATTATTTTTTATTGCTTGGATTAGATGCCTGTTGATGTCCCTTTCAACACTAAACTCATGTGATTCTGTAGCACTACTGCCATATTCACAGAGCCTATGGCTATGAATATCCTGACACAATTCTGATTCATGAAATACAATTGACTCTCCACATAGAAGACAGAATCAAAAATTTATTCAGACACCAGAAAGCCAACATGAGAAAGGCAAATCCATCATAGCAACAAAAATCTATACATGACAGCAATGCAGAGGACAACACCATCCCTAATCCTTCCCCATGCTAGGCTGCCCACAAAACAGTTCCCTTAAACAAATCACAAATAAGCTCTTTCACTCATGCTAGCCTGCTATATGCTTGCCTGCATTTTTCCTAGCTCTGACTCCTCTCATGACTAAACTCCTCTCAGCTCTGCTTTAGCTCTGCTTCTTCCTATTCCACCCCTCAGCAAGCTCTTCCCACCACAGGCTCCATGTGATTTGGACTCCCATGAGACCCAGGCAGGACTCATGGGAAAGTTATTCTCACTTCAGTTTCCTTTACAAAGTCTCTCAAGGCTTGGGACTTTGTCATGTTCTTCAAAGACAACTGTATATAAGTATATGCCCTCTCATGTATTCATAACAAAGTGTGCATCTTAAATTGTTCTTTACACATGACATTCCATCTTCCATCTCCATCCCTTTGCACCATTCCATTGGCCATTCCTCATGCCTAGAATATTCTCCCTCCTTACCTCCACCTCCAGAAGTCCCTGTCTTCTTTTTATGATGTAGCTCCATCACTATCTTCCGCATGAAACTTTTCCAAATCCTCCCAAAACACTTTTTATTTAACTGTTATCTCTGTGTGTATAGATTTGCATTTATTCATTTTATATTTGTGTTGCACTCATTTATATTCTATACTTCTTTGCTTTTTATAATGCAAACTCTTTGGAAATATCTGCAATGCCTAACAGGGTACCTGACACATAATAGTTACTTAATAAATCCTTCCTATTAACTGATTAATCACTTTCCCTTTCCTTTTCTGTATTCTTTTCTCTCTCTCCACACATATACATGTCTTTCTACACATAGACATGTCTATGATAGATTTAGACATTTATATACTATATACATTTATATGTGTACACATGCATATATATATACACATTCACATACATATATTTATATGTACATGCATGTGTACATCTGAGTGTCTGTGCATACACACATATATTTGATAACCCAATCAATGATAACCCAATTTGATAACCCAATCAACAAACCTCTGATAGAAAAAAGCTTAAAATCATATATTTTGAAATGGAAGAGACCTTTGGGATTAATCTTATTCAACTTCTGAATTTTCCAAATGAGGCAGAAGAAGCCCAGAAAGGTCAGAAGCTTTGCCCAAAGTCACATAGGTAGTAACAGGAAAAACAGGAATTCTCGGCCCCAGGTCCTTTGATTCCAGAACTAGCTGTCTTTTGACTGCCCAATGACTCAGCAATAGTGGGTTGTCCAACATATTCCAGATTAAAATAATAAAGTCCTGTGTGAGTTCTAAAGGCCCTGTTTGTTGTAAATTGGGGATGAGTCTATTGAGTGCAAGCATCTTTTCTTCTGCAGGTTTACTATCTACTGTACTGTGTGTCACAGCATGTCCTCACTCATATGTCCTTTTTACCGGTAATGCCTTTTCATGAGCACAGAGCTGGTTAATTTTCCATGAAATATCTAGGTTTATCTGTTTTCTGCTTCATCAATACAACCTTTAAACATTCATTTTCATTTCTATGGAGTTACTCCTGCCCTATGCTTACACACACAATGATGTACAATTGAAGCTCTGGCTGGCCTTTGAGGATGGTCAAGGGTTAGAGTAATTTAACTAAATAAATTTTGTCTTGCAATTACCTGCAGTTTGCATTCTATGCTGGCTTAGCTCACTCAAAGATTTGTGGTTGCAGAGACTCACATCTTTGGAAAGAGTGGAGGAATGCACTTCTGAGCTGCTTCCAGCTACTGATTTGTGCTGTCTTCATGGTATGTGGTAGGAATTGGGAATAGCTGGCTTTGCTAGTTAGTACCTACTTTGTCATGTGACAACAGCAATTCTCTTTCCTAGGATTGAATACCATCTTTGCCGTGATTACCTTAAATTTTTTTCTTATTCAATTAAGTAAGATTCTGTGACATTTCAATGATGGTTAATCACAACCAAACTCTCTAAATGTCAGGATGCATTGAAATTTTCCCTTCTAGCTGATGAATCACTGAGTTAATTGTCGTTCATCATAGGGTTCTTGTCGCCATTATTATTATGGAAAACACTTTCATCATTCTTGCTATTCAATAAAAAAGTTCTAGACAAACACGAAGAGAAGAGATATTGCTCGTCAAAGCATTTCAATGTAATTGCATTCTTCAAAATACTCAAACAGCAGATTTCTATGTAGAATAATGTGGTCTCAGGCAAAGGATAGTAATGTTTTAAAAAAATATACAGCTTGAACAGCCTCTTCTGCCCTTCTCCTTTCTTCAGATCTCTCTAGGGAAATAAGGGAAAAAATATCCTTTTTAAATGAGAGAATTTTCCAGGGCATTTCTTTCCAAACAAGTTGCATAAAACCCCCTCCCTGAAGACTTCTTGGATTCTTGACTTTTAAGAGTTGGGCCATTATTAAGGGCTAGTTGATCCAGCCCAAGGATGGCCAGGGCCAGTCATGCTCCTGTCTGAGAGGGGGTAGTGGTTTTATACCACATTTACTTCCAGGTGACACAGGTAGCCAGATGCTAAATAACCTGAGAGGCCCAGGGCAGCTAGGTGGTGCAGTAGATAGAGCACCACTGCAAGTGTCAGGAGGACCTGAGTTCCAATCTCACCTCAGACACTTGACACTCACTAGCTGTATGACCTTGGGCAAGTCATTTAACCCCAATTGCCTCATCCTGTGTCATCTCCAGTCATCCTGAATGAATAGCTGGTCACTGCATTCAGATGGCTTTGGAGGAGAAGTGAGGCTGGTGACCTACACAGCCCTTCCTCACTCCAAACAAAGTCAAGTGCAAGTCATGTCATCGGTTCTCTGATGGCATGGTCTTCTTTGGCAATGAAGGATGAACACGCACCCTGAGAGCACATCTGTGTTCTATTAACACCTTAGGATCTCTTTGTCCCACAGTGGGCACCATCATTGTTTGTCCATTTTTGAAGAGGACCAGTGACATCCCAAAGGTTGATGAGCAGCCTTCTAATGAGCTCAGAAAACCCTCACACCACAGGTGCTAGTCCTTCCTGAACACCCCACACACCCCAGCATAGGTTCCAACTTCCAAGGAAAAAGATCCTCTATCCATCCACTTTCTGAAAGGCTCATTGTGAAGTCTCTGCAAGGTTAAACTCTGATTAAAAGCTTCAGATAGAAGGAAGAAAAGTCCTGAAAGTGAAAACTACTGAAGATTGTTTTGTAAACTAGTTAAAGAGCAGTCATCTTACCCAACTTCCATGGGTTCCTGTTGTCCAGTGGTTTGGATTCTTTCAGAGGACAAATCATCATGTTTAATCACTGGATCCCTACTTCCAGGATGTTTTTGTCTAAACTTTCTTCAAGGGCCACATGTGCAGCTTTGAAGGAGGTGACATAGCCTTAGGACCAGAAACAATCTGTCCTTGCTGTAGGAGAAGAATTCTGCTTGAATTAAAACCATTGGGGTGAGTTGGAGAACAACAGATTCAAAAGTTCCTTGAAACAGTGACTAATTAAATCTACACCGGGACATCTTGTGGATCATGAAGTTTAGGCTCTAAAATGCAGACAGGTAGATTTCTCATTTGAATGACTTGCCTTTGTGACACACTTGAGGTCAAGACATTCTCTTATTTTACATGTAAAGACAGTCTCTGTCCGTCCAAAAATAGCCTTTTTGTATTTCATGTTAGGCCCTTATTTCTCTTTCTTAAATAGATTTTTATGTTACAAATCTCTCTCAGTCCATAAAATCCATGTGCATAAGGTGGGCTCATTATCAGTCAACAAGTATTTATTAAGCACTTCCTCTATGCCAGATATTATTGGGTGAATATTTTCTTGCACATGACTTCCCCTTCATACCTTCTGAATTCCAGTCAAACTGCTCCATTTGCTCTTCTCCAAACTCAGCATCTCATCTCTCATTGGAATGTCTTTGCCTTTGCTATCCCCTCATGCCTGGAATGTGCTTCATGCTCATCTGGATTTCTTGGAATCCTTCCCTTCGTTGATGCTCAGCTTATGTACTACTTCCTATGGGAAGCTTTCCCTTTCTCCTAGTTAATGCTCTCTCTCTCTTCCTCATTTTCTTTTTTTACAAATATGCATATAATTTGTTTAAAAAGTATTGATTTTTCATGTTTTTTTCAAATCTGTTTGCAAATGTATACTTCTCTCATACCCATGTCACAGAAATAATAAAAAGGGGGAGGAAAGTAGAACAATTCTGTCAAGTTAAGAAACATATTGAGGGGCGAAGCCAAGATGGCGGAGTAGAAAGACTCACCTTTGCTAGCTCCGAACTCACAGCCCATGGATTCCCTCTAAAAAGAACTCCTGACAAATTCTGGAACAGTGGAAGCCACACAGAAACACAGTGAAGGAGATTTCCGTTGGAGAGAGCCCTGAAAAACCCACCACAAAGGTACCCCGGACGGGAGCAGAGTCCTCCCCTCCCCCGCCCCGGCCACACGGCACTGAGAGGAGTGAGCAGAGCCCAGCAGGCATCAGGGACCTGAATCTCCTGCAGCTGCGAAGGTCCCTCCACCCACAGACTCACAGGTCAGTGAGAGAGACGGGCTGAGAGGGGAGAGGGGGATCTCCGGGACTCGGACCCCCTCGGGAGGCGGCCGCGGGAGACTCCTGGGGCAGGCAGGGGCTCATTGCAAGAGATCTCTGCATAAACCCCTTGAGGGAAGTGAGCCTGAGAGGCGGCCCTGCCCCCACCTGAGAACCAGCACATAAGCCTCCATTGAAGAGCAATCAGGCCTGCCGCCAAAAGCCCTGAGGTTGGGGAGCAGCATTTGAATCCCAGACCCCAAGCACTAGTTCGGGCAGACCTAGGCTGGGGTGGAGAGGACTCTCATAAGTCAAGTAACTGGCTGGGAAAATGCCGAGAAAAGGGAAAAAAACTAAGACCATAGAAGGTTATTTTCTTGGTGACCAGAGGATTGCGCCATTCCTCTCTGAGGACGAAGAGATATGCTTAC